>PVJH01001993.1:0-183839 GCA_004026705.1 Nesogale talazaci
CTATTTTTGTAGTGTGTGCATTTATGTGTGTGTATGCATATTATTCAACACATACGTGTGTGTATGTATAGAAAATGTGATGCTGTTGTTAGGGACCATGCAGTTGGTTCCTGTTCATTGCCAGCCTATGTACAGCAGAATGAAACATTACCTGGGCTGGCACCCTCTTCACAATTATTACATTTGAGCCCCCATTGCAGCCACTATGTCAGTCCATCTTGTTGAATGTCTTCCTCTCTTTTTCTGTTCTTCTACTTTAGCAAGCATGAAGTCTTTTTCTAGGCAATGGTCTCTCCTGATATCATGTTCAAAGTATGTAAGATGAAGCATATAAACTTATGCACAAATCAGTAAGGCTAATGATTCAGAAAGTGAGGCATCTTACTGACATTTCCAGTCTGAAATTGATCAAGATGGACTGATAATTATTGACAACTGGAATGCAAATTTTGGGATGAAAGAAGAGGGAATAGTATTTGGAAATGTGACCTCGGTGATAGCCATGTAGTCTGAAATCACATGCTAGACTTTTGTAAGACCAATGACTTCTTCATTGAAAAAAAAAATTCAGCAACACAAAGTCGACTATCTATGTGGACTCCTCCAAATGGAATACACAGAAATCAAACTCATTACATCTGTGGGAAGAGACAATGGAGAAGCTCAATTCCAACAGCTAAAATCAGACCAGGGACTGACTGTGCAATAGACCATCAATTGCTCATATGTAAGTTCAGGTTGAAATGGAAGAAAATTAAAACAAGTTCACAAGAGTCAAAATATGGCTTTGAGCCTACAGCCCCTGAATTTTGAGACCATCTCAAGAACAGATGCATTGCACGCTATTGACAGAAGAATGACTGAGCTGTGAGATTACATCAAGAACATCATACATGAAGAAAGCAAATGTCACTACAAAGGGACAAATAAATTAAGTGGATTTCAGAAGACACTCTGAGACTTCTTTTTTTAAATACATTTAAGGAGGACATTTATTATTATTATTATATTTTTTGGGGGGGGCATCACTGTTCTCTGGTGGTGGGAGTAGGAGGCCCAGCCCCACTGCTGGAATTGAACCTCCGTCCCAGTGGGCCGCAGTCCTGTGCACAACCGCTACACCACCAGGGCTCAGTCCAACATTTATTATTAATGGACAAACACACAGACACATCAACTGATGACAGAGGTCATTAACCTGTGGTCAAAATGATGTCCCAGGACTTAGTCTGGACGTTAGTTAAATAGGTGTGAAACAAAAGAAGCTGTCACAAATTCATGATGGGTGTCAGATCAATATATCTGTTATTGAGTTATAGATGGGACTATAGAAGCAGGAATAAGACGATCCATTTTGTTTGTAATAGGTCAAGGACACTATGTCAGATAGAAGAGCTTCCAGGATAGGTAAAGGCAAAAGGACAGAGAGGACAAACAAACAATCCAAAGCTGAGAAAACACACAGCAAAACGTAACAAGACTTATTAAAGTTTCTGAAAACCCCAGATGTTGGCTTGTAATTCCAAGAGTGCTTATCTCTGTGGAGTGTCTGAAGGTCCATAAAAATGGGAAAGAAAGTACCTTTTTAAAAACTCTGCCTCAACTGGAAAGACAGCTTTGATTCCTAACTTCTGATCATGCCACTCATTTTGGGGTACACAAGTGAGTCCAATTACAGAGGCCATTTAAAGAGAAAATTAATTAAGCCTGAAAAGGGGCAAAGACACAGACACATCATGTGGATAAGGGAGGTCATTAGCACTAGAACAAATGGTTTCTCTGTCAAACTTGCTCTAAATTGTGGAGCAGCTGAGGTGAATGGAAGAAGTGATGAAGGTAAGACGCTCCACAGAAAATTCTAAAGGATAGTTCTTGAAGACAAAGTAAAATGTTACAACGAAATGTACAAAGACCCAGTGTTAGAAAATTGAAAAGGAACATGTTCAGCATATCTGTAACTCAGTGGTACTTAACCTATGGATTACATCGCCTTTGGGGGTCAAATGACCCTTTCACACGGGTTGCCCAATTCATAAAGTAGCAAAATTACAGTTATGAAGTAGCAACAAAATAATTTTATGTTTGGGAGGTCACAGCAACATGAGGAACTGGATGAAAGGGTCATGACACGAGGAAGGTTGAGAACCACTGCCTTACCTGAAAGAACTGAAGAAAAAAATCAAGTCTTGAGTTGCAATATTGAAAGATTCTATGAACAAATGTTTAACGATGCAAGAATTATCAAGAGAAAATGGAAAGAATATAGTCATTGTACTACCTCTCCACCCTCATCACCCCACAAAACAAAACAAAAAGCTGAGTCAATATTTAGCCATTTCAAATGGTAACATAGGCGCGAGAAACACTGATATTGAAGGAAGAAGTCCAAACTACACTGAAGGCTTTAGACAAAACCAAGGGTCCTGAAATTGATGGAATACCAATTGAAATGTCTCAATAAGTTGATGATGCCCTGGAAGCAGTCACTTGTTTGTGGCATGGAATTCGGAAGACAATATTGATATACATTTCAATGAAAAGTGTCTCAAGAGAATGCTCAAATGACATAATAGTATTATTAATATCACTTGGAAGTAAAATTTTGTTGAGGATCAAAAAGAACATCAATCTTGGTAATGTAGAGAAGCAACAAAAAAGAGGATGACCCTTGACAAGATAGATTGATTCAGTGACTACCACAATGGACTCAAACCTAAAAAATTGTGAAAAGGGAGTGAGGTGATGTTTCTTTCTGTCATATATTGGATTGTTATGGGTCAGAACTGACTCAACTGTATATTGTTTATGTATAATATATAATATCATATGATATATTACCATGTATAATATATAAGCCTACAAGGGAGACTAGTCAATACAACTAATATCCAAATTTACACATCAGCTAAGGCTAGCAATGAAGAAATTGAAGAATTCTACAAAGTTCTTCAGTCCCAAATTGAACAAACATGTAATCAAGAAGCATTATAATCAGTGGTGATTGGAATATATGTTAGAATCAGTAGTTGAGAAATATGGCTTTGGTGCTAGATATGAAGATGGAGATCACATGAGGAAATTTTGAAAGACTAATGAGGTCTTCCACTACTGGTCTGTCACTTTATCACATTGTGGGGGCTTGTCTGCTACTGTGATGCTGAAAGCTATGTCACTGGTATTTCGAATGGCAGCAGGTTCACCCAAAGTGAAAAGTTTTTCAGCGGGAGCTTCAGCCTGAGAGCAGACAATGAAGAAGGACTTGTCTCCCCACTTTGAGAGAAGAGGTCACTGAAAATCTTATGCATAGCTTCTTAACATTGTCAGATACCGAAGGCCTAAGGAATGGAAGTGGAACATTGTCAGAGATAGTGCCAGAAGATGGATCCCCTAGCACTCAAAGTGTGACTAAAGAGAAGCTTATATCTCAGAGTTGAGTCCACCATGGTGACATGAGTTGAGTAAAGCCCGTGAAAGCAGAGCCCTTAGTGATCTTCATATGTTGATAGGACCTGGCGTAAGATAAGGAGAAAGACCTGCAAATATGAATCTAGGAAAATTGGGAGTCATCATAAATGAAATGCAATCCCAAAGTATCAATAGCAGCAGCATTAGTGAGCTTAAATGGACTGTTATTGTCCATTTTAAATCAGAAGATATTATGATTTACTGTGCTGGGAATAACACAAGCAAGAGGAATGTTTTGAGAATGATTAGGGCAACAAATGTACAAATGTGCTTGACACAATGAATGTGTATGTGGATTGTGATAGGAATTGTACGACTTCCCAATAAAATGATTTAAAAAAGAGAAAATGGTGATGACAACAAATGGACACATGTGCTTGACACAATGGATGGATGCACAGACTGTGATAAGAGCTGTACGTGCCCCCAATAAAATGATTTTTAAAAAAGAGTCATGGTGTAACATTCATTGCCAAAAAGGACATTTCAAATATTATCTTGAAGTACAATGCTCTCATCATGCTTATTTAAGCTGTATGCTGAGCAAATGTGGCAGCCATGTAATGGTGTCAATTTCAGGGTTGGGAGTGTAAGGATGGAGTCTAGCCTGTCAATCTGGAGCTAGACCTCTGTGTGGGTGTGGCTATCTCCCGAGAATTCTGGGAAATCTCGCAGTATTTCCCACTTGGAGGTGAAAGACTGAGAGCTCAGTCTGCTTAGCACAAGTTGGGTTTCCAATATGCCAGCCACCCTGTACAACAAAGATGATGTTTTCTGCTCCTGGAAAGATTGACAGCTTGGGAAATCATATGGAAGAGATCTACTCCGCCCCGGTAGGTTGCTATGCCAACTAGAATTGAGAGCTGGCTCCCCTGCAGGAGCAAAACCCAGTGAACAAGCATCCCTCTGTAGCGTGGGCCGAGCCACACGGAACGTGAGGGAAAAGACGTAAGCAGAATGGCACAATTGTAGCTCAGCATCTAGATAGCTCCCATGAGCCACGTGTAAAGGAGTCATCTGAGTTTCTGCTAGGCGGATAAATTTGCTGGCACAGTAGTTAAGTATTACCTTCCAGTCACTGCGAGTCAGAAACCACTCCATTGCAGAGTGGTAAGTTATCATCAAGATACCGTCGCTTACCTGCTTCAGGCTTTGGATTCTCAGGTTTTCTTTCGCTCTCCTCTTCTAAAGAAAGTTCCTCTTCTTTTGTTTCCTTTTTCACCAG
This sequence comes from Nesogale talazaci, assembly GCA_004026705.1. Taxonomy (NCBI): domain Eukaryota; kingdom Metazoa; phylum Chordata; class Mammalia; order Afrosoricida; family Tenrecidae; genus Nesogale; species Nesogale talazaci. The sequence continues at coordinate 4,691 of PVJH01001993.1, forward strand.
TGGTTTAGGGTCTTTTAAGTGAATTATAAAACTGTGTTTATCCTTTTTAACTTTCACTTTGATAAAAGTTGGGCCTAAGGAATGATCATTGAACAGAAAACAGACTCAATGTGATGTCACAGTAAGTTGCTTGGCAAGAGGCTCGCAGAATGCAGTGCATACATCGGGTAACGACAACACGGAGGGGTATCTGCATCTTTGTGAAGTGATGTCTAGAGGACTAAAGAGTTGTGGAATTCTAGGACAATTGGCAAATGGATCGGGGGGGGGGCGGGTATTGGCAAGCCTTCTGGTCACATTTCAACTCAAATGACAGAAGTCACTCCATCAGAAGAGAAAACAAACTGACTGAGGCTAAGTATGCCACAATCAACTGTGTGATTAAAGAATGTAAACAGTTTTATAACTCATTCAAAAGTTTTATTTATTGTAGCTATTATTCTTTTTTGGGTGTTTTTTTTGTTTGTTTTTGGGCATCACTGCTTTCTCGTGGTGGGAGTAGGAGGCCCAGCCTTTGCTCCAGTGGAGCTGGAATTGAACCTCCATCCCAGTGAGCCACAGTCCCACGCACAACCACTACGCCACCTGGGCTCAGCCATAGCTATTATTCTTATATGGACAAATAATCTTTCTAAGCTATCTCCTAAGATGCTCTTTTTTTTCTTATTTTATGATTTTCTTCTTTTTCATACAGGTTTTCCTTTCCTCCTGTGATTGAGCTCACATTTATCAAAACTGGCAACACCGACAGGAAGACAACGCTGTGCTTCCTATGAGGAAACTGGCATGCAGATGCAATCTTTACAAGAGTGAGAAACAATGGTTTAAATGGACTGAAAACCTTACAAAGCTTACTTTTCCTCAGTCATGTGAGGTCTACTTTTGTTTGCGGTGGTTGTGTACTATTCTGCAGTAGGTGTTACTATGGTATTGTATACTGTAGCCTGATATGACATTAAAACCAGCAAAACATGTGATAATAGAAATATATGTAGATAGATGTATACACTTTTAAAATCCCTTTTCATGTATTAATCAAACAAGACTATATACTGGCAACCACTATACAATAAGCTATTCTTAACTCACTTTAATAGTTTATATACCCGTATATATAAATATCAAATATCTGGGTGCAATCTTTTGTTTGATGTGGTGGTGAAAATATAAAATCATGTTTCTATCTGAGTCCTGAGTTTATAATGGACTAATATCCTAATCCTTGCAATTCCCTCCTAATTAAATTGATAACCATGAAGGACAGACATACCAGAAAACTGGTTGCATGAGACACTGTGGTGCTTGCTTTCTCCCTCTCTGTACTTTTCCCTCATTCTCCCTTCTGCCCTTTCTTTTCATTGGGAGTACACAAGAACTCCATGAGTTTGGTGTGCCCCAGCCAAAGAGGGAGTCGAGGGAGACAGTAGGCACCAAAGGAGGAAGGAAGGCGAGTAGCAAAGGAAGCTGCGTCATTTTCTGATCATTAAGCGGGTCACATTCCTTTAACATTGTTTTCGTCATAGCTCTCAGAGACCATCTCCCCCTTCCAAAAAAACAGTTCCCCAAACTCTGCTGAGGAATACTTAAAATACAGTGAAAAGCGGGACACTCCTTGCAGCCACCTTAAAGCTCTTCCTTGGAGAAGAATTAATCATTTCCTCCTCAGATTTCCTTTCCCACTTATAGATTTCTTCATCCCAAGGCATTGTCTCTGGAGCTGGAAGAAGCAGATCTCTGCAACAGGCCTGGAGTTCTGTGCTCCAGGGTTCAGCCCAGAACGATGCTCTAAAAACATAGTGTGTCCCCGAGTGCTGGGATAACAGGATGTGTTGTGAGTGATATTGCTATTCATTGTGCGTATTGTAGTTATCACTGTGCTATTTATTAGTAGTATGGAAGTATTTTAATCTATTAACATTTGATATTCGTACACTAGTTGTGTCCAAACTAAATTCCCAGCTGACCAATGCCTTAGAGTGTCCATTGTAATGTATGTTCATGAAATCTGAGAATGTAGAACATGACATGTAAATAAACTGTAGTTGGAAAATCACATTGTCATTCATCACCCCAGGAATGACTGCAAGGCCTCCTGAGGGCCTGAGAGGTGCTAACACATTCCAAACCAATAACCAGCAGCTTTCATAAGGTACCTTTTTCAAAGGATGTCTTTTCTACTTCAATCTGTCCTCCATCTGAAGGATACAGATAGCGATTTGTCCCTGAGATTTGGATGGGTATGTCTCCCATGTTGTATCCTCGAAACTAGAAAAGAAAACATCAGGCTTTGATGGGATAGCTGTCATTGACAAAAATAAACTTACCACTGTTAGCTGATTAAAGATGCCATATGCTTCACTTAAGGAGCCCTGGTGGGGTAGTGGATTGCACATTAGCCTGTTAACCCCAAGGTTAATAGTTTGAACCCGTCAGTTGCTCTGTGGAAGAAAGCTTTCTCTGTTGCTCTGTGGAAGGAAGAAATCTCCTGCAAAGATTTAAAATCTCAAAATTCCACAGGGCCCTGTCTTCTACTCAGTCTTACCTGAGTGGGGATCAAATAGATTAGATGACTGTGCACTTTGGTTTTTGTAAGTTTTATTTGTGACAATTTATCTGTCACTTTGTACACCCCCGATCTCCACATTATCCTTAGCCACTGCTGTGGTGTTACAATGAGATGTATACCTCTGATCACTCAATAACCTCACAACTCAGTCTAAACCAAATCGTCGTGTTGCTAAGGCGGTGAGAGTGGACATTCACTTCCTGTTTAGTTGGGCACCGAATCTCTAAGATGAGTTATCATCTTGAGGGGTAATGGAACTACACTACACTTAGAAACCTTACATGTTAACGTCAAATAAAGACATTTATCCCCCTAAGGTGTTCATATAATTCATTTTATAAGAGCCGAGTGTTTCAGGAAAACAAGAAGAGTGGAAGCACTTCGGGGATAAAATATGACAATGACTCTAAGTCTAAAACATTAGTAAAAGGCCCAGGAGTTGAGGATGTTAGCTTCTAGTCTCTAATATTCAAAAATAGCCAGCTTGGAAGAAGGACTTGTCCAGAGCTGGAGTCTCCTCCTCTGAACTAGAGATAAAATTTACAGTTGGGGTAGGGCCTTCATTAGATAAAACTTACCACTCTCATAGAAAGAGCTGCCTCTGTTCCTTTCATAGATGAAAATACCCCTGTCCTGTGAAACAGAATGTGTCCAAGTGACTGCTAGCTTTTACAAAGCACATACCAACCTTCTGTTTACCCAGATGTTTTTGAAGCTGACACTTAGCGAACACTGACACGCTGCCCCTTTTCTGCTTAGGCCTACGCGCATAAAAACTGTTGTCTGTCTTGTTCATTCAGTATGATTGAATTGATTTACTATTGTCTGGGCACAGCCACAAATGTGAGTCGCAACTTCTGAGAGACGGGGAGGAAGAAAGGAGCTTTGGGCAGTAGTTCTCATAGTGGAGTTTCTTTGACTTCTACCCCAGATCTACAAGATCTGGGACCCTCACCTCGGATCTACAGAATGCAAACTTGTGGAGGTTGGGGCAAGCGACTTGTGTTGTAAAAGATAGCTGGATAATTCTGTTGGTGCAGCCTGAGAACCATTGATTTCCAGTATCAGATGGAAAGGACAGGTACTGTTACCCCCACTCCCCCTCCCCCACCCCATTTACCCACACCAGGTTTTTCTTCATTGCTGCCTGAGGGCGACAGAGGCAAAGGGAGGACTTCTCAAAAGCACCCGCCTGGAAACATGGGCGTATGCCCAGAGGCCACGGCATGGGCTGGGCAAAATCTATCCCCCGACAAAGACAGTATTCATCTCCTCGCCTTCATTGCTACCCATCCCACTGCCATAAGTCAGACTGTAAACTTTTAAGAGAACGGATCGCCTCATCTTTCTGCCAAGGAGCTGATATTAGACTGGAATCGCCAACCTTGGGCTTAGCAGCCCGATGCTGAGCCTGCTCTGCCACCACCAGGGCTCCCAGAGGAACCAATAAACCACAAAAATCAAACTCACTGCCATCAAGTCGGTGACAACTCCTAGTGACCCATCAGGACAGGGTAGTTCTGCCTGCCCTGTGAGCCTCCGAGAGTGCCACTCATCAGAGGGGCATTTTGAAAGCCTTGTCTGGCTCCTGCTGGTGGTTTGGGAACCGCTGCCCTTTCAGATCATAGCCTAAGGAGTAACCACTGCACTGCTGGGTCACCTGGAGTGGAGGCCTGTGGCATATACCCAGTGCATGCTTCTGTGTGAGATTCACACGCTTACTGGCCCTGGTAACTTAGCATCACTGGACAGGAAAACTGGCCCGAGGCTTTTCCTATCTGGGTGATTAACTATAGGGAGGTTCTGGCTATCTTAGGAGGGATTGCAGGTCGGAGGGCAGCAAGAAACTCCAAGTCCTTGACAGTGAGTACAAGGGTCTCCAAAGAAGCCTCACTTTCCCCAATCGGCGAGCAATGAGCCCCAGAAGCTATTGAGAAAATGAATTTTACCGGATAAATGATCTCAGGTTCTGGTGACTGGACAAGCTCCTCGATGGATTCTGGGACCTTCGTTATCTCCTCTTTAGTTTTATCCTTTAAAGACGACTTTTTCTTTACAGTCTTACTCTCTTCTTTTTCTACCTTTTCTCTGCCTTTCCTTTTACCCGTGTCTTTACTCTTCTTTTCTGCTTTTTTTTCTTCCCTTAAGCGTTCCTCTTCAGCTAACCGCTCTTGTTCTTCCTTCCAGGCCTGTTTAAAAAAAAAAAACAAAACTTTGTATATATAACAGAATTTTGAAACCATCATGTATTCCTCTCGTTTGTTTGAGGAAAGGTTTAACCCTATTGGTATAAACACCACCTCTAAGAAAGGAGATGATTGGGATGGACTCACTGGAGTCGTCCTGGCTTCTCCTTCCTCTCATCACTACCTCTCTCGAGATCTCCACGTTAGCTTCTTCTCTCACACCCTCCCACCAGGGCTTCATTCTCTTTTGCAAGGACTATTGTAGCAGCCTCTAAGCTGGTCTCCTTGCCTTCTCTCCTTCTCTATGTGAGTCCAATACTTAATCTAGATCCTAAAGATGGAACGCTTTAGAGTAGTCAAATGTGTACTGATGGAATGCTATTTGTGGTTCTTTACTTAGTTATTTATCTAGGGATGTTATTTAGTGCTGTTAATGATTAGCAGCAGCAGTGGGGAGGGGAGACACTAACGGTGATGGGAAGAGATGAAAGGGCTGATGGTAATGGTTGCACAAGATGATGAACAAGATTGGTGCCATCAAACTGTACGTGTGCAGAATGGTGGAATGACAAATGCTTTGTTACATGACTAATGATACTAATAAAGATGGTTTACCAGCGTCATAGAAGAATAATGTCAAGAGCACATTTGGGGCAGAACCTTTTTAAAACAGTGTGCATAACATACCATCTATCCTTGCAGTACTCAGGAAGGCTGATAGATAAAGGAAGGACATGGAAATCATCTTTCCCCAGGGTTAGCTCCCCAACCAAGGCTAGAACTTGGATTTCGGTGGATCATGTTTGAGAAACAAGAGACAAAGCCTTCAAGCTCAGATTAGAGGTAGCTGAAAGAAGAGGGTAACTTTGAAAATGACACCTTCACTGGGTGAATGAGGCAGTAGGAAAAAATGCCTGCTCTTACAAGAATATTATGGGAATACTACCCTCCCTCCTGGGAACTAGGTAGAAGGGAAGCAAAAAGAAAAGATCTCTCTTGAGAATCCATAATCATAAGCCTGTCTTTATAGCGATCTGTGGCCCCAAATACACAGACCCTTAAACTTTTACTTGAAGGAGGTCCTGGACTGGTGCCCAATAAAAGCAAGATCAAATCATTTCTAGAGAAACACAGTGCAAATCCTCAAAGAATTGCCATGGACATTATCATTAGCAAGAGTTCAGATAAAAATCACAAAAGATGAGGAAATAAACCACGGTGGGCCAGAACCTAAAGCATGTGAAATGCTATCTTCAAATGTGCAAAGACTTCAGATGTCGGATGGTCAGAGAGAGGACATAAAAGACGCATTTTTAACCTGGACCCCCCTGCCAGTGCAATGCTTCAGTGTTTGGCTGCAAACCCAAAAGTTCTGCTATTCAAACCCATCCAGAGATGCCCAGAAGACAGACCTAGTGTGTCACAGCCTTGAGGACGCTATGGAGCAGTACCCATACCTGGGGTGGCTGTGGGTCAGAATTGACAGGAAAGGAACTAGCACAGCCATGAGCCACTCTTAGGGAACTTCTGGAGGACACACTCCCAGAATAGCAAGTGTGAGACAGAATGCAAGCAAAACAAATGGGGCTAAATCGCAGCAATGCACAAGTCTATAAATCGAAGATAGAGCCTTACAGAGCAATGCTTCACTTGTGGTTCTAAGAAAAAGACAGATAAGCAGGACACAAGTTAAATACTAGAAATAGTCATTTGGGAGAGAAGAAGCTAATTTAAAATGCTTTTGATAGGACTTTGTGTGAGGCTGGAAGAAAGTGAAGATACTTGATCAACTTTGTGTAAATGGTTCTAGAAGAAGGGGAAACCCACATTTCTGCAGCTCTGTAACTGGCTGATACTTGAGTACATTTTTTCCTTCAAATATCTATTGGGTTATGTTGGTCATTTTACTGGTAGATTTGAATTGCTTCTTGCTTGGGAGAATTGCCAATGATGCTCAAGGACAAGCCTGTCCATGTGTTCAGACAGTGCAGGTGCAGGCATTTGCATAAGCAGCTATACTTAGAGAGGAGATCTTTATGTTAAAGAGAGTTGTGATTACTTCGTATGCATAAATTCCCAATAGATATGTCATCCTTCTAACAAGGAAGTATCAACTTACAGTGCACACAATAGTGTATGAGAATTCATATTACCTCACATACTTGCCAACATTTAGTATCATTAGTCTTTTAAATCTTGACCAAAATGATCAATTTGACTACATAAAAATTAAAATATTCCTGAAAAAAACAAAAAAATCACAATGTATGTCTATCAATAAAGGAAATGTTGGGTACATTATTGTGTATCCAAATTATGGACTGTTATATCACTATGTGAAATTAGCTAGCTCTCTACATATTTCCCTGGAGAGAAATTCATGATTTATTGGTAAGAGAGAAAAAAGTAGGTGTAAAAATATTAGACTAAGCTTAAACAACAAAAATCCCCCTGTATATTTGTGCAACTGAGCTTATATGAGCTTAACACAACACATTTGTAATATTTCTTAATTGAGGGGTTTGGGTTAGCCAGAGTAATTTTTATAAAAGCATCTGTTATTTTTGTCATGAAACATTCCCATAAAAATTGTGCAAGCACAAACAAACAGCATAAACAAAGGGTATGAGATATATAAACAAGGTACTTTTCTAGATGCTAGTTACAAAAAAGTGAATGAAACACAGCTTTCCTCCAAAGCTTACTGTAGTAGCTACATCATTTCATGTCACCTTGAGGAATGTAGGTGTGGAGTCCTTGTGGGCATGGCATCCTCCTGAGGATTCCGGGAACTTCCTCTCGTTCTCCTTGGGGGTGGGCCACACTCTTTGCTTCACATTCCTATTGATGAGCCACATGGACTCATACTGATGACACCCAGGGCCCTGGAGGGGCATCCACCATTGTATCCACATGACTGTGCACCCACCGGCCTGTGACCTTCCTACATTTTGCATCATTGCATGTGCTACATAAGTCTGAAGAGGAAATTATAGACTAGTGTTGGACATATGGGCTAATCTCAGACTTATGGACTTGATCTTGGCTGCGTTGAGATGTTTTCTCAATATGCAATTGCTCTTTAACACAAAGCTCTCTCTTACGCACAATGAGTCTCTCTGACTTTGTTTTTCTGGTCAACCCAATTTAACACCCTTATCATCCGCCGAGGAGACAGCATGGTGGGGAACTCTCCCTTCATTGCAGACTTGATTATCCTGAAGGCTCAGCAGAAAGATAATTTCTTGTTACAAGGGCAAACGTCTCATCACACACTAATTTTGGATTTTTGGTTACTTTGCATTATGTGTCTTCCTTGGATTACCTTGAGAGAGCCTTCTAGAATGAAAGGAATCTTTTCCTTCTCTTTTTCTTTCTCTTTATCACTCTCAGATACTTCTAACTTGCTGATTCCTTTGTTGCCTGCAATCAGAGAAAATTAAAGTCTTAGTAAATCCCTAAAATAAGATATCAAAAGAGGGCACAGGTGTGGGCTGGAGGGGAAATCACACCTATCAAATTCAACTCCCCATTAATTCTTCACTGAATTCGTTCCACATCATTCCTAGTGGACATATGAAGTGAAGCTGAGCTCTTTCTGGACTGGGACCCTCACGCATCTGGGTGCAGCACAGATTATGTGTTGAGATGTTGGCAACTTGCTGACCTGCAATCTTTCCTTGTGAATTTCCACCACTTTACCCTCGTTTAACTTCTTGGGCCCACAGAACAAATGTAATGTTTCCTTCCATACTGCAGTCTCCTTTTAGAACTGTGATATTTTTGTTTTGCAGGTCTACATTTTTCTTGGTTTGAAAGACCTCAAAGGGAGTGTGATACCCAGATGTTATATTTGATCCCAAGACCATTTTCTCTATTCCACAGGGACGTGGACAATTCAAAAGCTTTTGGTTTGGTTTAGTAGCAGAATAAAGAGAAGGCCATGAACTCACAATCTTTGCTGCGAATATAGCAAAGACATGATTGTGACATGATTGTGACATGATTGTGAGAGGGTGGCCTTATCCTTTCTTTTTCTTTTGGGGGGGGGAGATAACTGTCCTCTGGTGGTTGTGGGAGCTATCCAGCCTTGCTCTTGGAGAGCTGCTGCTGGATTTGAACCACCAAGCCCGTGGGCCGTAGTCCCACACTCAACCACTACGCCACTGGGGCTCAACCCTTCTTTTTCTTTTTGTTTTTTGGGCATCACTTCCCCCTGGTGGTCGTGGGAGCTACCCAGTGCTGCTCCTGAGAGCCGCCGCTGGATTTGAACTACCAAGCCCTTGGGCCGCAGTCCCGCACTCAACCACTTGTGCCACCGGGGCTCAGCCCCATCCCCCCCCTTTTTTTACAGGTCCATCATCCATTATTCTAGGTACCCACTGTTCTAAGAGCCCTCGGGTCAAAATGGTTCAACACTCAACTGCTAACTGAAAGATTTGTGGTTTGAACCCACTTAGTTAAATTCAGGAGACTGCCAAATATATTTTGAAATTTTCTTTAAGCACGAGTTGAACTGATTACTTACTTTTAGATTTTTTAGGAGAATTAGGTTTGCCGGGGGAAGAAGCTTTGCCAGAAGGCTTGACATCTGCGTCAGTCTTGGCCTTAGCTATATCCTCCGCCATTCGAGATTCCTGGTAAATGGCCTCTTCTTTGATGGTCCAGTCTTGGATGGACTTTGCCACAAGTTCCAAATAGCTTCTAAGAAGAGCAAAGAAGACACGTGACGACGGAGCTACTACGAAAGAAAAGTTGTGAAACAAAGTGGAACAACATTTGATACAGACATTTGCAAATGCACTTTTAAAATGTGATTTTTTTTTCAATTTAGGCAAATTGGGTGGATGAGAGAAAAAAATTCATAGACACTCCTGTGTGTATAGGAAAGCGCTTTATATATTAGAACAATTGCATATTGAGAAAACATCCCCGTCCAGTCCAGGTCAAGTCCATAAGTCCGATATTAGCCCATAGGTCTGATACCAAGGAAACACATGCCATGATGCCAAATGAAGGAAGATCACAGGCCAGTCCATGGGAAGTATTGTGCATTGCTGGCAGGGGTTCTCCGCCTGGCTTCTCCCGCTCCCAGGGCTTCTCCACCAGGATGTCTCTCAGGGAGTAAGTGTCCTGCCTCCGGGGAGCTGTTTATCTCCTGAGCGCCTCCAAATGAGGTCATCCAGCTGGGATCTGATTGACAGGTCTCGAATTGTAAATCTCAGATTGACAACGGATTATGTAACTGCCATATTCCTCATCCTGCAGCCTGCGGTATGCTCATGTCTTCTGTCTCAGGTAGCACGTACAACAAGCTTGCAGACACCCAGATGAATTCTGGACAAAGCATGAATATCTAGCGAGGAAGAGATGTGACTTTCTCCTCTGGTAAAGAGTGACCATCTTGGAAACCTATAGGCGTCATTCTAACCAGCCCTATCCGGGTCTCTAGGAGTCAGAATCAACTGGATGGCAGTGAGTTTGGAGTTGGGTTTACCTGAGACATGTTATTCTTTCTTTACAATTGAAGAAATTTCAGGTAAGAAACAAAGTCTTATTTCCCAGCTGGCCAATAATCGGAAAGTTTGATAAAGCCATGAGTTTGATCCAACAGACACTGTTGGCTGAAGAGTAATCTCTTTTTAAGGCACTTTTGTGGCCCAATAGGGACTCTTAAAATTGACCTTCAGCTCACTGGAGTAACTAAAAACGTTCCTCTTTTGCTATTAGACTAACTGGCCTTTCCTATCCTAAATACCACTCTCCAAGTGACCTGGGCTTCGAGTCTCGCGTCAGGGAGCTGTTGCTTCCTGTTGTTGTTGGTGGTGGTGTTGCTAGGTGCTGTGGAGTCAGTTCTCACTCGTAGCAACCGTATACACTCATAGCAGAACGAAACACTGCCCAGTCCCCTGCCGTCCTCACAACGGTCATGTTTTAGCCCATTGGTGAAGTCACGATATCGGTCCATCTTGCTGAGGGAATTCCTCTTTCTGGCTGCCCCTCTACTTTTCCAAGCACGATGTCCTTCTCTAAGGACTGGCCTCACTTGAAAATATGACCTACGTATGTGAGGCAAAGTTATTCCACCCTTTCCTTTAAGGAGCATTCTGACTACACTTCCAAGGCAGATTTTTGTATTTCTTTAGTCAACCACGGGACTTTTAATGTGCTTTTCCAGCACCATAATTCAAAAGTAACCATTCTTCTTCAGTCTTCCTTATTCAGCGTCTAACCCGCACATGCACATGCAAAGGAGACCACTGAAATTACCATGGCTTGGTCAGGAGCACCTTGGTCCTCAAAGTAACCTCCTTTCTTTTCAACACTTTGTGCATCAGATTTACTAATAGGAAGAAAATAGGAGTATTTTCTTCCGAATCTATTCATACTTGTTATTCTAATTATGATACTAAATGTTGTGTACCTGTACACTTATCACATAAGGAATTCCAAAGAACTGTTTCAGAAGAAATAACTGAACAAGCAGGTGTTAAAGTGAAGATCAGTTATTTTTCAGTTAGGAGTCCCTGGGTGGCATCAACAATTAAGTATTCCGCCACTAATCCAAAGGTTGTTGGTTAGTTTGAACCAAATAGAGCTACCTCAGAAATACATTAAAAACAAATTAATTAAAAAGTAAAAAATGTTGGGGCAAGGCTTGTTGATCTCCTTCCAAAAAATAATTTCAAAACTCTTGGACATCCATTGATTCTTTCTCAGAGTGACCCTGCAAGGCAGGGAAGAACCGCGTGCAGGGGTTCTGAGACTGTGATTGTGTGTAGGAATCGAAATCCTCATCTTTCTTTTCCTCAAAAGATCACTGCTTTTGACAACTGCCACCAAGTCAGTTTTGACCCACAGAGACCCCATCTCTGCACAACACACTGAGATGCTGTCCTGTCCTGCATCATCTTTGCAATTGTTCTTCCATTTTATCCCAGGCGTGTGCGTGTCTTAATGCAATGTATAGTTGGAGATAATAATGAAATGCCCTTGTTGTTAATGAGGTAGGTTACGAAAGTTCTAGAAAAGCAAAAAAAAAAAAAAGTCTAAAGAAAGCCTGATTCCTAGAAGTCTTAATTTGCCACTAGTTTGATTGTGGTGCTCCTAGCCTTTAATTTCATGCTAAATATAATTTTCTTAAGTTCCTACTTGAAGTTTTCCAGAAGCAGTCTTACTGGAGCTTAAAGGAATAAAGAGCAATTTTAACATCCCTTATAGACTTCACCGGAAAAAGAACAATGTCTGTGCTTTTCAGAGCTATCACTTCTGTGCTTCTGATGGTATCTGGTGTACAGCAGATGGTCCGTTTAGCAAGCTGAATTAAATCTGCCACACCACCCAAATGTTCTGGTTGAGTTGAAACTGCTAATTTGAGATAAGAAATCCCAAACTAAGTTAAGAGACCCCCTAAACTAACTAAACAGTTAACTACACCATCCACATTGGTTACCTGAATCCAACATTGGAATGAAGAGCAATATTCCAAAATTCGCAGTGCAGACGTTGTGCATTCATTGGGTTATGGAAGACTAAGAGTGAAGAGTTGTCCTGAGTATGGTAATAGGAATCAATGCACCTGTATTGCTGACTGGCTTCTTGAAGAACCTGAAAATGGAAATAATTGCATTGTTAGACCTTTTTTTATTCCAAGAGAGCATCTCTGGCTAGGACATTTTTCTTCAGCTTCCCTTGCTCCCTTTATCTGTGTGTTACTAGGTAAGTTTGCATTCAAAGAGAATTCTTTTTTTTGTCTTTTAAAAATCATTTTATTGAGGCCTTATACAGCTATTATCACAATCCATATATATGTGTATATACATATATATATATATACACACACATCTATTGTGTCAAGCACACTTGTACATTTGTTGCCATCGTCATTCTCAAAACATTTGCTTTCCACTTGAGCCCTTGATATCAGCTCCTCACATTGCCCCTCAGAGAGAATTTTTACATAATTGGTAGAAGGTAATTGCATAAATGGTTTATATATGTATATATGTATATGTATATATTATATGTGTATATATGTACAACTAGGTAGGCGCAGTGGTGGCTCAGTGGTTATGTATTGGGTTACTAACCATAAGGTCAGCAGGAGACAAGGGAGATTTCTACTCCTATCAAGACTGACAGACTTACAAACCCATGGGGGCAGATTTCCTTATCCTATCAGGTGCTACTTTCTCCTATAGGGTTTCTGTGGCCCGATGACAGTGAGCTGAGGTTGGAGTTGGATTTCGTGGCATCCAGCGCAGGAGTGGGAAGTGCTTCATTTAGCTTTATGTAGAGCTGCTATGGGTCAGAAGCGACTTGGTGGCACCTAGCAATGAGGCATAGAGGCAAGGACCCCTGCTGGTGCAAAGGTTCTGCTGTCAGCCAAAGGGTTAGTGGCTCAAACTCACTAGTAAGTCTACAGCAGAGAGACTTGGTGATCCACCTCCAGAATGATTACAGTCAGCAACAAGGTTTAGGAGCAGTTCTTCTCTGTCGCATGAGGTTGTTGGGAGTTGAATTGGCTCTAGGACCTCAACCTCAGCAACAACAACAGGCACATAGGCATTTCCTCAAGGGATCTTCAGTAAGGAGTATAGATGATAATAACAACTAGGGAGAGCAGTTACATAGTGCTTTCTATCTCCTCATTGAGATGAGTTCATTTTAACATCCTTTGAAAAACCCAGATAAATAGATATGATTATTTTTTCCATATGAAATTATTAGAATTTTCATTTTTTTCCAGCATAAATTGAGACTGAGACATGATATGAGACTTTCTCAAGATCACAGAGTCAATAAGTGTGGTGCCTTGGCTCATACAGTCTTGGCCACAAATTCCTCATTCCCCAGCTCATGACCCCAGGTGGCCTTACAGTGGAATCAATAAATGGTCTTTATGGTGTAGTGTTTTACTTGACTACTGCTCCCTTTGCCCCTCCTTTCCCAAACATGTCACCATCAGCATGTTCCACAATGGCAGCCACCATAGGGGGTGCAGTGGGCACCTTGTCAGACTGCTTCATGCTCACTGCCAATAGATATAAGTAAATATGTCCACAAGAAAACCACTCCAGCAGTTGTGCATTATTTTGTCCTTTTTTTTTTCAGTATCAAAGTGTTGTAGGCAGCCCTCAGTTCTGAAGGCATGGAGTCTCAGATCTGAAGGCATGGAACTGCATATTGTGTTAGGAAAGGGGAATTTTCTTTTCAAGTCTACACTAGTAGCATAATCAAAATAATACACTTGCTTCCCCGACCCAGTCCCCCATGTGAGTGTCTTTATGGCGTGGCATTTAAACACTTGTATCTGTTTTCTGAGGGATATATATATATGTGTGTATATATATATGTATAAATATATGTATGACTATCTTAGCATTAAGAAAATTTGTTGTGGGGTTGAATTGGCTCCTCCAAAAATATGTGCTGTAGATTCTCATCAATCTGTCTATAGTTATAACACCATGTGAGAAGGGGCTGTCTTTGTTATGATAATGAATAGAATTAGTATAAGGTATATTCTAAAGTAGATTTCTACTGAGGTATAAAAGAGATTAAACAAGCAAATGAGACAAGCAGAGACAAAGAAGAGAGATGTCAAACTCCATGAAGATTGCCTGTGAGCATGAGCTCAAAGGTAAAGGACCTTCTTCCAGAGCCCCTAGGGAGAGAGAGAACCTTCCTGGGCAGTCTGCATCCCTAATTCAGAGGAACCCTGGTGGTGGAGTTATGAGATGGGCTGCTAATCTCAAGGTCAGCAGTTCAAAACCATCTGCCAATCTGAGGAAGAAAGACTGGGCTTTCCACTTCAGTAAACTCACAGGAGCAGTTCTCTCCTGTCCTATAGGGAACACTGTGAGTTGCTGTAGACTAGATGGCAGTGAGTTTTTGAGAAACTGTGAGAAAATAAAAATCTGCTTTTGAAAGCTATCCATGTGTGGTATTTTTGTTATAGCAGCAGCATTATATAACTAAGACATATTATCCATTACTTTATTGACTTTTATGAAAAGAAAAATTTCTTCCATATTTTAAACCCTGAAGACAGTTTTATTTACATTCACTCTCCCTTCTATTAGTGAAAGTTCAAAATTTTTTGTACTAGTTTTTAAGAGGTACAACACTCAGTTTCTCAGAGCTATAGTTTTTCTTATTCAGTGCTTGAAAAGTTTTCATAAAATAGCATTCTTGACACTTTTCTTTTTTCACTATTTGGGTTGTGCTATCTGTATGAATATTATTGGTGTCAAGACTCATTAAATTAATTTTTTCATTAAAAATGAGTACCTACGGGGCTGAGTCATGGTGGCGTAGCGGCTCTGTGTGGGACTACGGCCCACTGGGATGGCGGTTCAATTCCAGCAGCGGCTCCACAGGAGCAAAGGCTGGGCCTCCTACTCCCACCACCAGAGGGTAGTGATGCCCCCCTCCCAAAATGATTATCTACTATGTGTTCAGGTAATGGAAAACAACAATGGCCAATATAGGAAAGGCTCTGATTTAGGGGTGGCCAACAATTTATTGGGTGAGGGCACTATCAATCCTGTATGTGCACATTCATGCATACTATTTATAATGCAAACTATTATAATATAAAAGCAAATAAGTAAAGAAAGAATAGAAATGAGATTAGTATTACTAAAGCATAATAAGAGAACATAAACGAATTTGATTATTATTATGTTTTCTAGTTCCTGGGAAGTGTTTGAATTTTACCTATAAAATCTGATTAAAATTTTAATAGGCTGTTTTAGAATCAGAGAGGTGTTTATAAGAAGATAAACTGGATGGAATATCTGGTAGGTGGAGCATGGATTGGAAGTGAAAAGCTAGCAATTAGGGGGCTATTGAAGTAGAGGGGGCAGTAGTTGGACTACTGGAGCTGCAATGTAGATATTGAAGAGTGCATAGATTTCTTTTGGAGATGTATCCTGCAAAGCTCCATGCTGGAACAGATGTGAGGGACAAATGAAATGCTGGACTGTCTTAGCTCTTGGTCTTGAGCAGATGATTTACGTTGCCACTTTTTTTCTGAGATGAACCAAAGGGAGACACGCTGGCCAACGTGGGAGGATGACTGGGTTTACATGGTACACTGAGTTGCCTCTCAGAAGTGAAGCAGAATGTGCTATTAGGCATATGAGTGTGGAGTTCAAGGGAGAGAGGTCACTTAGAAGACACAAATTTGGAAGTCAGTGACGTTAGGTAGTTTATAAGTACATAAGGTTATCAAGGAAGCATTTACAGAGGAGAAAAGCTGTCCCATATGGACAGGGTTGAACACGATCCTCTGAGAAAGATTAAAATATCAAGCCCAGGATGCTGGGTGAAGGAGAAGGCAACCAAATTTCAAATGAAGTACTGAGGAAGAATGCAGTGCTAAGTTTTGGAAACCAAAGCTAGAATAGAGTATCGTGCCTTGGAGAGGGAGAGACGAGAGCATTCATATGGAAGTGATCAGCTCTGGGATGCTATTAAAAGGTCAAAGAGGATGAGAAAGGTAAATCTTCACTGGATTTGGAGAGACAAAGAGTATTGGCCACCATGAAAAGTACAGTTTTATGATATAATGAGGATATAGTCAAATTGAAATATAATACCTTCTGAAATGAACTTTTACTTTAAGAAGAAAGACAACTTGGAGGTACACAAGCATTAAAGGCAACAAAGGTATATACGGTTACATACACCATCCCGAACTAACAGCAGTAATAATCATCTGTGAGTGGATACAGACATACTCAAGCTGCACAGGGGTGAGAATGCAAATTAGATCACACACAGAGAGATACAAACATACACACAGACACATCTATCTTTTCCCATAGAATATTCTATATATGTATTTAGGTGTGCTAAAACACATCCACAAATAAAGCTATGAAACCTTCTTATCCATAACTAAACATCTCGAGGGAACAATTCTCTGGGCCTGGGAGATGAGGAGTCCACAATGGCTACTTTGATGAGCAGTGTCTTAACAGCTTGTGAGGACAATCTAAGAGGCAACTCCGGGCCTCTCCCATATGGACAAAAGAGAGTGAAGACCATCAAAGCAGTAAGGAAATAGCTAATCCAAAGTAATGAAGGACCACATGGACTCAGCCTCCACAAACTAAAACTAAAACAAAATGGTGTTTGGCTGTCACTGTTCATTTCTCTGAGATTGTAACAGGAAGTCCTGGATAGAATGGGAGGGAAGTGTGGAATAAAATTCAAAATCAGGTGGAAAAAATTAAAAGATCAGATTTACTGGGTGGATAGAGATTGTGGCATTCCCAAGACTAAGGTGTGCCTGACCCAAGTGGTGGTATTTTCAATGGCCTCATAGGCATGTGAAAGTTGGACACTGAATGAGGAACAGGGAAGAAGAATCGATGCATTCAGATTGTGGTGCTGGTGAAGAATACGAAGAGTACTGTGTACTTCTAAAAGGATGAACATCTCTGTCTTAGAAGTGGTACTCCCGGAATGCTTGCTCCTCAAATGGACGGATGGTGAAATGTCATCTCATGTACTTTGGACATGTTGTCAGGAGAGACCAGTTCTTTGAGAAGGACAATCATACTTGGTACAGCTGCTTCAAAAAGAAGAAGGCTCTCCACAAGATGGCTTGACACAGTGGCTGCAAAAATGGGCTCTAACCTAAAGACAACTGTCAGGGTGGCACAGAATCCAGCAGTGTCTCACTCACTCTGTTGTCCATAGATAGGGTCACTGTGGGTCAGAACCCCAAACAACAACAAATGGCCCTTATGGAGCTATCGATTAAGCATTGCACCGCTATCCACAAGGTTGGGGTAACTATGACCAGATATTATACTCATACATGAAAAATGGAGAACAGCACATATAAGCAGGAAAACAAGAATGAAACTTGGGAGAAAAGAAGACAATTTATAGAGAAAGCAACTTCAAAGGATTAATATCCTTTTAGAAAGAAGAGAAAATGCTGCATCATGAAACACGGATAAGATAGATTACCTGGAATCATAAAAATGATTTTTCTTGTTGTTGCTGGGGATGTGGAGTCAACTTAAGACTCGTATTAAACCCATATGACAAAGTAGAACTGCTCCATAGTATTTTCTGGTATGTAATCTTTAAAAAAATCATTTTATGGGGAGCTCCTACAACTCATCATAATCTATATATCCATCCATTGTGCCAAGCACATCTGTACATTTGCTAACCTCATCATTCTCAAAACATTTGCTTTCTACTTGAGCCCTTGGTATCAGCTCATTTCCCCCCTCCTTCCCTGCCTTCCCACCCTCACGAACCCTTGATACTTTATAAAGTATTATTATTTTTTCATGTCTTACACTGATTGATGTTTCCTTTTGCCCACTTTTCTGTTGTCTGTCCCCCAGGGAGGGGGTTCTATATAGATCATTGTGATCAGTTTCCCTTTTCTCCTCCCATTTTCCCTTACCTTCCTGGTACCACTACTCTCATTTTTGGTTCTGAGAGGTTTATCTGTTCTGAATTCCCTTGTGCTTCCAGCTCTTACCTGTACTAGTGTATATCCTCTGGTCTAGCCAGATTTGTAAGTTAGAATTCGGATGATAGGGGTTAGGGGGGAGTAGGAATTTAAAAATTAAAGGAATGTTGTATGTTTCATTGGTGGTATACTGCACCCTGATTGGCTCCTCCCCTCCCTGTGACCTTCTGTAACGGGATGTCCAATTGCCTACTGATGCGCTTTGGGCCTTCACACCACACTCCCCCTAGTTCACAATGATTTGATATTTTGTTCTTTGATGCCTGAAATCCAATCTCATCAGCTTTAATATTAGTTACAACTCAATGTAAAGTAAACAAAATCCTTACAACTGGATCAACAAGCAATATCATGATAAATTAGGAAAAACATCTGAGGCTGTCATGGATTTCATTTTGCTTGGCGTCACAGTCAACACCCATGGGAGCAGCAGTGAAAAATACAAACAACGTATTCCTTTGTTCAAATTTGCTGCAAAAGACCATACTAAAGTGTGTAAGGGCAAAGATATCACTTTGAGATCTTTGAAAATATTTAAATCACGGCCTTTCCAATGGATAATTTTAGGCCAAGTTAAATTTTTTATGAAAATGGAGTGGTGGAATCCAACCTGTCAATCAGGTTACTGCCTGCTGACGCCTCCTTGCGGCTGTGGCTTTCTTATAAAGAAGAAAAGCTAGGGACCTTCCTGTCTCTGCAACTTTGCCTTCTTGCTTGCCAGGACTCTGCCTCCAAGGGTGGCCCCCTGTCACCCCTAAGGGCTGTCAGCACCCTGCCACTTTTCCAAGACCTTGGATCAAGTGACTCTGATCCCACCGACCCGTGAGCTTTTTGCATCCTGCACCACTTTTCCTCATCCTGAGCCTGCAGCTACGTAAAACTGAAGAGGACCCTGGCTTGCATCAGACTGGTGGCCTTGACTTGGATTTGGCTGAGATGCCTACTTTCCCTATAAGATTGCTTATTCACATAAAACTCCTTTTTATGCTTATTCAAGTTTGCCACTAATTTTGTTTCTCTAGACAACCCATCCTAACACACCTCATATGCGTTTGAAAGTTGGACAAAGAGTAAGGAAGACTGAAAAATTATGGTGTTGATGAAAAATAATGAGTAGACCATAAGCAGAGTTTGAACTATGGTAATTAATGCAAAAATATGGAGTAGATCATGAACTTCCAGACGAATGAGCAAAGATCTGTGTTAGAAGTGGATTCAGAATGCTCCTTCGAATGAGGGAGCATTGTCTTATTTAATTTGGACAGGTTTTCAGTCTAGACGAACCCATGTGGAAAGAGAGCATGTTTGCTGAGGCAGATGATCAGTGAAAGAGAGGTCGACCCTTAGTGAGGACCGTGACCATAGGATGAGCTCAAACACGGCAAGAGCTGTGGATCGCTGTGAGTCCGAAATGACTTTGCAGACCTGACAGCAACAGCATGTCGTGCAAACCCATTAAACATAAAACATCAAATAAAATGGCAAGACCACAGAGAGCAGAGGTTTTCTTGTGCACAATCCAAAAACAATAAAAGGATTAATTGCTCTTTTGCATTCTGGCTACTACTATGCCCTCTGGGGCCAGTCTCTTGATGTCATGTTCTGACTGCCATGTCTCAAGGGTGTGACGTTGGGCAAAACTTGCTATTGGTCTAGAAACTTCAGTTTACCACAACTTAAGGGGTTCATGGTGGTGTTTCATTCTGTTGCACATAGGGTAGCTAGGAATTAGGACAGCCTCGATGGCACCTGGCAACAAAATGACCCGCCCATTGGACTTCCCAGGTATTACAAGTGTTGGATGAGTGAATAATTTAAATGGCACACTGCTGAGAACATGACACCTGCTCCTTAGCGTGGGGCTGCTCACCCCCAGGCCAGCAGTTCAAAACCACCAGCCAGCACTCTTGTAAAGAGTTACATTCTTGAAACCCCCGGAGGCAGTTCCATTCTGACCTCTGGAGTCACCATGAGTTGGAATTGACTCTGTGGAAGTAAATTACCATGGCTAAATTGATATGATACAAAAAGCAGAAAACATTTGAAAAAGTAGGGAAAAAGTAGGGAAAAGTGAAGTTTTTTTGTTGCTTCTCAATCTTTTTTTTCTTTCTAGAAAAATATATAATAGTTATGTGTATGTCCTTAAACTGTTTTATTTATCTCCACAGGGAAGGAGGGACTAGACGAGTGATTCCCAAAGTGGGCGCCACAGTCCCCTGGTTGGTGCTGCAGTGATCCAGTGGGGTGGAGATGAACACAGGTGCATTTGGGGGTGATGAATAACTGTAAGGGGGTGGTGAAAATATAAAAGAAAGAAGACTTAGAAAAGTTGATTTATGTATTCCGCTCATAACGCTTAATTTTTCTTTGAACTACGTACTGCACGTTGGCTCGGTTCCCCATACTCCCTCACTAGCATTGAGGCATGTGCAATCGCGCACTGCTACTGTTCATGTGGTGCCACTGAATCGCTGTTCCAAAATACGTGAGCACTGCAAGCATTGCTGCGGGCAGCTGTCACGCGTGCGAATGGTCGATCGCAACGCCAAAGCCTGGAACAGCAGCGGTAGTACTGGCTCCTGGCAGTACGACCAGCAGATTCTGAAGCACGCTATGAATCAGGAGATTTCCCATAATTATTACGCGTAATATAACTTTAAGTTAGATTGTTGTGATATTGTGACAAGTTAAAGTTAACTAACAAATAGTGCGACTATAATTGGTGAGTATTATTTATTTATTTTGTAATAATTACATGTGCTTTATAATTAATAATACTATGTTTATTTATTTGATTCGTGCCTATTTTAGTTTGGTTTTTACAAAAATATCTCAAAAACATCAAAATATTAATTAACAATTCAAACTTTTAGAAACTATCTTACTATATTTAATTATAAAATATATCTATAGAGTTTTTATTTTTTAACAATGAGAATGAAAAGATCTTTATCATTTTACTTGTCCCAAATTTATTTTGATATACTGTATATCTTTCTGTTTAATTGCTATTAAAATTAAAAAAATTAATTTCCAGGGGGCGCTAAGTAATATTTTTTCTGGAAAGGGGGCAGTATGTCAAATAAGTTTGGGAACCACTAGACTAGACTTTAAACTCGTCCTTCAAGATGTGAATGCAACATACTGGCATGAAGTAGGGACCATTACAGAGATAGAAGTGGACAGTCCCAATTCCAACTACGTGGACAGCTGTCCCTCCCCCAAGAAGAATTTACTGAAGCTGCAGCTCAGGGAGAGGGACATGTCTGATCAGAGCCCATGGGAGCAATTGAAGGGGGAGGAAGAGAGAGTGGAGCACAGCCTGATCCACCACGCCTTGAGGCTGATCTCCCCACTCAGAGCAGCCAATCCAAAGAGAAGACCATCTGAGACATGACATCCCTACCTGACCCACAACCCTACAAGGGATAACACTGGAGCCACCGTGTGGGAACTATGTCCGATCTGACCCCACAACACTGAGGCAAAACTCTAAGGGTGTGCAACAGAACAGTAAGGGGAGCAAGGCAAGAAAGTCCTGAGGGTGTACCAAAAATAGACTTTGGGGCCAGAGCAGACCGGACCAGAAAACACTCCTACAGATCAACAAACAGAATTTGAATTATTTACAGACTTTTCTTTTTTTTTTTTTTGTCATTGATTTGTTGTTTTGCTTTGTTTTGCTCTGTCTTGTTTTGGGGCATGTTATTATTTTTGCAGGCCTATCTAGATAAGATAGGCTGGATAAACATTCTGGGACCAAGCAATGGGACCTATGGTTCAGGTGGGACATGGGAGAGGGGGAAGTAAGGGAAAGGAAGTGGTGCTAACAAACCCAGGGACAAGGAAACAACACATGATCCAAAATCGGTGGTGAGAAGGATGTAGGAGGTTCGGTAGGGCTTGATCAAAGGTAATGTGACCTAGAGGAATTACTGAAACCCAAATGAAGGCTAAGCATGATAGTGGGGCAAGAGGAAATAGAGGAAAGAACTAGGCGGCAAAGGTCATCTACAGAGGTCTAAATACAGGCATGTACCTATGTAAATATATTTATAAATGAGGATGGGGAAATAGATCTATGTACATATATTTATAGGTTTAGAATTAAGGTGGACATTGGACCTCCACTCAAGTACTTCCTCAATGCAAGAACACTTTGTCCTATTAAACTGGCATTTCATGAGGTTCACCTTCCCAACACAATCACTGAAGACAAATGGGTGTTTGAGCAAATGTGGAAAAGAAAGCTGATGATGCCTGGCTATCAAAAGAGATAGCATCTGGGGTCTTAAAGGCTTGAAGGTAAACAAGCAGCCATCTAGCTGAGAAGCAACAAAGCCCACATGGAGGAAGCACACCAGCCTGTGTGATCATAAGGTGCTGATGGAATCAGGTATCAGGTATCAAAGAACACAAAATCAAATCATTGTGAATGAAGGAGAGTGCAGACTGAGGACCCAAGATCCATCTGTAGGCAACTGGACATCCTCTTACAGAAGGCTCACAGAGAGAAGATAAGTCGGGGTGCAGTGTGGCAACGATGAAACATCTAACTTTGCTCTAGTTCTTCAATGCTTTTTTTCTACCCCCACCCCTCACCCCCTACTCCCAATTATCATGATCCCATTTCATCTTACAAATGCGGCCAGACCAGAGGATGTACACTGGTATGGAAGGGACTGGAAAACACAGGCAATCCAGGACAGATGATCCCTTCAGGACCAGTGGTGAGAGTGGGGATACCGGGAGGATAGAGTGAGGGTGGGGTAGAAAGGGGGAACAAATTCCAAGTATCTACATATAACCTCCTCCCTGGGGGATGGACAATAGAAAAGTGGGTGAAGAGAGACCCCAGGCAGTGTAAGATATGACACAATGATAATAATTTATAAAGGGTTAGTGAGCAAAGGGGAAGTGGGGAGAGGGGTAAAAATGAGCTGATACCAAAGGCTCAAGCAGAAAGGAAATGTTTTGAAAAGGATGAGGGCAACAAATGTACAAATGTGCTTGACACACTGGATGGATTGTGATAAGAGTTGTGTGAGCTCCCAATAAAAAACGTATTTTTAATTTTGAAAATTCCTTTTGTAAGGCATGGTTTAAGCTATTCCCATCCCGGGAATGTAGAGTACAATGTGGAAATAACCTCATCTTGTAGCTGAAGTACATAGAAATGTGAATCTGAACGAGAGCTGAGAAAGTCACCTAGACACGAACTGTTCTAAATCACACCGTAAGGTCCCCAGACCTATCCAGCTGTCTCTTAGAGCACAGTGGTGCATAAGTACCTGAAGCAGCACTTTGGGCTTAAAATGTTCTGTGAAACTCCAGTCCATGAGACTGCGCTGCTGTGTTTTCTTGATGTCCTCCAAATTCGCTTCCACTGTCATCTTCGGTTTCTAAAAAAACACACCGACACAATTCCAGCTTTCCTTTGTTTAAGTCGAAATGGAGCCCACTTGGGCGCCACCAACTCACCAACATGCACTGCACTCTAATTGGGGAAATCTGCATATGTATAAATCCATATGGCAGCATTTTAGGAGAACTGCTGCCAGAAAAAGTATGTCTTTGACTTTTTTTATGGGCAACATAATCTAAATATTTTTATTGTTAGGTTATACTCTTCTGAGTCCTGTTAGCAATTAGAGGCAGGTTTTCTGAACTCACTTCAAGACAGCATTTGTTCTACATGGCGGTATGGTCAGCAGGTGTTTGTGAAGATGCCAAGCCACACTGTCTAGAGAGGAGCGTGGAGTTTGGAAGTTTTGCTTGAGCTGGCTAGTAAAATTAACCCCTCTTTCTCCAGCTGCAGCCAGTATGGCGATGTCTGCATACTCTCTCTCCTCCATATTAGCATCTCTCTCTAAGCATCTCCTTCTTTGTGAGAGTGTATTTCCCATTGGGGTGGGGGTGGGGGTCACGGGTTCATCACATCATCTTATTTGTCATCTACACTTTTAGAAAAATCATTCCTTACCTTTTCCATGGACTCAGTCTTTGTGACTGCTTCATCTTTGATCTCACTGTCCGTAGTCTGTTCTGTAAATCAAAGACACCGACATCCAGTTGTGCTAGGGCTTTGTTCTTGCCTTGGTCCGTGCTGTGCTTTTTTGGTGCACATATGATCTATGTCTCTGTGTTGAAAAGGCAATTTCTGAAAGGCATGTTTCATGCCTCCAAAGGGGGTGTTCATGTCAATAATCTTAAATCAGTTTCTACCTAGAAACATCTATGACCTTCTTTGAAAAGAACCCCGCTTGCTGTACTGAACTGACATCATACCAGAGATTGTGCCTTCAGACTCTCTCGCTCTCTCCTAATGATGTACCTTTACATGCTGCAAACAGAACGTGTGGATTAAGAGGACTATGTCAACTGCTTACCACGCACAGTTTATCTTGTCATGGTGGTGACCTTCACAAAGCCTTTTCAAATTTTGGTAGGCTCTGTTCAATGGAGGGTGTGTATAGAGAAGTATAATTTATGCGCCAGATAAATGCACCTATTAGAAAATGATACTGCTTCATATTCCCCAGGACTTATCTTTCACTTGTCAATCTTTTATTAATTAACCTAAAAACCAGCTATTGAGCACCTTGCAGTTTATAGATGGAGGGTAGCCAAAGTGGATCACATGGACACTTGTATGGGTAACTGGACTCCAAAGGCATAGAATGGGCCTAGTTCAGTCATGAATACTCTCTGACGTCATGACCAATGAGCATACTTATCAAGTGTTGGAGTTTGTGATGTCAGACATGGGCGTGGAGCAAAGAACCAGATGAATGAGCAGGGTGGGGACAAATTCATGCAACTGGTTTTCCATCACCATGCTTTGGCAATTTCAAAAATAAAAACCTGTTACATAGAAAACAAGAATCTCAAGGGGAGGGGGCTAGATAAATTGAACACAGAAAGAATATCCTGTGAATAACTCAGAACATATAATATGAGGTTTTGAGTCTTTAATAGAAAAATGAATAAAGTCTATATGGCTCTCCGAATTTGAGCAAAGAGGAGGAGGGAAGAGGTGAATCTTTTAGGGTCATGGGTGAATCTGTCTTATGGAGCTACTCATCATGGTACAAATAATAGCAAAATCCTAAATATGTCCTACCGAGTCATGGATGAAGTAGCCCTTGCCTAACTTTCCAAACTCACCTTCTTCTGCGCTCTCTGGCCTGTCGTACTCCAGGCCCACTGGCCAGCTTGGAGGCTTTTGCCTCTATCTCCCCCCACCGCAGTCTGCGAGGCGCTGTTCTGAGACAGTCAGCAGCCCCAAATCTACATCCGGTGGCATGTCGTGCAGATGGACCCTCGCTGCCTTATTATTGATCATAGATCATAGCATTTATCAGTGCTTGCTACTATTTACTTGTTAACAGTCCTCTCTCTCTTCCTTGCCCCTATTCTGCTATTCTGCCCCCAATCCTCACTGTCGTCTTAGCACCCAGAACATGACAAAAACAAACATAGTTTTATATAGAAACTGAAGAGGACCTAATACACAGAGAGGGCCTAAACAAGGATGAAAACCTACACCAAAAGCTTATTCAGGGGGAAGCATACGAGTTACCGTTTCGGCTGAGCCCTGGTGGCGTCGTGGTTGTGTGTGGGACTGCGGCCCACTGGGATGGAGGTTCAATTCCAGCAGCGGCTCCACAGGAGCAAAGGCTGGGCCTCCTACTCCCACCACCAGAGGGCAGTGATGCCCCCAAAACAACAAAGATTTACCGTTTCATTCTCTCCCAAAGAAAAGAACGTGAGCTTCCAGAGTGAGTGGTTGACTGCCCACCAGGGACAGACCCGTGCTTTTCTTGGAGAAATCCATCTACTTGCACTCTTCCTACTGGCTGCATCTTGCCTTGGGCTGGGGAGGCTTGACAGCGTGAGTGCTCCATTTTGATTGAGAGGAAAACTATAAAGCCAATTAAGTGTAGAATTTATAGAAATACATCCACTCAAGAGAAAACTCGGGCCATCTATAACTCTAAATAGGCCATGATGTCCCATGTGTCCTTGAAGCAATTGATATGAAATCTGTGGAATAAAAATTATTCTATTCTGTGGTCTGCCAGATTTCCGGGAGATTTGATATTCCCTCCCGTGTCTAAGAATTCAGAAGAAAAAAACATTTCCAGCTTAGAAAATATGTTTCTAAAATTGTTCATCATTTATTTTGTCAAAGGAAAGAGTAATCTAAAACTAATCTGAGCCCTTTATTTAACAGAGAGCAAATATCTTCTCTCTCTCTCTCTCTCTCTTCTCTCTCTCTCTCTCTCTCTCGCTCTCTCTCTCTCTCTCTCTCTCTGATTTCTGCCTCTAACCGTATAATCCTTTGACAGTGTGATTCAGTAGTTTTTGACACATCTGGAAATGGATGCTTTTTCATCCCTTTGAAAAACAGCTTTCCTAATCTGTTTTATTTTAGAGATAACAAGATCCCTCTGCAAAGCAGTTACTTTATTAAAAAAACACCCAAAAAGCATAAAGGGCACATCTAAACCTACAGCCTCACAGTTATCAACTCTCAGATTTTTCATAAATATCCAATATGCCCTGTCAAGTTCAAAAACAATCTCAGATGGAATTCTAGTATTTGGTTAAGAATAGTGCAAATATTCGGCCCTTCATGTCCAGGAAGTGGCTTTTCTGTGCATTTTGGTGCTAAAATGGTTCTGGAGGAAAAATATGGACAATTGTAGCCTTGTTGCAAGACATGTTTAAAGTGGCAACTTTTGCAGTGTGCATGATTCAGGATTTGCAAGGGGAGGGGGTGAGAGGGTGGCGAGAAAAAACAAGACCAACAATCAACAAATACACAATTCTTTCACACACAGTAATCACAGCGGCACCTAGAAGCTCAGCTGCGTTTATCCACTCAAAAGTTACATTCCCTTGATGGAGGCAACGAGCACCAGGCAGAATCCTTCACAGATCCTTCGAGCACTTTTCAGGGCACTC
Organism: Nesogale talazaci; assembly: GCA_004026705.1. NCBI lineage: Eukaryota > Metazoa > Chordata > Mammalia > Afrosoricida > Tenrecidae > Nesogale > Nesogale talazaci. The sequence continues at coordinate 31,923 of PVJH01001993.1, forward strand.
TATTTCTAGGACAGTCTATTTCTTGTTGCATTTTTGGCCCTCCAGATTTAGGAGCTTCCTACACGTTGGGCTCTGAACCTGAAGGCCAGCAGTTTGGAACCACCAACCTGTCCCAGGGAGACAGGTGATCCTTTGTATAGCCACAGAAACTGCCAGGCAGTTTAACCCTGGACTATCGAGTAGACCTGAGTGAGCATGAACGGGACGGCAGGGAGTCTGAGACATTCCACCAGAATTCGGTTTGACCACCAGGTGGCAAGAGTTGCCTGAGGAAAACTGCACCCCTGCTGCTTTAAAGAAAACAAATGAATCACAGGTCTTTCAGGTCCCCTGGCTTACAATGGCTCCGTGTTACCCCCAAAGCGATTCCCTTGTTACACGTCCGTATTTCCACTGGATGCACTAATGACATGCACCTCAAATTTGGCTTAATTTTGTGAGTGAGACTCCCGAGGTACTGAGGACAGAGAAATGAGAACGCAGAAAGGAAAGATGCAGGAAGGCAGAGCAAAACCAAACAGGGATGGGAATCAAACAGAAAAGAGACTATAGCTAAATTATTAGATGCCTCACTGGGGATTTGGGGAATTGATGAAGCCAGAAGAAATTGTGGGGGAACCATCGGCTTGAAGTTTGATAGTCCTTGGTTCATTCAACCCTTGGCTTCTTACTCACACAGTGATGGGAGCTTTATTTACCGTCTCTGAATTCTTTATGCTCTCACTGCAGTCAGTTCTGACTCTCAGTGACCCCATAGGACAGGGTCGAACCCCCCGAGGGGTTTCTGAGATTGCACTGGCTGGAAGCAATGACTCCTTTAGGTTTCCAAAACTTCAGATCTTTACAGGAGTCGATAGCCTTCATTTTTCTCCAGCTGGTAGGTTCAAACTCAGGATAGGCAACTGTGCCAGGAGGATGCTTCTTCGATTTCCTTGTTTGGGGGAAATGACAGTATCTTTCTTACATGCTTCATACAGATATACATAAACTATTAGCTAATAAAGGTACAACATCTTGGGATAGTGCTTGAAATATGTTGTTGTTAGGTACTGTCAAGTTCTGCCTCCTAGCAACACCATGCCCAGCAGAAGGAGACACTGCCGGATCCCGCGCTCGTCTCACAATGACTCTTACGCCTGAGTCCGGCTGTGCAGCCACTGTGTCAATGCATCTCATTGAAGCGCTTCCTCTTTTCCGTTGCCTGCTCGAGCGATGGCAGGGCAATATGACAGCAATGGTACCGTCTACCCTCAATGTTGCCTGCAAGCTCACCAAACAGCTCTATCACGAACCACTGGGCCTCTTTACTTCTTTTTCTTTTTTGGCAGCACTGCCCTCTGGTGGTCGTGGGAGCTACCGAGCCTTGCTCCTGGAGAGCTGCTGCTGGATTTGAACCGCCAAGCCCGTGGGCCGCAGTTCCACACTCAACCACTACACCACCGGCGTTCAGCCAGCTCATTACTTCTTAGAACTACTTCCTTCTCCTCCCAGTTTCTTTCAGATAAATAAAACTGGTAGGATGGTCACTCCTCTAGCACCTACTGAGGCATTTACTATCTTAAAAACCATTTTTGGGGGGGCTGAGCCCCAGTGGCGTCGTGGTTGTGTGCGGGACTCCGGCCCACTGGGATGGAGGTTCAATTCCAGCTCCACAGGAGCAAAAGCTGGCCCTCTTACTCCCACCACCAGAGGGCAGTGATGCCAAAAAAAACAATAAAAAAACCCATTTTTTTAAGTTATGAAGTGGAACATGTACAGAAAAGTGTATAGAACATGAATGCTCAATAGAATTTCATTGCAAAAAATTGTGGCCTCTTAAAAATCACTAATTTATCAAAAATCTCATACTAATTTTAATAATATTATGTGAATAAGTTGTTTAGGGTTTCTACATAAACAATATTTTAAAACTTGGCAATTTTGCTCCCTTTTTCCCCTGAATTTTATATTGTATTTCTTTTTCTTACCTCAATACGTGAGGCAGCATCTTTAGTGCAATATCAGACATAGGTGCTGGTGGTGGACATTGCTCTGACCTCGAAGGAAAATCTTTCAACTTTCAACTTGAGATATATTTGCTGTTCTAGTTTTTAAAATATCCTTTATAGGATTGAATATTTTTTTCTTCTAATCTTGGTTTGCTTATTTTGTGATTTTTTTATAGAAAGTTATCAAGTAATTAGTCTGACTGAGGCTACATGTTTTTAATGACTGTGCTGATAAATTATTATTCATGTTCCAATGTGTGGGTTTTCCTTCTATTCATGTTATATACACAACTTGTTTGTGACACAGTAGTATCATTTTATAGGAAGATTACATTTTACTTAGCATTTTGCATCTTTGTTCATACGTTTGTTTGCTTTTTAATGTTCTTTGCTGTATAATTCTTGTCAGTTTTCTTACCACGTTTGTTTTATAATCATAAACTCAATAGGGAGTAATTTTTGCTAGGAGTAGAGGACCTGATCTTTCAAAGTTTGCTAGCATTTACCAATGAAATGATTTGGACTTAGAGTGGCTTACAGAGAAAAATTGATTACTATTTTTATTTAATACTTATCTTATAAATATATTAAATGGAACATTAAAAAAAGCTAGCTCTTCCGAATCTTTGCTTCCTTGTTTTTATGAGTATGAGGACAGTGTATCTTTATTGGCATGACTATAAGACTATTCAAGTAGTCCATCACTCTTTTATTTATTGCTAGTACATTAGACTTTTGCAGAAATCTATCTACTTTATTTGTGACTGATGGAATAAAGTTCTCTCACTCTATTTTTAATTTTATAAGACTTTAACGAATCTCCTGTTTGAGTCTAGCTGTGGTATTTGTGCCTTCTCTTTCATATTAGAAAATACATGTCAATTTTATTAGTCCTTAAAGTAACAGATTGTTTTATATATGCATATATTTTTTCCTACGGAATCACTGTATTCTATTTCACTGATTTCTACTCTCATTTTTTATTTCCTTTCTTGCTACTTGGCTTAAATGACTTTTCAAATATTATTACTTTTGGATAGCTTATTATTTTGCTCATTAATCTTAGCTTTCCTTTAAAATATAGTTGTTCTTTCAGTACCTGTGAGCGATTGGTTCCAGGTTCTCCCTCGACCCTTGCTTCCCATCCTTGAAGATACCAAGATCTGTGGATCCTTGAGTCCCTTATATAAATTGGTGTTGTATTTGCATATGTCCTCTGCACAGCACTGTGTATACTCTAAATTATCTCTGGGTTACTTATTGTACTTAGTACAATGAAAATGCTAGGGATATAGCACTTTGTGTTCCATCTTAGCTTTTCAGTAATTGCTTTGACATTTAATTTCTTATTTTTTCAAGTGTCTTTGATCCAAGGTTATTTAGTTCCCAGATGTAGAACCCACAAGTGCAGATGGCAGTTAGTACATTTATATAAAGCTATACACGTCTTAGCATTACTTGCTCTAACTGCATTCTCCAAGTTGGGCTATTCAATATACATATTATCATCCCGTTCAAAGTTTTTCCCAATTTCTATTTTTACTTTTTCCTTTGACACGGGTATTGCATACAATTTTATTTCTTAATTTTGCAACATTTTGTTTGGGGCTCTCCTCCTTCTTAACCTTTTTCTTCTTTTGTTACTTGATACTTACCATAATTACATTTCAACCCTCAGTGGCCCCATAGAACAGAGTAGAACTGCCCCGGTGGGTGGGCTTCTGAGACAGCAATTATTTACAGGAGTAGAAAGCCTCATCTTTCTCCTGAATAGGAGCTGGTGGTCTTGAACTCCTGACCTTGTAGTTAGGAATCCAACACATAACCACTATACCACCTATCACCTCTAGGGCATTTTAGGGTCACCGTAGGGCTGCTTTGAGTTCTAATACTTGATGTCAGTGAGGTATAATGGCATTGTGGTATGAGAACATACTGTGTGTATTTTTACCCTATGAAAATGTGTCAAGGTTTGCTGTGTGGCCTAGTAAATGGTTAATATTAAAAAAATAAATACAGTTATGGTTTCACTGAAACCCAGTATTAGAGAGACTTTAACTAAAGCCTATGAGTAATTGAAATAAGTAGGAAATGATTACCGCCTGTCATAAGGAAAGTGTCACCAATTATGGTAATGGGAGTACTCAGAGCAACATTTCCAGAAACTTTGAAGGAAGTCTAATCACAATTGAAACGAGACCTCTGGGTGCAGGGCATTGTGGAGCAAAAACAGATAGAAAAGAGTTGACTATTAAGAAGAAATAGGGCTAGAAGCTGCTTGGCTGGCAAGAGATGACTGAAAGTCTGGCAGATAAGCAAATAAAGTGGGTCTAGGAGTTGGGTTCTACTTTGCAGGTCATAAGGAGCTATCGAAGCAGAGAAATAGTGAAGCCATGCAATAGATTAACTTGGCAGCGATGAATACGGTAGCACAATGGAAACTTAGATTAATTCTCTCCTAAACTCACACACAGCACTCTTTATAATGCTTTACAGTGCAATGAGATTAATGACCTCTCTTAAAAGAAGAAGGGATGCAATTCAGGCCCACTGAGCATGAATTTCGTACCAAACTTTTGTGTTTGAATTTAATTTCACTGTCTCTTTTCAGCTATATTTTTCCTTGTTTCCCACATAGTCACAATAGCTCTGTGAAATATTAATGATGAATATTTCAATCTACACTTGCGAACAGGGGACACTCAAGGTGAATCGGTTTCAGCAGAACCTTTAGACGAAGAATAGACAATGAGGAGGTCGTCATGTAGGAGTCATGATGGCCCTATTTGCCACTGAAAACCTCATGAATAGCAGTGGGATCTTGCTACACTGAAAACTTTATGAATAGCAGCAGGACATTATCAGCTCCTCAAGAGGACAGATTAACACAAGGACTGCAGCAATGGGAACAATTTCACAACACCTAGCAACAACATACAAATTATGCGGATTGCAGTAAATCTATGAAAATGTGCAAAGTGAAGGAAGAGACATTTGGAAGATTTGAAATCAAGGGTTGAAAGGGGACTTGCTGAAGATCAGCACTCAGTGAATAATAAAGCTTAACTAAATAACATAGACATTAAAATGTTTTACACACAAAATAGAAAGGCATCAAAATTCAAATTTAAATAACATCTTATGCTATTTGTATGTTAGATTGCATACATTCTATTGCAGATTGAATTTTATTAACATTCATTCATTCGCAACATGCTAGGCATGAGCAACTCAATGATGATAACATGTAACGAAAATAATATACAAGAGTAATGATAATAGAGCTTCACTGTGCTTTGCGATGTGCAAATGGTCCTGCACACCATTATTTCATTTTATCTTTATATAAGTAATATTGACAAATAGGGTAGCAATTAAATTATCTCTGCATTCTATTGTTAAAGAAACAAGATTCCAGGAAATGTCAAGGATTTCCACAGCAGTGAGTTTTTCAAGCATACTATGTAAGTGATGGATCCTGGATCAAAACACAGTGTTCCTTTCTGTTTTTAAAACTGATTTCTAAAAAAAAAAAAACCAAAAAATTGATTTCTTACTATTTTTAAATTGTGGTGCACGTTCTGCTGTCACATCAATTCCAACTCATCGTGACTATACAGGAAAAGGTAAAATTGCACCATAGCACGTTCAAGGCTATCCATAAATCTTTACAGACATGGACTGCTCCATCTTTTTCCCATGGAGCTGCTGAAGGTTTGGAACCACTGGCCTTTCATTTAGCAGTCACAAAGTTAATCACTATGTTTCCAGGACTCTATGTAAAAACATACATCTATTCTTCATTTATCAACTGTCTCCTCATTATCTTACTATTAGTGTTCATGATAGCTTTGAAAACATTGCTAGACAATGCCAGGTACCATATGGGGGTGGCCAGCCCCAGAACATCCTCTGTGGGTCATCCTGAATGACATATTGGAGACCCCAATGATGACTGGCCACATGAGGAATGGTGGGTGACTAAGTTCAAGACATCTGCTTCAGTTCACTTGTGATGGCTCGGTCTAGTCATGAAAGGCCCCAGGGGTTTGATGGGAGAGTGTAGGGTTTGGGCGGGCAAAGGGAAGCTCAGCAAGGACTTCAGAATACAGGGAGATATTTGGGGAGAAGTAAAAAGGGGAGGAGAAGGAAGGGTGGTGCAAAGCTGTGGGCCCATGTCATAAGGAAGATTAGGGCAGTTCCTGACAATAGTGGTTGGTGGTGAATATCCAGACACCACCACTGCCAGGCCCAATTCTCATGGGCTCCATGGTAGTAGGGAAAGTGTGGTGGGGAAGATAGACTCCATCATGCCCACACATCCTAGGCTACAGCAAGAGCACCTGGTAGTAAGCAAGGAGAGGTACTGGCATCAAAGATGGGGGATGGCCCCTGACTCTCACATAACTCCAATTTCACATGTGAATGAGCAAGGAGTCAATATAGATGTAAAAATTCATTAGCCTTTGTGTGTACCATTCTGTGGCATTGCTATGTGTATTGCAGTGTTTCACCTTTTCCATAATTTGCTTGCAAAATTTCCCATTACTTATAATAGATCCATTTCCCCTAAGCATTGAGTCTTCCTTTTTTTTTTTTTAACTCTCTCCTATCCACCTCTGGTAAACACTCATAAACTCTGGTCTCTCTGCACTTGCCTATCCTAGATACTTCATGTAAGTGGAATCATACAACACTTTACTTTTGTGACTGACCAATTCCCCTAAGCATGATGTTTTCAAAGTTCATTCACACTGGGGCATGTATCAGCATCTATGTCTCTTTGTGTGTGAATGATATTTCATTGAAGGGACACACTACGTTTTGCTTATTGAACCGTCTGTTAAACATTTAGGCTTGGATTATTGTGAATAGTGCTGCAATGAACATTGCAATGAACATTGGTGTATAGTGCAGTGTTCTCTCTTTGGCAGTTGCTTAATATAATGAAATATGTAAGTGAATTGCATTTAACTTTATAACTTATGTAAATAAAAGCATTTAATTAAATTAAAAAGTCAATTTTGTATTACATTAATTCTGTAACCTCTATGCAGTAGAGGTTTCAGAACTGTTTGGTTAGCCTTCTTCCTCATTCCACTTTACACACACACACACACACACACACACACACACACACACTTTTCTTACCAAAAGACTCAGGTTGGGTTTGACACTTTGTGCTGTAGCTCTCCTGCACGGAGCTCTCTTTACTGTCAAAGTTGGAAGGCTTCGTACTGTCTGAAGTGGAATTTTTTGTATTACAATCATCAGGCTGCTTGGAATCTAAAAGTTCTTCCTTGTTTTCATCATTTTTCATAGGTTTTATCCAACAATCACCCATAAATATTATGTGGTCTTTGTTTTCAATATCTAGTCAATGGAAAGAAGGCTCATGAGATACCATACAAAAAACAATTACTCCACAAATTCAAGAATGCCGTTTCTCCCCTCTCTGCAGTGTACCTTTATGACTCTTGGCCCTTTGAGCATTCATCTTTGTGATGTGCTGCTGCCTTATCTGTTTAGCAAATCGGGCAGGGTTGTCCCACGGTATATCGAAAACTTCAGAATTGGTTCCATACATCAATCCAGAAGGCTTCAGTTTTCCATTTTTATCAACTTCAGAGAGTTTCAGGCTCTCAAATGTAAATACTTTAAAGGCTCGTTCTACTTCATTCCAGCTCAGTAATTCTGTAAGAAAGCAGAGCCATACCGCTAGGAAGATTCTTATTACAACAAGGCTTTAGAGACACAATTAGAGAGACATTTAGATCAGAGTGCTAAGGGAGTCACATCACAATGTTGAGTGTGCTTCTGATGTTAAACTCTGGTCCTGTAATTCAGTAACAACTATCAATGGTGTCTAGTAACTAGAAAGCATCACAATCAATATATAATTTTTCCAGGTAAGGAGATTTTCCTATACATCAGGACTCAGGAAAGTTCTCCCGCCTCCATGTTAGGATAGGGAACAGCCCATAATTCCATTTCAAAGTTTATCAGTTTTCAATGGACTGTATTCATTTGTACCTTTATTCCTTCAGAATGTACATTCACTCACTGATTTACTCACTATTAATATTTTCTATGAATCAGACTTTGCCATATCCAAGATTCAAAGAAAAAATCAAAACTTGCTTTCTGCACACTGAAAGTTCAAGATACAAGGGGTGAAGCAATAGGTAACAAATGAATAAGAACTTCAATGAGAGAAAATAAAGTGAGTCAAGCTATCACCTTTCATCTCTTCTGATGAAAGGAGGGTAGTGGGAGGGCTTCTTTGGAATAGAGCAAGGAGATGTGTAAGAGAGACAAGAAAGGGGCAAAATAATTAGATAAGAAAGGAAAATCTGCTAATTCATTTTTATTTCAAAATATTTGCAGTGCCCATTCTAGACAGTAAAATTAAGTATGTAATATAGGAAAAAAAAGAATAATACTGTGTGAGGGGATAAAAAGTGATAATGGGTGGTGGAGGGACTTGTATTTGATGTAAAGAAGTCAAAGAAAAAAAACCTCCAAGCAATTAAGTGAAGACCTGAACCCGGATCAAGTTATATAGATGTATCTGGGAGATAAGTATTAAGGTAGAAGAAACAGTAATTGAAGAGGTCCTGAAATAGGGGGTTTCTTGACATGTTCAAAGAACTGCAGTGAGAGAGTACAGTAGAATAAGGAGAGACTGAGAGTTAATGAACTTGAAAAGTGGGTGGCAGCTTACATATGAGTCTGAGTGAGATGGACAGTAACTAGTGGGCTATATGTGGAGAAGGTACTTGTTTTGACTAAGATGTCAGAAGGGCAATCCAGATTGTTCTGCGGAGAAAAAAAACTGCAAGTAAAAAGGTGGAAGCTGGTAGACTGACTGGCAAACGGTTGAAGTCATCCAGGGTGAGAGTCTGTTGATACAATAGTTGAGATGATAGTGAGGGATGTGGTGGGGTTCCTTGTGGGGTAGGAGGGGGAAAAAGAGAAATTGAAGGTGACACCAAGGCTTTTGTAAACATTAGTTGTTATTTTCTACCCAACAACAACTCTTTTATATCTAAACTTACAGACTGTGTGGGAACAAGGAGCCCCGGTGGAAGAGCAGACTATTTGTTGAACTGCTACAAGGTCAGCAGATCAAAGTTGCCAGCTGTTTCTCACGAGAAAGATGAGTTTTTTCCTCCCGTATAAAGATTTGCTGTCTCAGAAACCCAAAAGGGGGACTTCTACTCTGTCCCATAAGGTTGCAAAGAGTCAGAGTCCACCCAATAGCAATGTGCTTGAGAGAGTGAGGGGAAAATGGAGGGAAAGCAAGGTTTGGGACCTGTTGTACATAAAATGATGAAGGAGAAAAGCTAGAAAGGGTCAAGGGCTTGGGATAGGACATAATGTGGGATATGTGTGAAATTTCAATGGTGGCAGCAGAAATAAGATGTGGATGCATACATAGAACTTATGGGGTGAGAAGATGAAACTGCATGATAAGACAAAAGGAGAAATAGACATTCTGAGATGCATTAGGGAGGGTGGGGTTCTGTAAGCATTTGTTATTTTTATTTGTATTTTGCTTGTTTGGTATGCACTTGTTTGTCACTGAAAATTCCAATTCAGTTTTATTTTTCCTCTTTTTATGGCCCTTCAGATCACTCTTTAGTTTTGAAAGATAAAGAATCTGGAAGGATTTTTTTTTTAATTTTTAAAGGAACATATATATTTACACAGCCCATCTCAAGAAATGAACTCAACAACATTCTGTTAAATCTCCTTGTATGTGGTTCTCTTTCCTCTTCTTCCCATTCTTGCTCCCTCTTACTTCAATATCTTGTCCCTCCCCTTCCCCATCCCAGCCCCCATCCCTGGCCTCCTCATAGTAATCAAAGTCTTGTATAAATAAGTGCTATTAAATATTGATCATTGTAATACTGATGAAGTTTACTAAGCATTATCTTCTTTAGTTTTGTCCATTTGTTGCTGTTAGGCACCCATGGGCCGCTTCCCATCCATGTGACCCTAGGTACAGCAGAATGTAACACCAATTGGCCCAGCGTCATCCTCAAAATGTTTCTGGTGATTGAGCCCTTTGTTGCAACTGCTATTTAAATATCAGCTTGTTAAGGACCTTCCTCTTTTTTGCTGCCCTTCTAATTTACCACACATGATGTCCTTCTCCAGGGCCTCATCTCTTTGGGCAACATGTCCAAAGCAGGTAATACAAAATATTGCCATCCATGCGTCAAAGGAGCACCCTGGCAATACTTCTTCCAAAACAGATTTGTTTATCCTTTGGGCAGTTCATGGTACTTTCAACATTCTCCCCCAGCACCATCATTTTCAGATGCATTGATGTCTCTTGGGTCTTCCTCCTTCAATACCCAACTTTCATATGCCTATGAGGTCATTGAAAATATTTGGCTTTGTTCAGGGGCACCTTCATCCTCAAAGTAATGTCATTGCTTTCGCGTGTCTTGAAGAGGTCTTGTGCAGCAACCAATTTACACTTTGCAACGTGTCTTCTGATCTCTTGACTACTACTTCGACGAACACTGATTGTGGATCCAAGTCAGATGAAAATCTTGACTTCAATTTTCCCTACATATTTAATGATATTACCCATCGGCCCAGTTGTGCGAATTATGGTCTGTGATCATTGGATTTATTGTGCCAACGAGGCTTCCGTCGGAAGTTTAACCTGGTTGCAGCTTGATTGAAGGGCACCTGGGATCAATGCTTTCTGAGGTCAGCCTCCTGTTCTCTTTCTCCCTGGTGACTAAACCTGCGTGCTGCTCTTCTAGCTAGTCCTTTGCTTCAGTCATGTGCTGCATTACCTGAGGGGCTGAGCCAATTCGCGTCGCCATGTCTTTCAATTTTCCATGCTTGTCTTGCCCAAGGGCAGATTCCGCAGTCTGCTTCCTTGACCATGAACCAAAGCGAGTTGAACAAAGCCATCTGTACTGCTGTGTGGGCTAATGAGCTGTTATATTCCTTCTCTATATAGAAAGTTACCCTTTTATCTATATAAAATCATAAGTATCCAGGTTTTGTTTCTCTAGAGAACCCTGTCTAACACATGGTCTTCTGTACAATGAGTTGTATTCCATACTGAAGGCTGACGTTCTGGATCTTCATCAGCAAGTGTGTCAAATTCTCCTCCGTAGCGGAAATCAAATTTAGGCTATCTGACCACAGGTTAGTAATAATCCTTCCTTTAATCCTGATGCCACATTCTTCTTCATATGATTCAGCTTCTCTGATGATTTTCTCTGATGTACACTTCTTCTGATTTTCAAGCATACAGTATTACCCTGTTCTGTTGGTAAAATTGCCTCTTGATCCATGTACAACTTCCACAGGAGCACAATGAACTGTTCTGGAATTCCCATTCTTTTCCAGGTTATCCCTACTTTATTATGGTCCATAAAGTCAAGTGCCTTTACATAGTCAATAAAACACAAGCAGATATCTTTCTGGTATTCTCTGTTTTGACCCAAGATTCATCGGACATCAGAGTGTTATCACTTGTTTCATGTATTCTTCTGAATGTGGCTTGAACCTCTGGCAGCTCCCTGGCAATGTATTGCTTTTTATATTGCTGGATGAACTTCAGGAAAATGTGACTTGCATGTGCTTAAATGATATTGTTTTATAGCCTGAGCATTGCGCTGGAACACTTTTCTTTGGAATTGGCACAAAAATGGATCTCTTCCTGTCAATTGGCCAAGTAGCCATATTCCAAATTTCCTTGTATAGATGAGAGAGTGTTTCCAGTGCATAATCAGGTGGTTGAAGCATTTCAGTTGGTATCCCAAGAATTCCTGGAGCCTTGTTTTAGGCTAATGCTTTCAGTGAAACTTGGACTACATTAAGTCTGCAAACATTAGATCCAAAATTCTAGGTCCACTAAACTGTACCTTGGACTTACAGGAGGTGACATCAAGAGAGAGAGGTTTGGCAAGTGGGTTAGGCTTAGGAAATCAATATGAAGAAAAAATACGTGTATGCTTCTCTTTTCTAGGTCAAAGGGCTTTCTGCCAAAGATGACTGTGTAATTTAATATTCCTTTTTAAAAGGAGAAACACATCAGAATTTTGTGTCAAGGTGGAAATAGAATTTGTTTTGGGAAATGATGTTCCTGAATTATAGAATCCCAGTGAATTCTATGGTGAGAAGCTGATTCCAGATGTTCTTAGTGACTCTTCCTCTTACTATCCTTTAAAGACTATTACATTGCCCTTCCTATTCTAAGGGGGTGATAGTTTGAGGCATTTCATTGTCAGCACATATCAACAAAGTCTTTTATAATGCAAGTGTAAATATAAATAACATTTACATTTCCAGGCCTGGGGCAATTATAGCAGATAGAAAATGCTCATTCCACAAAGATTGTACCACTATGATTTCTCCTGTCATTGTCTTTCTGTCTTTTGCTCATTGATTTAGAGGAATGGTGCTTGACTGGGCATCAAGAGCCCAGAATATAAGTCTTGGCATTTCCACTCTTATTATCATTTAAGGACATAGAACTTACAAATAATTTAATCTCCCAGGATCTCAGTCTAGATCACCTATAGCTTACAAGAGATAAAATAAGAAAGAAGTGAGCAAAGACCTACTGCCACCAAAAAAGAAGCACCAAGAGCATAGTGTGCCTTTTTTGTGTGTGTGTGGCATCGCTGCCCTGGTAGGAGTAGGAAGTCTAGCCTTGCTCCTGGAGAACCGCTGCTGGATTTGAACTGTCAGCCCTGTGGGCCGCAGTTCCGCACACAACCACTACGCCACCAGGGCTCAGTCTGAGCATAGTGTGTCTTTTAGACCTTGGTTCCTATGCTGAAAAACTCTTAGAAACTATAGACACCTTGAGAGATAACCTTCCCCTAGAGCCAGCACTCCAAATGCAGACTTCTAACTAGCCTCTGAAATACCTGTGACAGTGTGCAGCTCCCCAGAGCACACTGGCAGGCTGTGCAGAACAGTGATGGGAATGACACAGGAGTGCAGCTGGGGGAAAATCCAGTTTCAGTCAGTTCCAAACCCACTCTGCCAATCCTTCCTTGGGGATCATCATGGCACAGCCAAGATACCAGGGCAACCTATAAGCCCCTTATAAAAAGGGGGAATTTTTTTAAACAAACAAAAAAAGCTCTCAATTCCAGGCTGCGGTCCTTTGTGCAACATTTTTATGCAGGCAGCCAGGGCTCTGTCCTTTAACTCAACATTGAGATAACAACTCTAATCTCAACAGCACAGCCTGGGACTTTAACATAACAAAAATGGGAAAAGGGAAAAGGTTCTGATGGCTAAAAACCCAAGCTGAAAACTGGCTCTACCAGTTCTGGGTTCTGCAAAGAATCTTTTTTTTTTGTGGGCATCACGACCCCCTGGTGGGAGTAGGAGGCCTAGCCTTGCTCCTGGAGAGCTGCTGCTGGATTTGAACCCCCAACCCTGTGGGCTGTAGTCCCACACACAACCACTACACCACCAGGACACTTTAAGAATCTTTAAGAGGCTGCAAATTGTGGCCAGACAGTCCAGACCAGGCCCATTCCCATGCTGCAGTCCCGCCACCTGGCCAGTGGCAAACCTACATTTGCCTGCCTCAGCCTGAGGCCCCCCCCACTATTAGTGGCCACGGAGTCGCTGTAGTACCCCGCCTACATTGCGGTCTGAAACACCACCATAGTATTCTAGATGAGGTATTCTCATTTAGAAAATATATGATGCCATGACTCAAGCTGATTCATAAAAATATTAATTCCTGGATGTGGCTATTCTCAGAATTTGATCTCAGAATGGGGATTTGATTTTCCAAGCAGTACAGGCTCTAAAATGGACACATTTTCCTGCCAGGTGACTATTTCTACCAAATTCATATTATCTTGACTTTCCTTTTCCTCTTCTCTGATTAGAAAAATAAGAGACTGTGGAAAGAGGGCAAGGATGAGACAGGGTGAAAATTCCGTAATATAGCATTTCTTTAATAAAGAATGCAAAGGATGTAGTTGAGGGTGGAAGAATTCCTGTTGGTGGGGTTAGGTTAAGCATTGGGCTGCTGACTGTAAGGTCAGTGGTTCAAACACACTGATGCTGTGCAGGAGAAAGATGAGACAGGGCTTCTCTGTGTGAAAGGGTAGCTGTGAGTCAGAATAAACTTCATCGCAGTGACTTACTTAGTTAGGAGGTAATAGGGTTTTCCCTCCAGAAGTCCTTTATACGTTATTTCTTCTTCCCCTCACTTAGGAAGGGTTCAGAACAGAATATGGGAGTCACTGAAACACGAGGAGAGTGGACAAACTTTTTGGACAAATCAAACTAACCAAAGAGAGATTTACTGTGAAAAAGTACTCACTCTACTTTTCTTGTTTCTTACTCTCTGACACCAATGGCTAGTTAACTTTTCAACTTGTGAAAAAGCAGCTCATTTCTAGTTAGAACATCATGTTTCTGTATTACACTCTTGCTAGCTGGGTATCAATGCAGAATTTTTCAAACTTAGATTTCATGGTTTTAAGAAAATAAGTAGATAACTGAGTCAACTATGTTGCTACATGTGTTAGTCTGGGTAGACTAAAGAAACAAATTCATAAACATGCATATGGATATAAGGGAAAGGTTTATATACAAGAAGAATGGAACATTGAGAAAGCATCCCAACCCAGTCTAGTCCAAGGTCATAAGTCTGATATTAGCCCATATGTCCCATACTAGTCTATAAAATCTCAATTCATGAAGCATGTGCAATGACACCAGGACCATCACAGGCCAGTGGATGCAGGGCCTTTATTTTCAGTGGCAATAGAAGCATCCCGGTGCTGGCAGGGTTCTCCCCATGGCTCCTCATTTCCAGGTCTCAGGGTCCATCCGCAGAATCCATTTGGCCCATTGGTGGGAGAAGCATCTCAGTGCTGGTAGTGGTCTCCCTGTGGCCTCCCAAGCATCTCAGCACTGACAGGAGTCTCCACATAGCTTCTCCAGTCCCAGGAATTTGGTTCCATCCGGGTAAACCCATGTGGCTTCTCCTTTGGCTACTCCAGTCTCCAGGAATCAGGATCAATCAGCATGATGTCATCTCATCTTGTCAGTTGTTAATCTCCAAGGAACTGAGTTTCTTGTCTCTCATCTCCATGGGGGGAAATATCGTGAGATTTCCCAGAATTCTCAGAGAAAGTCATGCCCACACAGAGTTCTCATTGGTTATCTCCAGATTTACAGGCTAGACTCCACCCCTACACTCTTAGTCAAATTGGCACCAGAGTATGTGACTGCCACACTACGGTATTTATAGGAAAATATAAGACTATAACTTGAGTATAGGAAAAATAAGAATATAACTATATTTAGACACATGATCTGATCATAAGGAAAATGGTGATCCAAATTATAACTGTCAATGGAGTTATATAAATATTCCATTTTAAGAGGTTGAACTATAATTTCTTCTTTGTTCCTTAAGAGAACACACTGATGAAATTTTATATTATCATGCCTTTTCTAATCTATAAAACAGGACTTTAAAATAATGATCTTTTGTCCTGAAATATAATGGCTAAACCTTTCTCTTTAGTTATACATACACACCACCACTTGTCTTTCATTTGTCCTATTGTGTGGCTTGTGTATTGCTGTGATTCTGGAATCGATGTCACTGGTATTTCAAATGCTAGCAGAATCACCAGAATAAATAGGTTTCAGCAGAGCTTCCAGTGTAAGAACAGACTATGAAGAAGGAATAAGTTGTTCACTTCTGAGATAGTCACCACTGAAAACCCAATGTGTAGCATGAAAACATTGTCAGGTACTTCAGGCCTACTGAATGGAAATGGGAAAAAACATTTTGGGAAATATTGTGAAAAGGCAAGCCCCTCAGGTCAGGAGACACTAAAAATATGCCTGAGAAACTGCTGATTTTCAAAGTAAAGTATGCATAATGATGTGAGTTAATTAAAACCTGTCGGAATAAAGCCTCTGGGAGCTTAATGCATTGATGGGGCACAACTCAAAGCAAGAAGAAACTGCAGCAACAAATCGACTCATTATCAGAACTTGGAATGTATGAAGTGCAAATCTAGGAAAACTGGAATTTATCAAAAAATGAAATGGACCATAAAGGTATAAAGGTTGATATTCTATGTGTTAGTGATCTAGTATTGGCCATATAAAATCAGATGACCATGTGGTTTATTAAACTGGGAATGACACAGTAAGGGGAGTGGCATTGCATTCACTGGCAAAAGGAGATATTAAGATCTATCTTGAAGTGCAATGCTGTTTGTGATAGGATTATAGTTATCTGAATTCAAGGAAATGTAATCAGTACAATTCCTCTTCAAATTTATGCACCAACCACGGAAGCTAGTGATGAATAGATGAATTCTGCCAATGTCTTTCACCTGAAGTTGATCAGATATGCATAATGCAGTAATAATTATTGGCAGTTGGAACACAAAAGTAGGAAGCAGGAAGAAACAGTAGATGGAAAAGATGGTCTTCATGTTAGATATGAAGCTGGAGATTGAATGACAGAATGCTGTAAGACCAATGACTTGTTCATGCAAATGCCTTTTTTCAACAACACAGTGGAGATGTATTTTAAATGTAAAACATAAAAATCAATCTGTAGGAAGACACAAGGGTGAAGGTTAATATTAACAACTAAAATTAGACCAAGAGCTGATTATAGAACAGACTACCCATTGCTACTGTGTAAGTTCCGCTTGAAGATGAAGAAAAATTAAACAAGTCCATGTGAGCCAAAATACAACCTTGAGTATATACTATTTGAATTTCCAAAACAGATTTGCTGATTAAACACTAATGGCAGAACATCTGATGAACTGTGGGAGGGCATCAGGAAAAACATTCATGAAGAAAGCAAAAAAAAAAAATCCTTAAAAAGATAGAAGACAAAGAAAGATCAAAAGGGATGACAAAAGACATTGAACCTTATTCTTCTAAAAAAATCATTTTATTGGGGGCTTATACAACTCCCATAACAATCCATACACACATCCTTTGTATGCAAAGCACATTTGCATACTTGTTGCCATCATTCTCAAAACATTTTCTTGTCAGTTATGCCCTTGGTATAGGCACCTCTTATTTCCCCTCCCTCCCCCTCCTCCCTTCCCTAAAAACCCTCTATATTTTATAAATTATTATTATTTTGTCATATCTTACAAATGGGTGATGTATCCCATCACCCACTTCCCTGTTCTCCATACCTCAGGGAGGAGGTTATATGTAGATCCTTGTAATCAGTTCCCCCTTTCTACTTCACCTTTCCTCCATCCTCCCAGTATCGCCACCCTCACCACTAACCCTCCAGGGATCATCTTTCTGGATTTCCTATGTTTCTGGCTCCTATCTGTACCAGTGTACATCTTCTGGTCTACCTGGATTTGTAAGGTAGAATTGGGATCATGAAAGTAGGTGGTGGGGGAGGAATCACTTAAGAACTAGAGGAAAGTTGCATATTTCATTGTTGCTACACTGTACCCTGGCTTGTCTCCTCCCTGTGACCCTTCTGAAAGGGGAGGGCAGTGCACCTACTGATGAACTTTGGGTTTTCATTCTGTACCCCTCCTCTCTTATAATGATATGATTTTTAGTTCTTTGATGCCTGGTACCTGATTCCTTTGACACCTTGTGGTTACACAGGCTGTGCTTCTTCCATGTGGGCTTTGTTGCTTCTGAGCTAGATAGCCGCTTGTTTACTTTCAAGCTTTTAAGATTCCAGATGCTATATCTTTTCATAGCTGGGCACCATCAGCTTTGCTTATGCACACCTTTGTCTTCAGTGATCATATCAGAAAGTGAGCATCATTGAATGCCAGTTTAATAGAACAAAGTGTTCTTGCATTGAGAAACTACTTGAGTGGAGGTCCAATGCCAATCTGATGTCTTAATACTAACTCTTTAAGTATATGGACATAGATCTATTTCCCTATCATCATATATAAACATATTTACCTATGTACATGCCTGTTTTGGGATGTATATAAATTCATAGAATAGCTTTAACAAATGGAAGAAATGATGATGTCGAAGTGTTGAATAGAAAAATTCAAAGGGAAGCTTGAGAAAATAAACTATCATAATGAAATGTGCAAACACCTAAAATTAGAAAACCCAATTTGTAGAACATGTCCAGCCTATCTTTAAATAAAAGAGCTCAAGAAAAATGTCAAGTCTTGAGTAATAATATTGAAAGATTCCATGGGCAAAATATTGAATTATACAGGAAGCATAAAAAGAAGATAAAAAAGAATGCACAAAGACATGGTACCAAAAAAAAAACTAGTGGGCATATCACCATTTTCACCATTAGCATAAGTGTAAGCTGCACTGAAAGCATTAGTCAAAACCAAGGTTCCAGGAATTCTTGGAATATCCATGGAAATATTTCAACAAACTGATGAAGCACTAGAGGTACTCATCCATCTATGCCAGGAAATTTAGAAGACATCTACTTGAACTATTGAGTGGAAGAGATTCATATTTATACTCTTTCAAAGATCCAATAGAATGTTCAAATTATAGAACAACATCATTGATATTACATGGAAGAGGTTTAGGTCAGATTCCAAAGAGTGATGTGGAACAAGGGTTATCATTGTTGATGTTAGATAAATCTTGAGTCAAAGCAGAGAATACAGAAAGATATTTACTTGTGTTTTATTGACCATGCCAAGGTATTTGACATGGGTGTCATAATAAATTGTGAATAATCTTGAGAAGAATGAGAATTCCAGAGTATTTCAATTAAACGTGGTTCCATTCTGATATACATGAAGTTGCTATGAGTCACAAATGATTTGATGGTAGCCAGAAAAAACATATGCCTATTATATTTTGATGTCATGTCTTTTGTATTGACTCAGATTGGGTAAGTAGTAAGGGCATATTAAGTACCTTCCAGACATTTTTGTTCCTCGATTGTTTTTCAATTTGTGGGGCTGACTGTGTTAATCAGGGTAAACTAAAGAAACAAATTCATGGACACGCATATGGATATAAGGAAAAGGTTTATATACAAGAGGAATGGAACACTGAGAAAGCATCCCAACCCATTCCAGTTCAAAGTCATAAGTCCGATACTAGCCCATATGCCCGATATCAGTCTATAATGTCTCCTTCCAACTCATGAAGTCACAGGCCAGTGGGTGCAGAATCCCAGTGCTGGCTGGGGTCTCCCCATGGCTCCTTGTTTCCAGGGCTCAGGGTCCATCAACAGCATCCACTGGTGGCAGACGCAACTCATCGCTGGCAGAAGTCTCCACATGGCCTCTCCAGCTTCAGAGGTCAGGCTCCATCAGGGCAAAGCCATGTGGCTTCTCCTCTGGCTCCTCCTACACTGCCATCTTGTCTTGTCCGTGATTCATTGTCTCTGAGACTAACTCCCAACAACTGGGGAAGATAGCTTCTCATCTTCATGAGGGAAATATCATGAGATTTCCCAGAAGTCTCAGGAGAAAGCCATGCCTACACAGAGGCCTCATTAGCTACTCAATGGCTATCTCCAGATTAACAGGATAGACTCCACCCCTACATCTCAATCATAAAATTAACATAAGCATATGGCTGCCACACTGACTTCTGACAAATGACACTAAATGTTTGCCAGAATATGGAATGAGAATTAGGATAGTTCTTCCTGAATGAGACAAAGTTGTGTTGTTGGACTTGCTCTTCCCACTTTAGATTAAAGTATTTGCAACATTATTATAATTATTGTTTCATTTCAATGATCAACAAGAGGTGGGTTTGCGAGGCACTGGAGGGAATCCAGATATTGTCCTCGGAAAAGGTAGTGGTATTTTGGGATGGAAAGCTTTTTGTTTATTTATTTCTAAAACACATATGAGCCTTTAATCCATTTAACTAGAAAGGTAATTACCATCTCAATAATTACCATCTCAACTCCACTGATGTCAATGGGGGAGATGTGGTGGGAGGGAAGGAAAGAAGAAATCAGATTGTGGTGCCACAGTGAGAAAAAAACCCAGTAAGTCAAAATTGGATCATATTATGCATCATAGTTATCATATGATTAGTAATGATGACAGTATTGAAGAGAAAGCTGTATAGTCAATCAAATACTCATTCTAATCTCTGAAAGGTCTTCCAATTATCAAAAATGCCCCCAAAAATGCAACTGTGAGAACGGCATGTCACTGTTAACCAATGAATGTAGTCTAAAACAGAGGAATGTACTCACCACTTGTACAAAAGTGCATGAGCTCATGAATCATAGCTAGACGCTTAGTACTGTTCCATGGTGGCGGCAATGGGAACTGTAGGAATTCCCACAGTGGCAACTTGGATTGCATCTCCTGCTCAATTTGAACTGGGTCAAAATTCTTCTGATCCTGATGAAAATAGGCAACATGACAGAAGACATTAAGGAAAACTGTCGAGTGCCTAATGCATATGTAGAAGGGTAAACATGATATCCTCAATCTCATTATTTGGGAACAGGGGAAATCAATGGTAATTGGGGAAGACAAACTGTTGGTATTTTGTTGAAGGTCAAGAAAATTAGTCCTCACTCTGCCAAAAGTTTCTGGTGCACTACAATGACTGATTCTTCAGTCAGTGACAAACTGCCAAGGCCTCATTTACATTCATTTCTCCTTTTTGGGATTCTTTTCTAGGCTACACTAGCTTTTGGGATGCTTAGAGTAAATAGCTATGCAGTTGTAATGCAATTTTGGTAGTAGTAACAATTTAGTTAATGGCTAACTGGACTCTATAAAAAGGTATGTTTCTACTCTGATGCAATTCCTCCCCTATTCATCTTCATGTTTTCTGAGGTCCCGCTTTTTCACATGGGTATTCATTTTGGACAGTACTTTTCAGTCATGTTCGTTAGGTTGAGTAATTACAAATGTGATTTCTTATATCAGCTATTCTTAGGGTAACATCATTACCTTGAGGGCATATTTCTTGTGGGCTAGAACATCATGGTAGTTTAGTAGGAGAGGACCCTTGGGCAGAGCTTTGCTTTCATTTTCTTCTTCAGATAAGAACACCTCATGGAGATTCTATTTAAGGTGAAAAGATAACACATATAAGAATGCATCCATTCTTTTCCCAACCAGGACAACCTTGGAGATCTCCTGCTCTACTGACCTTTTTCTCCTTCTCTGAGAGACAGAGAGAAGGCAGGATGGACACAATGTGAGCTGCGATTCTGTGGTCTAAGCCGTCTGCTCTGGGGAGCAACTTTGCCAGGCTGGGGGGCACAAGACCTTCTTCAGTTGCCACAATCTGTTGAGAGAAATTGGGCTTCATGGCTTGCACTTGCAGGCCAGCTTTTACTTCTGCTCCCATAGGCTCCTTGCTCTGAAAACCGAACAGGCCAGTTTTCACCAATCAAGAACTGGCAATTACACAAAATGCAAGAAAAGTATCAGTGATTACGAAAATAAAAGGGAAAATATTTCTCATCTAGTTATGAAGGTAGATATAAACTTAATGAATAATCCATCCTACAGTTGAGTTTTTCTGCTTTCTATGTCTCCTTTTATAATGATCATCTCTAATCTTAGCTGGACCCTCAAATCAAAATTTCAAATACCCTTTTCTTGCCAGAAAGTTACAACCTATAGATAAATTGAATGATAGTACAAGGAAACCTTGTAGACCCTTTGACCAGCCTATGACTGTGTAAATTCTAGTTTGTAAAATACAGTAGAACTGTCTCATAGCATTTCCAAAGCTATAATCTCTGCAGAATGAGACTTATCACATTGCTCTTTAGTGGAGCAGCTGGTGGGATTTAACAACCAACTCTTCAGTTTGCAGCACAGGGCTTACCCATTGCACCATTAGGGCTTCTTACCCTTCAACTAGACTCACTCATTGTCAACATTCCCCCACATTAGTTTTCCTCTACCTGGTATTATTATTAATATTGATGATCATCTGAGAATAAGTTACAATCACCACAACCCTCTACCTTTAAATATTGCACCATACATCCCCATAAAATGAAAAAGAAAACAAAACTTTCTTCATAAAATACAGGGATCACTATCAGGAAATATAACACTGATAAAATACTCTTATGTAGTTTAGGGTCTGTATTCAAGCCTGTCAATAGTTCCAGTCATCTTCTACATAAAAACTTTCCTAATCTAGATTCCCATCTAGGATCACATGGAGTGCTCTCTGATGCCATGTTTCTTCAGGTTCCTTTATTCTTGAATAGTTCTTCAGTCTTCTTCATAGGGTGGATGTTTTTGAAGACTATATTTTAAAATGTTCCTCAATTTGATCTTCTCAATTGGTTCCTAGGATTAAATTCAGAATTTCCACTATTGAAAGAAACCCCATGTAAACCCTTCTGAAATCTTACCATCTCTGAAAATTTAGCACATATTAGCCTGCACCCCAAATAACACCTAATAGTATATCTGTAGCCATATGAACATTTGTTACATTAAAAATGTAAATAAATGAAATAATTTTTACATTGAAAAACAGAGAAATTAGCCTAATGACAGTAGTAAAAAGGAAATGATAAAAGGTAAGTGAAAAGTTTAATGAAATAAAAATAAAGTTGATTGATAACTAAAATAAAATGCTGGCTATTTCGTGGAAAAACCAAACAAAAAACCAACCAACAATAAAATAGATGTGCCATTGACAACCATGGTCAAGAAAATTGAAGGCACAAGTAAATAATGTATGTCATAAAAAAGGTAATATAAGAAGCTGCAGAGAAAGTTTTTGAATATGTACATGTGAGTACTATAAATAACTTGTTCTAGTGTTTACTTAAATAGAATGGACATTCGTAAGAAAAAATATTGACTAAAATTGCTCTGAAAATTAGATAAACCTGCTTAAATCTTTAGGTGCAAAAGGAATTACAAAGCTAGTTGATCATCTCATCAGAGTTCCTGGGTAGCCCAAATAGCTAAGTAATCAATTATGAACCAATAGCTGTATGCTTCCAATCAACCCCAAAGTGCCTGAGTAGGTAGCCCTGGAGTATTGTGTCTCAAAGGACACAGCTTTGAAGACCTTCTGGAACAGTCTTCTTTGCACAGCTGAGGAGCTATAGATCAGAATTGACTTACGGGCAAGCAACAAGAGCAATGAGCAATCTAATCAGTACTCCCTTTCCCTTCCTCTCCCTTGTCTCCCAGCACTACTCCCAGATAGTCAAAGGATATATCCCACAAAATTTCAGAGATTGTCATCTTCCGGAGCACAGCAAAGACAATAAAGACTGAAGTTGACCAAAGCAAACTTCAGTTTTAGCTTAAATGTTTTACTCTTGAAAAAGAAGAATCTATTCAAATATTAGGTGTGTGATTTATCATAATTTAAAAAATAGTTTAACGGACATATAACTCATATACAATTTAATGTTTTAAATATATTGAAGAGTTGTGAAATCATCACCCAATCAATTATAGAACATTTTCTTCATTCTTCTATCCATTATTATCAGTTGTCCATTACCCACAACCTTCTTTGCTGTAACACAAAGGACTTATCAATCTACTTACCATCTTTGTAGATTCAAATCCTGGATTTCATATAAAGAAAATAATGCACAACATAAAAAAACAAAACTCAATGACAACAAAATAAGACACTGAACAACCTCAACCCAAGTGAAAGCAGAAGATAACAGAAACCAAATCAAATTAAAAATGGATCAATGGAGAAAAAAAGGCTAATATGTTAAACACAATATTTTAACCTAACTATAGTTGCAGTAATCACTTTCCAATGTACACTGTCTGAGGGAAAAACTATTCTTATCTCTGATCAATGGTTGGAGGGAATGCAATGGAGGCTTACACTGCATCAGAGACTCTGCAAATGGATTTCCAACTTTCTTTTCATCCAAAGCCTTCTACAAACCAGGTGCTTAGAATTTAAGCTCCAAAACTATTCCCTCCTCTGATCTGGATTTTATTATTTACAATCCTGGGATCACACTATGTGGTAGTTACATAATCTGCTGTCAGATTGAGAGGATTCCAAGTGATAATTCTGGGAAATCCTGTATTCCTTCTTGGAGGAAGAAGACACTATTTCTTTTTCTCCTCACTCCCTTGGAGATGCTATACTGACAAGACATATGCTACATATGGCAGTATGCTGATAGACCCCGCTCCCTGGGAACTGGAGGAGTCACGTGGAGACCCCGCCCTTATACCAGCTCTGGATCCAAAGAGTTTCTACCCACAGACCTGTGATCATTCTGTGTTTGGCATCATTGCATGTGTTTTGTGAGTCTGAAGAGGACTTTATAGATTAGTATCAGATTTATGGGCTAATATTGGACTTATGGACTTGATCTGGATGGGTTCGGGTGTTTTCTCAATGTTCAACTGCTCTTGTATATAAACATCTTTCGCATACATGTACAAGTCTCCATGAATTTGTTTCTCTACTCTAGCCAGACTAACACACACTGACTAATATGCTCCTATGTGGACTTAGCTGACAACTCACTTGGATGGCTCTTTATTTTAAGACAAACCTTTAAGACCCCAGACACTATGAAATATGTCTTAAAAAGTTCGAAGGTGGAAGAAGTGAAGTGATTTTCTTACCAATCTTATTTTAAAAATCTAAGTATACTCACCACATACCTGTTCTAGCATACAATGTATTATCAAGGGCACAGAAATGAATTCCTCTGGGATTGGATTCATTAGATCATTGTAATATCTCATGTCTACTTCAGTTTTCATGACAAAAGTCACTGTAAATAAGAAAATACCGTTGTTCAGTGAACATGCTCTCCATGTCTTCCACTAGTATTTCACTCACAAGTTCAAACTATGACCATACAGAAGTAAATGGAAAAACTGTAGGTCCAATCACAATATCAGAAGCATTTATCCTTCCTGAAAACATTAGTTTATGGTTCTGATCCTTCAGCAATAGGTTTCATACATGCCTGGTGGTGGAGCATGTGCTTCTTCTCCTTGTGCTTTCTTCTTTCCAGCTGTTGGAGCAACAGGTTGTGAAGTCTAAAAGAATAATTAAAAAGCAAAAACTGAGATAACTACCTGAGAGATGCTTTCAACTGCTGGTATAGAAACATTCAACAGAATTTTGAGATTGTACAATTATGTTCACACTAGGAGATCATCTGTCAGTATCAAGATCAAAGAAAAGGGACTTTGTCTGAGGAATGAAATAAGATGATAGAAATGGGTGTGTCTCAGTCTTTCCTAGGAAAGCTCAGTAAATGATTGCAGGACCAGTGATGCAGTGGTGGGGTACCAAGAGTCAGAATGTTTTTCTTCCCTGTTGTCTGAGAACCCTGCCACTTTCCCTCTGACACAATCCTTCAATGGTGCTCTATTGCTTTCACTACAAAACTCAAAGATTTTAGCTAAACACTAAAGGTTGTTCACAGAGGACCTCCACCTTGGCACTGTTAGTTACCAATTCTGCTTGTTACTTAGCAACACAGAACCATGGGCCTGGCGTGGCTCACTATACTTCTTTTCTTTCTTGTTGCTCTTCTGAGAATATTATTCTGACACCCTTTCTTTGGTAAGATTTTCCTGACTTCTCCATCTTAACCCTCCTAGGTCAGGTGAGCTACTCCTCACTCACCCACAATGGTTGATTTTTAAGACGCAAAGTGCTGGGCCTTTCCCCCCCTGAATGTTTAAACATTTACACCACCTGGATACTCCATGCATCACACCCATTATCTGTTATGTCCATTCTGACTCACTGTGACATTACAGGCTAGAGCCAAAGCTATACATTTTTGCAAACTCAGGTAGCAACACCTGTCTTATGCAGAGTGATTGATGTGTGAACTATGAGGGTCCCTTTGTTACCACACAGTAGCTGCAAAATAAATACTGACCAAATAGATCAATACATAGTGCTGTTGTCATTGAATTATCGACTACCCCCCACCTCCCAACCTTGCTCCATATGTTATTATTCAGTGACCCATAGACTGAAAAGTGGGTTCTGTCATCCATTCTGGGGGTAGCATCAAGGCCTCACCACACAAGTCACTCTCTTTTCACAGTTCCAGGGGGCCTACATCTCTTTCACACACTCATACATTCAATAACAGCAGACAGGCATTATTACCTCACCGCTAGTACTGATGCCATTATTTTTCTTCATCTATTTCATTAATGTGAAGATTAGGCATTTCAGTTTATCATTCAGCCTAGCAAAGGCATCTGAAATAGTGAGCCTACCTCAGAAATCAATAAGGGTTCTGAGACGGGTTTCTCTTGAACCACTTGTGGCACATGAATCAGTTGCATACTTTCCAAGTAGTGCTGGTGCTGGCGTTTCCAATCGAGGCAGTCATACATCAAACAGGCCACATTTTCAAAAATCAAGGTACCCAACATCATCTACAAATGAAAGACCTGCAAGTTAGTCAGTCATTTCAGACGATGGAAATCTGATGCATGTTTTTTAATAAGGGAGAGGTTTATATACAAGAGGAATGGAACATTGAAAAAGCATCCCAACTCACTCCAGCCCAAGCCCACAAGTCTCATATTGGCCCATGTGTCTGATACCAGTCTACAAATCTTTTTCAGATTCACGAGGCACATGCAATGATGTCAAATGCAGAACAATCAGAGGCCAGTGTGTAAGAAAATCTTAGGATCCAGTGGCGTTATAAGTATCTCAGAGCCTGGAGGGGTCTTTCTGTAGCTTCTCAAGCATCTCAGCATTGGTAGGAGTCTTTACATGGCTTTTCTGGCTTCAGAGGTCTGGTTCCATCAGGGTAAGCCCAGGGAGTGAACCTTGTGTTTTTCTGATCCATATTTGATGTTGCCTTTAGCACCACCTCCTCCAAACCATTGCCCCTCCACCTTGGTGACCTCATTGCTCTCAGTGGTCAATTCTTGTGCACTCTGTGCTGTTGCTCTGTCACTTTTGGAGGGCCAATGGCTGCCTTGAACATTGCTGTTATTGTGAGCTGCTGCCAAGTCAATTCTGAATGAGAAAGACCCACGATGACCGTGAAGAACTCACCTGTGCCATGTCCTCACCTATAATCTCGATGGAAGCAGATCAGCAGGCCTTTTAGCTCACCAAGCAATTGCATAGGTTCCTTCTGCCTAATATTCTAAGAGGCTGAATAATGCTTCAACTAAGTAAATATCATCCTAGTAATTCCTTTCAGCATTATAATCTACATTCTTGGTATCTCAAATCTTAAAATAGCCTGCTTCGCTGTGAGACAGGCAATTTTGATATCCTCCGTGAAAGACAAGCTGTGGACGATTTCTTGCCCAGTTCTACAAGAATCACAATGAAGACCACCTGCTCAGCTCTGTGCATCGTCTACCCAGTTATGTTGCAGTATGTGTGCAATCAGGATTTTTTCCTTTCCCTCCCTTCTACCCTCTTTTCTTTCAACTGTGTCACCTCTAGGGAAAAACACTAGAAAATCCTGGTAGATTACAGTTTCTTTAATACCTGAAAATTTTGTGAGCTGGCAAGCAAAGTATATATTGGATTTCGCTATTACTTGGACCTTCTCCCACCCCTCTCCCCAACCCCGCTCCCCCACGCAGGAAAGCTGTGTGCTCACCGGGTCTGTCTGCTTGAAAGCAAAAAAAGATCAAACAGCTTATCCTCGGTCTGAGTTAGAGGCAAGGTATCGTGATATCGCTTCTTGTGGGGCCAATGAATCACAATTTGGCACGCCTCCAGTGAAGCACACAGCTCTGCCTATCATCAGAGCACACTTGTTCGTCTGGGCTTGGTGTGTCCCTTTAACACCGAGAACGCTTTAATTACACTTCAACCTTGCATCTCTTGTGCCAAATCTGGCATATCGATGTTTTTTTATTTTGCTATTTGCATTCATGTGCAATACTGTGAAGCTTCTGCCAAATGATCTCTTAGCTTAACCTTGTTAATTCACTTTTAAAACAAACAGCAAATCACAGGCTAAAAGTTGGTAGATTATTTCAGCAACCGAGGCCTTCGCTTGAGATGTTGCAGATGTCTCACACAAGCAGTTAGCACTTCTTGATGGGTGCTTATTTGATGTAAAGCTTTCGTTACCTTGGTTCAACAGAAATACAGTCTGCTTATTTGCAGCCAAGGTTCCTGAGGCTTCCCTCTGACTGCTTGGCTGACTCTGCTTTGGACATAAGGCTCTCATCAACCTTCAGATATAGCTGAGCGTGTGACAGACACAGAAGCTCACCTCACTCAGTGTTAATGGGACGCAAGACATCCTCCACTTTTTTTTTTAACACATATATCCTTGGCCTACTTCTGTGAGAAGAGGATTTATTAAGCGATCCCAAGTTTAAATTGATCTTTGATCTTAAATAGAAAATATTCAGCGGGCTTTTCTTCTGGAATGCAACCCAATTACCTAACCATCTTTCAGGCTTTCCTTAGCCATTGTGCTCTATGCCCGGCTCTTCACACACGTCTCGGCTCACGGAGACTGTGCTTTTACTCCAAAGGCCTCTGCAGTCAGGCCTGAGGAAAGCTTGGCATGAAGAAGGTGGTCGAATGAATGCTTTGTAGCTGATGCATTTGCCATGGAACCCTTTGGGCAGCACATCCCTGAATGGCTCTAAGGCTTAAAGGGTTGAGTGTTTTCATTGCTGAGAGTTAACCTTTGTGTCTACACCATTGACACCTTCTACCTTCCTCTTCCAGTTCTGAGGACAGGAAGATTTGACTTTCATCCGATCCTGTCTACTTAGTCGATACTATTCTTTCAGCATAGTGTAGGTTTTCTGCAATTGAGTTGCCTCCTGGTTTACAAATCTATGTAGGGAAAATAGAGCCACTCTGACTGTCTCTGAAAATGGCACGATTAAGATATCCTTGTGGGCAAATAAATTGTGGTCGCTGGACTAGGCAACAGGATGACAAGATTGGAGCTGGCTCTTTGGAAGCTGGGATGATGTGCTGCTCTTCCTGGACACGTCCTGAGCAGTGGAGTCTACCTTGACTCCAGCATCTTGTTCTCTCTGGTCAAGCTCTGCCTGGAGAATGGAGGAGCCATAGAAAAGGGAACCTTAACTCAAGCAGGAGCAGGAGGTCCTTCATGTTAGGCTATCTTAAACAATAAAAACTAGCTCACTGTCATCAAATGAATTTCAACTCATACTGACCCTATAGCACAGAGTAGAACATAGCGACACTACAGGACAGAGAGTTTCCATGACTACAAATCTTTTGTGTGTGTGCATTTTGTTACCATCTATTAATTTTAATTGGAATGCAATTCATATCTCAAATGACTCCATTGTGAAATCATCTTGAGGAGAACTGTGTAAGCATCACCACAATCAAGTTCAGAACATTCTATTCTTTTTTGTACTCATTCTTGTTAGCCTCCACTTCCTCCCAACCTCCCTGCCATGCCCTCAGGTAATTAATTATTAATCAGTGTCCTGTCTCTCCAGAATCACTTATCCTGAATTTCATAGACAGAAAAAAAGAGACATACACAAAAATACAACAAAAATGACAATAAAACAGGAAAAATCTCAATTGGAAAGAAAGCATAAAATATTAAAAAATTGAACATATTTAAACTGGATCAGAAAGGAGATCAAATGATAAGCTGTTATATATCAAACTAACTGCCTTAGTCATAATTTACTTTACAATGCTCTCTGAGAGAAAGGCTATTTATATCTCTGAACTATGACCAGAGGTTTAATTCTAGTGGGGACCTTGAAAATGGATTTTGGGCTACCACTGTCATCCACATAGCCTTCTGCAAACTGGATGTTCAGAATATAAGCTCTGATACTGTTTCACCCTCAAGATTTGGATTTTATTGTTTAGAATCCTCGGATCACACAAACTGCTTTGTTTCCATGTGGACTTAGCTGACACCTAACTTGGTTGACTGTTCATTTTAAGATAAGCCTTTTTGACCCCAGATGCTATTCTTTCTGACACCTGAGCACCCTGTTATTTCTTCACCATATATTACTATAACACCCTTATCTTAATGACGTGAACACTGAGTAGGGCCATATTCTTAGATTGAGGCCTGTTCTAAAATTAGGGCTTGGGTTCAGTATGAGCCCAAAGTCTATTCATTGATATATATTTCTATGATTTACATATGTCTCTGACCAATTCATTATAGAGATAGCATTATCATTTTATTGGAGAACTTTATAAATCATCCCCATGGGGCATAAGAAAATTCCATTGATAGTATCAGTAATTTGATCAGTAGTACAGAATTTAGAAAATTGATGAGAAAAGGGAATTGTATATGTATAGGCTAATGTTCTGGCCAAACTGTGTGCATTGTTGATTAAAAGTTCCAGTGACTGAGCACTCTTTACACAAGCAGTGAAGTCTGGGAGGTATGGCAAAACTCTGAATGGCCTTCACTCACAAAGGAAAAAGTGTACCTGCTCAAGACTATAAACCTTTTCAGGAACAGGACATCTTATATTTCTTGCATGGAGCAGCTAGTGGATTCAAACTGATGACTTTCCAGTAAGCAGTCCAATGTGTGACCCACTATGCTACCAGGGCTCTTAGTGAAGTTAGCTCCAAAGACTTTTTTTATTGTTTCCAAATTATGGTTCAGGAATTATATGTCTGGAATCTCCCAGACTCTAGAGGAAAAAAAAATCACAATTCCTTGGTAGGATATGCAGCCAGGCCTTGGCCTAAAGGAGAAGAGGTGTGTTCTCTGAAACACAGGTTTGTGGTGGGTTCCAAGTAGTCACAGATGGTTGTGCTTGAGAGAAAAATTGGAAGAAGGAGAATCACCAACTGAATTTGAAAGTAGGCTTCCCAATCCCAAGGAAGTAGTTTCTTCCTCAAGCATACGTCACATTTGTTTAGTGTAATCACGAATTCCATAAAATAGGATGGAAGAGTTTGGGGACAAGGAAACATACTGACACAGTATGAAATGCCTTAGTCAAGGAGAGGTTTGTGTTGATTCTTTTCGGAGCTCAGGCTGAGAGGGCAGATGCACAAAAGACAGAGCAGGAAGACTGAACCTAGGTAGATGGACTCAGAAGAAGCAGAGTGAAGGGAGAATGGGCTCACAGTTTGCACTCAGAACCAGATTTCCAACGCTCAGCTTCATTTTTCACAAATAGCACTGGGCTAATATTGACTCTTGCTATTGACAAGATAGCAGACTTAAGAGTTCTGCTTCTATACAGTGCCTATGTTGGAAGTCTTAAAAATCCACCCTAACCTATCCGTTAATCCCTTGAGATTCAAATTTGGATCTCCTTTCTCAATGTTCTTTCCTACGCATCACATCCGTATCCATCTTGAGGTCAGAAACAGGGTCCCTCAAAGTCTGTAGTAGCCATGCCTCAGCTGTGACCATGGAAATTCTACCTTTGGCTCAGAAATTGATGCAAATGCTGAACTCACCCTCTTCTTGGCCCATCAACTTTTCCCCTTTTAATCAAAACTCAAAGTCGCTGGGTAGAACCCTTCATGTCCTCCAGCACACTTGCTACCTTCAGGGCTGATGTGGTCATTCCCCAAGGTGTGCCTTCAATTTACTCCCTTGGGCTGCATACATCTCCCCATGGGAAATTCAACACCCTGACCTTCTGTTCTTTTAGACAAGGGGATCAATCAGAAGGAGATCTGAGAGGTTTTCTGTAACAAAAGGATGCCAGGTCTACATACAACATACTGTGCTAAGTTGTCACTTGACCCTGTTAAATTTTTTCCCCCAAGACCTCCATGTATCAGGCATTTGTCATTTTTAAAAGTTTCCGATTTCTTCTTTCTTTGAATTAATATGAAACTTAACAATAGCTTTTGTGATGGGTTGGTTTGTTATGCCAACATGGCTACAGAAGATTGCTACGTCTGTTGTGACAGTACAGCCAATGAACACATGGGATGGATTGAAGGACAGAGATAGGAAGGGTTCAGCGAGTCCCGCCTCTCTCTTTCCCTTGGATCTTCGGACCAGACAGCTGCTTTGTTCATCATGTGCCTTGACCTCCAAGCAACACTACCCGTGGGACACCTAATCATGGACTGTGGAGCCATGAGTTGAGGTTCCTTCAAGCCCTACTTTGCCACGCTCCTGGGATATACATCTCTTGAGCTGGGGATGGTTGGACTTTGTCATCTGGCTGACTGTTGGTGACCTGCTTTCCTGTTTGCTGCCTGTGACCAGATAGCCTGAATTGCTCTTCAGAGGACAACTCAGTGGCCCTCAAGACTCGAAGGACTGTCAATCTTCTAGCTGTCTCACACAAGTGAGTTGCACCGAGCCAGTTTTACTGCTTTATAGATTAGTTAACTGTGTCTTTCTTATCTTATACACCCTCTCTCTATATAAATATACTAAGATAATTACTAGTGTCCTGATTTTATTTCTCTAGAGAACCCTCTCTGACACAGCTTTATATAACTGAGCACTCAGTTGTTATCCATCTGGACGGCTGCTGTCCTGATCCTGCTTTCAGTCTTGTCACTCCACAAGCTCTTCAATAGCAGGGACAAGTTCATGTGCTCAGAAAAAGCCTGCTTATTGATGAACCGTGGTCAACTCATTTTATTAGGCTACATCTTGTTGCCTAGATACAGAAAAAAGACATGATTCTGACAATAAATGCAGAGGCCTAGAAAAATGCTATTAACTGGTATACAAATATTTGTATATATAAAGGCAGCTATGTACCGTTCATTATTTACACCATTAATAGACTATGCATTGATACCTAAACACTACTAGAACATTATGAAGATATGACACGAAGTCATGTGCTATTAATTAGAGAATAACCATTGTGTTAATAACAGAATTCTGCAGCATTCTTCATCATCTGTATCTTTCCTTAATAATGTAGTTATTGTTGCTGTCATTGAAATGCAACAATTTGTACACTGATTTCATTTTCCAAGTTGTACAACCATTCTATCCTCCTTTTCCAAATTATTCCTCTATGATTAGCATAAGCTCAATAGATCCTAGATTTCTTAGATTTGATGCCCCGTGGACAGTTTGTTGAAAGAGCATACTACTCGATGTTCATCTTTATCTTGTTCTTGGTCATTAGTTCATACTGCAACAGCAAAAGAAACAGGCTATAATAATTACTGGACATCCACCTCTATCTTTGTTCTGAAGATAAAATAGCTTCCCACAAAGATAAAAAATAAAAGTCGGTGTCAATAATAATAATAATAATAATAATAATAATAATACCACCAAAGAAACAAAACAACGACACCCATAACCATTGAGTAAATTCTAACTAACACCAGGCCTGGAGGATAGATTAGAAGTGCTCCATAAGGGTTCCAAGACTGTAATCTTCACAGAGCAGCCTGCCCCACCTTTCTCCCATCGAGCAGTTGGTGGGTTCAACTTGGTGATTCCTTAACCACCACATCACCAAGGATCCTTTGCCCACAGTTTGCAATCAAAGAGTATCTGTGGATTGAGTGAATGTGGTAAGTAGAACCAAGGTGTCCCATCCACTCTCAGCAATGTGTGTACTAACCATCATTTCATTGTCTGCCCAGTCAGGAGGAAAGTCCTCTTCTTTGACCATGTATTCAAGTCGGGCCACGTCAAAGAGATTTGTTTCCGGTTTATCATTATTCAGGATTGGATCCAAGTACTTCCAAAAGCTTTCCAATTCTTTGATGGCTTTCTCTTTCTTCTGCTTTGCAGCTTGTATATCTAATAATAGCAAAACATTTATACTACAAAATGAGAGTGTAAATTTATATATTTCCATTTTATGTACATGTAACAAGTCGTATGCAAGGCAAAATGCCTGTACAATCCTCAAAAATGCCAATAAAGAGATGTGATTTGGGGGAAATTTTGGAATGGGACTATACAATTATGCAATTGGAGAATTTTATTTCTGAAATGCATTTTAAATGTAACTGTGCTTTTTCCTTGAATTTTATATTCTAGGTCCCCCCAAATGACAGGGTCACATGACTTGAGACCTACAGGTATTCACTCTTGCCACCATCCTTAACTTGGACCTATAGGACAACAGATCAGCTTCTCTGTCATGTCACTTTTTGGCATCTCAGTGTCCACTTTTTGTATAACTGCTCAGAAGTTCAGTTTTTCCAAGTCTCCTTCTCAAATAGCTCAGAACAGACTAAATCAACCCTTTATGTCTCAACTAACTTCTGGTAACATTAAAATAACTACAGGTTTCTCCAGGCATTTGTGGTATGACTGTAAAGTGACAACAGATTTCTATAAAGTTACATGAGAAAATTTTCCTGAAATATTTATAGTCATTACATAATACGATCTCATTATTTTTCTGTAGAGTCATTTAAAAATATATATGTGTGTATATATTTGTTTCTCTGTATTAAATTATTTTTAGACTGTCTATGTTTAGAGATTATGCAGCACATTCTCACTGGCTTCGATGATCAATTATTTTACATTTTAACACTCCTTTTGAGGTAGTTGGGAATAGGCTGGGTTTGAATCCAAAACCCTTTTACATAATCACTGCCCCAAGGTTCTGAGTCCTTTTTGGTGAAAGGAAATAATAAAGCATACTTCCAAGTGTTGTGGAAATTACACAGATCAATGTACTTAAAGTCCTTAGGACTGAGCCTAGTTCCAAGGCATGTGTCCAATAAATGACACCTGTTATTAGTGTCCAGGTTTGCAGCTGCTAACTTTGAACAGCAATTTAAAAAATGCATTGCTGGAGAAATTTGGATATGGCTGTGTAAGTCACATAGCTGATGATATAATTAAGTCACGCTGATGATATAATTAATAAGTAACAATAAAAATGACAGCACATAGCAGACGACATTTGGACTTCAAGTTTGAACAGGTCTACACTGACTTCCAATTCTACTACCTGAGGTCCATAGCCACATGTCTTCCCTTCTCACAAAGACAGTTTAGCACAATTCCCTTAAATAGAGGCTCTGAGTCCCAAAAGGGCTGAATGTTAGCAAAGTCAGAACTTAACCCCATGGCTTCATAGTTTAACACTAGGTAGAGAAATTTTTCTCCCTGGCATAGCACAGATAAGTCTGCCTCAGAGAAGGTC
Organism: Nesogale talazaci; assembly: GCA_004026705.1. NCBI lineage: Eukaryota > Metazoa > Chordata > Mammalia > Afrosoricida > Tenrecidae > Nesogale > Nesogale talazaci. Next base: position 66,919 of record PVJH01001993.1, read on the forward strand.
AAGAATCCAAGGCTCTGACCTCTTTGGGGGTTGTTTGGTTACTGTAGCTTCTGAAAGAGCAGATTAACTACTGTCCATCCTTTCACCCCGAGCACTAGGTAAAAGTTATAGATGGAAGGTTTGTGAAAAACCAAGTCTTCTCACTCTGTTTGTTCTCTGTGGCTACACAGGGATACTCAGCACAGAGAATGATTTTAGTTTGCAAAATTTACAACACTTGGCTAGTACATGCAGAATAAATAGTGAATCAAAGTCATGAAGGGATTTAATAATGTATGGATTGTACAACTCTGTTTTGGACAGAAAACAGTATTTGGAGTTTAAGGACAGTGATGATATTAAAGGATTCAGCTTTAGAACAGTAAGTTATGTAGCAGACTGCATACCTTCTGGCTGAAGAAAAGCTTCCTGCTGTTGGCTAACTGCTGCCAGGTGTGTTTGCAGAGGCTCATAATTCTCTGAAGATATTTTAATCACGCTGCTTATGGGAATGCCAAGCTCCGTCATAATCGCTAATAGTTGAGGATTGTTGAAGCCCACAACTATAATGTAATGCTGGGCACCATCATCTGGCTCATCGTCTGTTCAAAATACCATAAAGAAGAGCAGGCATCATTTAAAAGGAGAACAGGTTGCACTCAGCCAGTTCAATAGCGACATACATTATGCATGCAGGTATAATCCCTCTGGCTTGCCAAAAGCCGTTCAGTTGGCTGGAATGCAGTCATGTTGACTGCTTTTCATTACTGCCCTTCCAGTATGAAGGCTGTGGCTATTGTACAAAATATTAAATCAGTTCTGCAAATGAAATGTCGACGTAATCGGAGGACAAACATACGACGGGCCTGTAGTCGTGGATAATGTGTGCTTGGGTCTGTCAGAGTTTAGGCTGCAAGGTTGTTGGGTTTTTTTTTCCTAATCTTTTCTGAGCAACATCTGGATTTATTCCCGAATTACAGGTACCTGAAGCTTTGTGGTATTTTATAAGTAGAGGTGTTTACAGGAGGGAAAATACTGAAAATGAACACATTCCCTACAGAAGAATTGTGTACATTTATGTCAATAGATGTGGGTGCTGAGTGTAGATTATATAACCTAACCTTCAAAAAGTTTATACTGTAGACTTTCTTTAAAAAAATCCTGACTTCCTCTAGTTACTTTGTTTTCTTAATAGTAAAACATGAGCTTAACTTAAAATGTGGAGCTTGGGAGATAAGAATAAGGTTACTTGTGATTATACCTCAACACTGATAGCACATAAGAACATCATATTTCACATTCACCTGCTAATATCAAGTTATAAATATTGCAACAGAGGCACAAAGTTTTAATGCTTTCTTTTTTATTACTAAAGAAATCAGGGCTGGTATGACCCATGGAATCCCAGAATGTCACTGTAGGTTTAATGCAGAGATATGTGAAATAATTAAATTGGTAAAGGATAAGACTCCCCACCCCCTATGATGTAAACACAATGCAAGTAATATCAGGTAACTCCATCTGGGGTCAAGGAAGGTTGGCAATGGAATACTTATAGCTCCCTAGATTACAACTTAATGGAGAGAAGACCCAAATCCTCACAACAGGACCACTAGAAACATCATGATAAATGGACAAAAGATTGAAGTTGTCATGGATTTTGTCTTGACAAGGCTCCTAGAAGCAGCAGTCTAGAGATCAAAAGAAGTGTTGCACTGGGTAAATCTGCAACATAAGACCTTCTTTAGAGTGTTGAAAAGCAACGATGTTACTCTGTGGACTAAGGTGTGCCTGACCTAAACCATGGAATGCTCTATTGTATCATATTCATGTGAATGTGGGACATTGAATAAAGAAGGCCATAGGAGAATTGACTTTGGTGCTGGAGAAGAATTTTGAAAGTCTGTTGAAAGGACAAACCAATCTGTACTGGAAGAAGTAAGGTCAGAGTACTCCTTAGAGGCAAGGATGATAAGCGTTTGCCTCACATACTTTGCACATATTGTCAGGAGAGACTAGTGCCTGGAGAAGAAGAACATCATGCTTGGTTAAGTAGACGGGCCACAGAACAGAGGAAGACTTCAATGAGCTGGACTGACAGCGAGGGTGCAACAAGGGGCTCACGCACAGGGACAATCATGAGACTGACTCTCAGGATCGGACAACATTTTTGTTGTGCTGTGTGTGGGATCGCTATGGGTCAGGACCAACTTGATGGCAACGGGAATGTAGATGGAATCATTTTTATCTCAATAATCTAAAAAGAAAAAGAAACCCAGTTGCTCTCCGCAAGACAAATTGATGGCAGCAGAATCTGAGAGAGGAAACTATTTGTTCTGCATGAGGCACAAATGTGTTGCCCAAGTTTACTGCACTGACTCTGTATTTCTTTCAGGACAATTATCACTCTGCTTTGCAATGACGCATTCATGCCCCTTATGTCGCTAACAAAATACTACATGCTTGGGGCACAATAGACTTGCTATTTCACCCCTTACCTGGACTCTGTGGAAGCATCTAGCAAGGCACATGCTAAAATAAATATTTGTTGAAAGCATACATGAATTGGTGGTAGAAATACTTTCCTATTAGGGTGTCATGTAAAGTAAGAGATTTATGGAATTATATAGAGTGAAAAGGCTGGGAAAGATTAAGTATAGTTATTAGAATGGTCTCTTGGGTTCCTACTTAGGTCATAAAGCAAGAAATAAAAGGTAACTACCACAAGAAGAATCTTACTGACCAATGTAACGCTTGGTGTCATCTTCTTCTCCCCTTCGCCTTAACTCTGTGGTCTTTTTCACGGTTGTACTTGCCTCGGGCTGATCCTTCCCCTTTCCTCCTCCTTTGGCTGCCTTGGCATTGGGGGTCTTCTTTTCCTTGGGGGATTTTCCTTTCCCTTTATCCTTTTCCAACTTAAATCTGTCTTCTACTACCTGGAAAGAGAAAACAAATAAAAGACAAAATACCTTTTTTTTCTTTCCAATTTCTTCTCTAAAAGTTGAAGGATTTTTTTCTGTAGTTTTCTCAACTGGTTGCTTGTTCATTAGTTTTCATTCATTCATTCACTCATTCTCCAGATCAGGAAAGTTCAGTGGAGCTCTCAGATTGAGCCTGGATAAAACTATGTTTGCTCATGAAAACTGGAGGTGTGGGGGCCAGCGAGGATTCATCCTAAGGGAGAATCAAGTGTGATCTAATAAATCAGTCCTGTTGCTTGGTGGCAGAAGAAAGAGAAGGAGGGTGACTCTGAGTACTTTGTGATGCCAGGGATTCAGATTTATCCTTTGCTCTAACCCCAAGGAGCCCGTGTCTGAGTTGTAGAAGGAGATGAGGTTGTTCATTAAAAGCAAAACAAAGATTAAAGCTAAAAGGAAATCAGAAAGAATGATTTTCTTTTAAATCTTCGTGATATATTTTTTCATACTTATGCAATGCACTGATCATTTTTAATGATATATTTATTTAATTTTTTTCAATATTTTCTTGGGGGCTCTTATAACTCATAACATTCAATACTTCATTTGTATCAAACATATTTGTACACATATTGCCATATTCATTTCCAAGGATTTTCCACTTGAGTCCTTGGTATAAGCTTCTCTCCCTGCTCCCTTTTAAAGAATCATTTTATTGGGGGCTCATACAACTCCCATCATGATCCATACATACATCAATTGTGTGCAGGCCACATTTGCACACTCGTTGCCATCATCACTCTCAAAACATTCTCCCTCCACTTAAGTCCCCAGTACCAGCTCCCCATATTTCCCTTCCCTCCCCCCTCTCCCTCCCCCATGAACCCTTAATGATTTACAAATTACTATTGTTTTTTCATATTGTACACTCTCCAATGTGTCACTTCATCAAATTCCCTGTTGTCCATGCCCCAGAGAGGAGGTTATATGTAGGTCCTTGAAATTGGTTCCTCCTTTCTATTCCACCCTCCCTCCACCCTGTCAGTATCACCACTCCCACCATTAGTCCTGAGGGATCATCTATCCTAAATTCCTCATGCTTCCAGCTGCAGGGAACATCCCCTGGTCTAACTGGATTTGTCTGGTAGAATTGGGATCATGATAGTGAGTGGAAGGAAGCATTTGAGAACTAGAGGAAAGTTGCATATTTCATTGTTCCTACACTGGCTGGCTCATCTCCTCCCTGAAACTGTTGCACTGATCATTTTGAAGGGCTAAAACTCTTTAGGAAGCCTGGCATTGTTATTTGTTATAATGATGCTTGCATGTATGTATATATAACCAATTTTTGATAGTTACAGTGGTGAAAGATGAGATATGTACAGACCATGAATTCTCTACACACTGCTTCAGAGCACACACAATTCCCCATGTAACATGGGAAGATGTCATTTCCCACCATCTGCCCTTTCCAAACAATTGACAAAACCTATGTGCAGTGTTTTTTAAAAAATAAATCATTTTATTGGGTGCTCTTACAGCTCTTGTCACCATCCATATATTCAATTGTGCCAAGCACATTTGTCCATATGTTGCCATCATCATTTTCAAAGCATTTTCTTTCTACTTGAGCCCTTGATATCATTTTACCCTTCCTTTGCCCTCCCTCACTTATGAACCCTTGATAATTTATAAAAAGTTTTATATGTCTTATACTAACCATTTTCTTCCTTCACCCACTTTTCTGTTGTCCATCCCTGGGAAGAGGCTATATATAGATAATCATGATCAGGCACCCTTTCTTCCCCCCAACATCCTCTTACCCTTCTGGTATCATTACTCTCATTATTAGTCTTGAGGGAATTACCTGTCCTGGGTTCCCAGTGTTTTGGACTCTTTATATATACACACACCTGTGTACATGTTCTACTCTAGCCAGATTTGTAAAGTAGAACTCAGGTCATGATAGTGGTAGTGGTGGTGGTGGTGGTGGTGATGGTGGTGTGTGTGTGTGTGTGTGTGTGTGTGTGTGCATAGGAAACAGTGAAAAACTAAAGGAGAAAGTGGACTTTGGGCCCTCACCCAGGCACTTCCTCAATGCAAGAACGCTTTGTTCTATGAATCTGGTATTCCATGAAGCTCACTGGGCCAACACGATCACAGAAGTAAAATGGGTGCATAAGCAAATATGGTGAAGAAAGCTGATGGTGCCCAGCTATCAAAGGATATATCATCTGGGGTCTTAAAAGCCTGAAGATAAATAATAGACCATTTACCTGGGAAGAGACCACACTCACACAGAAGGAGCACAACAGCCAGTGTGACCACAAGGTGATGAAAGGTCTAGGCAATAGTCATCAAACAGGGGGGAGGGGAACACACATATCACTGTGTGCACACATCCCCAAGGGGCTCACTGAGTACATGTGGAAGCATGAGCAAGAGTGGTGAAGAAAGCTGACGGTACCCAGCTATCAAAAAGATATAACATCTGGGGTCTTAAAGACTTGAGAATAAATGAGCAGCTACCTAGCTCAGGAGCAACAAAATCCACTATAAAAGAAGCTCACTTGCCTGTGTGATCATGAGGTGCTGAAACAATCAGGTATCGGGTATCAAAGAACAAAACTCAAAATCAACAGACCAATTGACTCCGATATCACTGAAGACAAATGGATACAGAGGCAAGCAAGCAAAGTAGAAGAAATGATAGTGCCCAGCTACCAAATGATTGAATGTCTGGAGTCTCAAAGACTTGAAGATAAACGAATTGCCATTCAGCGCAGAAACAGTGAAGCCCACATGCAAGAAGCACACCAGCATGTGTGATCAAGAGGGCCATAGGGAGTAGGTATCGAGCATCAAAGAACAAGAATCACATCATCATGAATGAGGGGGAGAGCAGGGTGGGGACCTAAGGTCCCCTGGTGGGTAATTGGTTGCCCCTTTACAGGGGAGTTAAGGGGAGGAGATAGACCAGTCAAGGTGCAACAGGGCAGTGATGATGCATACAAGTTTCTTATAGTTCCTGAAGCCTTCCTCCCCCCAACCATCATGGTCCCAACTCTACCTTACAAATCCAGATGTACTGAAGAAGGTACACTAATATAGAGGGGAGCTGGAGATATGGGGAAACCAAGATGGATGAGCCCCTTCAGGCCAATGGTTAGATTGGAGATGCTGGAAGGGTGGAGAGAAGGTGGGGTAGAAAGATGGAACCAACTGCAAGGATATACACATAAGCTCCTAATTAAAAGACGGCATCTAAGGAGTGGGTTGGGGGAGAGGTCGGGCAGTGTAAAATATGACAGAACAATAAGAATGTATAAAGCATTGAGGGTTGGTGGGGAGGGGAGAGCAGGGGAAGAGGGGAAAGGATGGAAAAGCCGATACCAGGGGCTCAAGGGAAAAGGTGGATGATTGGAGAACGATAACAGCAGCGGACACGTGAAGGTGCTTGAGACAGTATGTTTATTTATGTATTGTGAAAAACGATGTACGAGCCCCCAATAAAATGACTCTTAATTAAAAAAATTAAAAAAAAAACAAAGGAGAGTTGTATGCTTCATCAGTGCCATACTGTACCCTGCCTGCTCATCTCTTCCTTGTGACCTTTCTGTAAGGGGATGACCAATTATCTATAGATGGGCTTTTATGATTTCCATTCCAGCCTCCCCCTTTCACATTGATATTATTGTTCATTCTGGGTTTTTGATGTCTGATAACTAATCCCATCAACACTTCATGATCACACCAGCTGGTGTGCTTCTTCCATGTAGGCTTTGTTGCTTCTCAGTTTGATGGCTGCTTGCTTACCTTCAAACCTTTAGGGCCCCAGATGTTATATCTTTTGATAGCCTGGCACCACATTTGCTTATGCATCCATTTTGTCTTCAGCAATCATGTCAGGAAGGTGAGCATCACAGAATGCCAAATTATTAGGACAAAGTGGTCTTATGTTGAGGGAGTACTTGAGTGGAGGCCCAATGTCCATCTGTTACCTTAATCCTTGACATATAAATATATACATAAATCTATTTCCTATCATTATATATAAATATATTGACATATGTACACACCTGTATTTAGACCTCTATAAATGTCCCCTGTCTCCTAATTTTTACCTTTAGATTCCTTTACTTTCCCTTTGTCCCACTAACATGTTCAACCTTCATTCCTGTTTCAGTAGTTTCTCTTGGTTACATTGCCCTTGATTAAACCCCACCAGGCATCCAACTTTATGTAGTATTTTATCATGGAATTCAGTTTTCAGTAAATGTATTTAAAGACACAAAGTAGGCTGCTATTATTGAAATAATTGGCAGTAACCAGAAGGTGGCCATCTGGAAGATCTAGACTATGCTCACATTGCTACTTTGTTCATATCCAACAAAATTAAAAACAAAACAAACTTTAGAAAATGATCGCTGCAGAATTTGAAACCTGCTAATATCCCTGGAATCTAGGTTGGACAGACTCTGCTCTAAAACACTGATGGGGAGAATGGACAATATATTGCCCTGACATCCAGATAACACACTTTGGATGCTGATGGCTAGAGGCTCCCTTTCTGTTTTGGTGCCCAGCGATACTCTCAGTGGTAACCATGCATGCTTCATCTGTCTAATCCTGTTGCTCTCATGAGGATGAACTTGTATTCTTCCCCTATTCCTCAGTGGCAAAGGAAAGCATGAACAGAGTTGGAGGTGTCGCTCGGAGTCTTAGAGTGGACGCAGGTACAGAAGCATGGAAGGGCATCACCAGTTCGAGAAATTGGCAAGCTGATCAGCAATGCTGATAGAAAAGATACCAAGAATATGCTCCTGGGTTGGAAGTCCAGATTAAGGACTAGGACAAAAGATGCAAGGGAAGGGAAGGAGGACGCTGTCAACATCAGTCTTACCCAACTCCCCTAACTACACATGAGCAAGCTCAATCTCAGAAAATCAGAGAAAAAAGGAGCTTGGTAGGTATGGGATATCAGCACTTGTTTACTCACTCATTCATGCAATGACCATTTCTCTAAGCTTCCATGGTGTGTCTGGCTTCCTCACTGACAGAAGGGAACATCAGCAGAGGCTGTAAGTGTCATTCATAATCTAAAGGCGGAGCAGGAAGGAGCATACACATTATGGTGTAATACTATGAAAAGGCCCCAGTATTTTGCTGTGTCCTGGGTATAAGTTCACAAATGATGCAGGGCTGAGATCCGCCCCCTAGAGTGCACAGCCTATTTAGGGGAAATGATAAAAAGAACATATGTGAAAAGTTTAGCTAAAAAGATTACTGAATATGAGAAAGGTTAAGATACACTGCTATGGAGATCTCACTAGATAGGTTGGTGATGGAAGGTCTCTCAGAGGAGGTTATATTTGAGGGAAAACCTGAAACATGAGCAGTTGTCCATGTGAGAAGCGGGGAAATGTTGAAGTGCATGTCAAGGTCCTGAGGCAGGGAGGAGCTTGGTGTGTGTAAGGGGCTCAAAGGATACAAAGGCAGGAGAAAAATAATGAACAATAGAGATATGGTATAAGAGGTCGGGGAGGCAGAACATAGTCCAGGTCACACAGGGATTTAGAAGTCAAGGAAACAAATTTATAATTTATTGAGAATACAACCAGAAAGCTTTAGAGAGGTTTAAGTGCATGCATGTGGGGGTGGGGGGAAAGGGTGAGAGGAAAGAGAAGCACCATGGTCTTGCAAGATTGGAAACAAGAAAGCTAGTAAGAAAATTCTAGCAAATGTCCAGATAATAGCTCATAGAGAGTCAAATGAAGGTGTTAGAAGAGTGTAAAAAAATGGAAGGTTGTAAATTCATTTTGGTTGTTGAAACTGCAGGAATGGCTAAAAGTTTAAACAAGAGAAATGGATGAAAGAAGCAATATCAAAGATAAGGCCCTAGAATAGATTTTAATTTGAACAACCAGGTAGTTGATGATGCCAATTAGGGAGATAAATAGAAATAGGTAGATGGATCACTAGGAGTTGTCACGTTCAATTTGAGATGTTCAAGGGGGCAGTCCAATATACACATTCTTTTCTTCGAAGGCACAGAGCAGTGTTTATAGAATTCAGATGCTGGTAAAATAACATTTTAATTCATTTCACTCAAAGAGACGCACTCACTTTAGGGAGCGTTCTTGAGAAATATGAGAACTGGGCTTGGGAGGAAGTGCTGGGGAAACCCAATGCTTACCAACTGGGTAGAGGGGGAGGTTGCAGGCAAAGAGACAGGAGAGGTCAAAGAAGTAGGGTAGGGTATAAAGCCAGAGAATTGGAAAATCAAAAGGTGCAAACGGACAAGCACTGAAAGCTGTAGGTAACAAGGTCCCAAACACTTAAAATTGAACATAAGAGAAGAAGAAAGTCTGAGAGGAGTAGATGGGAGAATGGTACTTAGTAACTGAGAGTGATTGTGTGGATAACTGTTTTGAGAGGTTGTGTGTGAATTGGGGAAGCAGGGATCTTAGTTGTTTAGGTAGGTAAAGTGAGGATAGGTTGTTGCTTTGAGACTGAAGGAGTTATTCAATGGGGACACTGACGGCTAGGGACAGAGCAAGGTCCTTGAGGAGGCGAGCTGGTGAAAGATCAAGAGTATGCATTGATGACTGCTCTTTAGCAGGAGGAAAGACATTTTTTCAGTTTAATAAGAGCAAGGAGAGGATGGGTGGTTGGTAGCAGATGCCAGACTAGGAGAGATCTTGATGAGGAGGGGGAAGAATTTGTAATTTCTCAAGTGTCTCTGAGAGTCAAAACCCTCAACGGAGAATGGCTGGGTATGAGGTAGAAGAGTGAATAAAGAAAACAGTGTAGGGGCTGAGCCCTGGCGGTATAAGTGGTTGAGTGCGGGATTGCGGCCCGCGGGCTTGGCAGTTCAAATTCAGCGGCAGCTCTCAGGAGCAGCACTGGGTAGCGCCCCTGACCACCAGAGGTAGTGATCTACCCCCCCCCCCAAAAAAAAAAAAACCAAAAAGAAAATAGTGTAGATTCATTTCAGAAAGTGGGCAAACAGCATACCTTAGAAATACTGAAAGGACTCTGCCAGTGTTGACAGTTTATTGGAAGCTCTGAGATTGTGAATTTTAAAATAAAACAAAACTAGTGAATTCCTCCAGCTAGATTGAGCTGCTAGGTGCAGACATGAAAATAGTGGATTGGTAAGGCCATATTGGGAGGGAAATTGTCAAATTATTATGTTGGAACAAGAAAAGAACAATGGAGTGGAGAGTTTCAAAGGGATAACCAGAGTGATATAGACCATGGTGAAATAACAGGAAGGCACCATGGATAGTGAGGGTTGGAAGCCATACATACGACGTTATGGTGTGGTCAAAAATAGTTCGTGGGGGAATAATGGAAACCAATAGCAAAAGATAAGGATGAAACATGGCCAAGCTTAGAGGAAGGGGCATCTCAGTATTTTGGAGTCAGTGGGGACATTAGTTTCAGGGTGTGACCATGTTAATGAATGTCTGAGATGGACGGGAAGAATGGACCATTAGGAGACTGGAGAGTGAAAAACAGATGATGACTCAGCAACTGTAAAAAAAACCCGACCCCAAACAGAAAAAGGAGTTGGATAATTTGAGAATGACAGTGCTCATTCAAAATTGTCTAGATCTGTGGATGTCTTCCCTGACAGGAATATCTGGGCAAACGAGATATATTCCTGTGATCTGGTTGCTGTGACCAGATCAGCAAGCCATGGAACCAACATCCACAGGTTAGTCTCCAGTTTCGCTACATAAATTATTTTTACAATTTGACTTTCTTTGTACACAAGGCCAGAAGTTTAAACTCAGCATTGGATCCATGGGAGAAAGATGAGGCTTTCTGCTGCTGAAAAGGTTCACAGATTTGGCAACCAACAAGGGCACTTCTACTCTGTCTTGTAGGCCACCTTTGAGTCAGAATGGACTCCATGGTAGTGAGTGATGATGTACAACTTGTTTATGGGGACAAAACACTGATTATGACTAATGTGCCAGTCATGGAGAATAGGTGGGAATATTCACAGTAGTGAATTAGCAAATGGCGACTCCAATCACCGTTGCTGTGATTACCATCCACATCAACGTAATCATCATTAAGATTTCTACTTCATGAGTTCATACTACAGCTGATGAAGACATCACAACCACCATGAATGATAGCATCATTTCTCAGATGGGGAAACAGAGAATTGCCCAGGGCAGGTAACCGTTACATCCCCAAACTCCCACTTCCACAGAGTCTCTTCCACCACTTATAGACTCTGTAAGACAGAGTGGAACTGCTCCTTAGGGATCTGAGGCTATATATCTTTATGGCATCCAATAGCCTCATCTTTGTCCTTCAGAGCCCCTTGTGGGTTTGAATCAATAAACATGTTGCTATCAGCCTAGTGGTTAAATTACTGCTCCACTAGGGTCCCTTCATTCCCAAATCAGAAAGGGCAAAGTCAGGGAAATCTTGTTCTATTGCCCATGCTCTTTGAAAATGAATCCATAGAGAGAAATCAATGATCTGAGCCCAAGCAGCTTTGAGTCACAAGTTTGCTAATGTGAAACACCCTATGATGCTAGAACCACTACCCTCGCCACAGAGAAATCCCAAGTTTGCCTCAAAATTCACAAGTAGGCTCCACAGCTTCAATCTAAGGATGATCTTTTGAACTAACAGGAAAAAAAAAAAGATTTTAATTTAAGTTATTCTAAAGTTTTTCAGAGAATAAAAACTTATTTATGTATACATTCATTGATGTATTCCATCAGTCACTCTACAGATACTTGTGGGAAATAATATATCTATATATGTAAATGTATGCATATGTGCATATGTTATAACATGGAGCATCTAACATATATTTGGTAAGACCATGAGGGAACCAGCTTTACCCTACAGACTTACTTAGACAACCACATAATTCTAATTGTTTTGCAGTGCTTAGCAAAGGTTTAAATTCAGGGAGCTCAGGGACCCCTAAGTCCTTTGTCCTGCGTGATTTCTTGCGATCTTGGAGAGATGAGCGCTGTCCACAACCAAAGTCTCAAGGTCAATTGCAGATTTCTAGCTGCAGAAATGACCTCTTCAATCTGATAAATGTTTTCTAGACACTGTCTTCTCAAATGTGTCTCACAAAATAACCTGCATTTTGAGATGGTGAAGACTTTAAGGCAGCTATGCAGTTTTCTTTAAGACATAGAGCAGAGTTAGAGTTTTACTATAAATCTGATTCAACCTAACCCTTAACTTTATTTCTCTGGTTTGGCCGCTCGTCTGTCTTCTACTCCAGTTTATTTCTGTTTTTTTCACCCCTGGTGGCAAAATCATGTTTGCTCGTCACTCTCACGCTTGTGCGCAGTCCTCCACTTTCCTCAGCTACTCTTCTGTGGGGTATAAAAAAACGTTTCCCCAGCTTTGTCTGCCCCAAAGATAAACCAAACATTAGAGGCTGTTTGCCAGCACATGGTGGGAGGTCAGATGCTTAGAGATGTTCTTCCTCTGAAACTGTCTGGTCCAGTGTAGGTGGGGCTCACACCCTGCTGATAATTGTTGACCTGGAGAGCCCGAGGACAGGTCAAACCTGCTCGGTGACATCCAACTTTAGGCTGCCACCCTAAATCTAAGACCCGCCCATCTTGTCACCTGTGTACCCCCAACCCCACCCTTCCTATTGCAAGTAGACCCCTAGATCGTTCCCCTCTCATTATCGTATTATCTATAGTACAACCCCTTACATGTCTTTATCTGTAATTAGAGGGCTTGCATGACCCCCAAAGGTATAGAAGCCTTCGTTAGCAAGAAATTGCCCTCTCTCCTGCTCTTTCTCCTGCTCTGTGCCACCAAGAGCAACTGAGGTGAACATGCTACCATGAAATGTGTCTGACTCATGTATTTAACCTGTCTTCCCTCTCTCTCTCTCTCTCTCTCCCTCTCTCTCATTTTCTATGACTTTACTATCATCTTTACTTATTATCAGTACAATTGCGCCTGCTGGACCCATAATGATGTGTTAGGGGCTGACTCCCCTGACACCACTCTTCCTGTATTGTTCATTTCTCACTTTTGCATTCTTGTAGGGGAGCCAAGCTTAGGATACTGGAGGAAAACATTTTCTAAACCAGTAATTCTCAATTTTCCTAATACAGCAACCCTCTAATACAGTTCCTCATGTTGCGGTGACTCCCAACTATAAAATTATTTTTCCTTGCTACTTCATAGCTATAATTTTGCGACTGTTATATGAATAGGGTGACCCCTGTGAAAGGGCCATTTGACCCCCAAAGGGGTTGTGACCCACAGGTTGAGAACCGTTCTCCTCAATCATTTCTAGGCACATTGAAATGATCACTACCACCTTCACAAACATGTTTTAAAAAAGACTATTTATAAATTCTGCCTTAAGTAATGTTTCATGATTATAAAAGTAAAAATTATTGATGGAAAAAGTTTTAAGCTATTTCTTTTCTTTTTTTTAAGTTATTTTATTGGGGGCTCATACATCGTTTTTCACAATACATAAATAAGTATACTGTGTCAAGCACCCTTACATGTCAACTTCTATTATCATTTTCCAATCGTCCACCTTTTCCCTTAAGCTCCTAGTATTGGCTTTTCCATCCCTTCCCCTCTTCCCCTGTCCTCTCCTCCCCACCAACCCTCAATAGTTTTAAGCTATTTTTAAAAGCTTCTACAAACTACTACAATTCCACTGCCTAGAGAAGTAGTGTGAAGAAGACAATGCATCTTACAAAGAAATTTTATGGATCATTTTTATGTCACTGGTATTGCTTTCTCTACTGTAGCCTATGGTCTTAAAATTAAAACTTTTTATTGAATTTCTAAATACTGCAAATATGTAGAAAATATGAAAGAATGATCTGAAACAAACAACTAAGAACTAAACACTGAGGAATTTACAGATGCTGACATTTTTTCCTGCATGTTCTTCAATCTTCTTTTAGTAAAATCAAGTGTTAGAAAAACAGAGACCTTGAAGTTATTTAAAGCTAATTTCTCAGTAAATTATCACTGAGAATTATCTATGCACTCATCTAGTTAGCATACATTGGATTAGAATTCAGTATTAAACACTATACTTTGTACTGGAGATTCAATGATATAAATTATATGATTCTAATCACTTAAGTTTTCGGTCAATACTATAAATATGATGAAAAGACTGTTGCCTCATGTCTTATATTTCCTCTATAGCACTAGTGGACCTTCAGTTAGTAGAATTTCAGAAGTATTACTATGAAAGGAATGCTAAGCAGTGACATCAAATCACAGAAGAGTGAAGCAAGTGGAAATATTTGGGTTCTTCAGATGTGGTCCCTGGACATGTTCTTCCCCCACTCATGATGGAGGGATTATGGTGTCTATTTCCCCACTCTCTCAACCCTCAATACACAGTCAGTGCCAGGAAAGTCCCTCAGGTTGTGGAGAATGATTGGTTGGTTGGTTCCTAGAATTTGATCTTGGGCCATAGATAAAACTTTTTTTTTTTCCAAAAAAGTCTCAACCACAGGAAAATTGCCATCTATTCTTTCTTTCCTTTCCTGCCATTCTCCCATTCTCTGCCATTTCCAACCATGGGTAGTCTTGAGATTATGTGTGTGTGTATGTGTGTGTGTGTGTCCAGATTAACTCAGCATTCCACCAAGTTGACCTCCTAAATCATTAACTAAACTTTTTACATACAAAAAGATCTCTTTGTTCTTTCTTGCTTCTGTATAACATAGCATGAGTGTGCTGATTTTATGATCACCTGCTGAAATCCTTAAACAAACAAACAAACAAACAAACAAACAAACAAACAAACAAACCAGGAATGAATTCTTGCCAGTTGAAGGCAAGAACCTGGGAAGGGTCGATCTCAAAGGTCTGCCATGTTTTGGGAGCACATGTTCCCCTGAATATGAAAGAAGAATTGAGTTTGTTACTGGGTACCCAGGTATTTTCTTTAACAAAGCAGTGTGCAAAACAGGCAGCTGGATGCCTCCTCCTGAGTGAAAGTTTTAGACAGGAAGAGATATTTCTTTTTTTCTTCTCTCCTCTCCCACCTTTTAAAATATTACATTGTGGTTTGGATGAAAATTTAAAAGCAATTCAAGTCCCGTCCAACAATTGATGCACGTTTTCTATTGCACATTAGTTGCCATCCACTTGATGTAACAGCACTCTTTGCATTTCTTCCCTGGATTCTTCAATTCCACTTTCCCCATCTCTCTTGTCCTTTCCTGATTTTAGAACACTGTCTTTGGGCACACGCTGTCTTTCCGGTCTTGTATGGTTGATTCTCTGAGGAGTATGTTCTTCATAGTTATGATTGGTTGATGCTGTTTGGTCTACTGTTTGGTTGAAAGGTGATTCCTGGGGGTGGGGGTTTCTCAATCAGCTAAATTAGATGGCAGATGTGAGGTTCTTATCCGAACAACAAAAACAATAATAACAAAAAGTGTTAGCATCTTTTACATTCACAGTTGAAAATCAAGTGATCAAGTCCTAATTACCTAGAATCATTCATCTTAAATTGCTCACATTTTTTGATGGGGAAAAATTAAAAAATCTCTCTAGAACAGCGCAACCTATTTCATACTTCAAATTGTTTTAGACCTTATTTTACATCTAAGTGACTTCTTGATGCCAAATTTCAAAAGCACTTCGTAGGCACCCTTTCTGCTCTTCCTCCCAAGGAGAGGGAGGCAAAAGATCAAACACTGGGAAAGCTGATGATAAAGAAGGATATTTCCGTAGAAAGTTTTGTTTCACATACAATCTATCATAAGATCTTCGTATTGATATTATTAGAAATATAAGTAAGGAAACATGTTCATTCAGTGACTAAGATAGCTTCATCATCATGTGGTGTCTGAGAAACTAAGTCTTCAGCATGCTAATCTAAGTCTCTTTCAAAATATCATTTGATCCGATTATAAGACTCTTCTTTCGTCCCAGATGATTCAAGGCTAAAATCGATGGGAGGAAGGGAACTATATGTGGTGAAGCAGAATGGAAAGAACTAGCGTGAACACTAAGCCGGTTTCTACTCACAAAGCTCCGTCTTTAATAAGCCAGTGTGTGCTGTAGGTTGCCAAGAGGGGTGTGCAAGGTCCAATCATTGCCAGGTTCATTTCACCGGAAGACCAGCCATTGATTCATGGAGACTCAGGTTTGAGTGCACTTTGGGAAAAATAAACTTAATGGAATATTTTGGAGCCCAATGGAATATCTTGGATTCATTTGGATAAGTTTATAAGAGCATGCCCCTCCAAATATGGAAAATGCTGTGCATGCAAATTGTTCATTACTACATTGTCTATCATTAAAAACATTAAGATAGTCTGTATGGGGTCTGAGCCCACGTGGTGGAGTACAGGACTGGGGTCTGCGGGCTTGGTGGTTCAAACCCAGCGGCAGCGCTCAGGACCAGCACTGGGTAGCACCCACAACCACCAGAGGCAGTGATTGCCGCTCTGCCCCCCCCCCAAATGGCCTGTATGTCCAAGCATAGAGGACTGGTTAAGGAAAATTATAGCAATCCATAGCATATCATATAACCAATAATAATGATAGATGTGGGGAGCATGGTAATGATTTAAAGTGATTTAGATTTGAAAGAAGAAAAACAATTTTTGCAATGATTATAGCAGGAGAAAAAAAACAAAACCAGAAAAAAACAAAACTGAAAAAGAAGCATGCTTAACTATTAATATTGCCATAGAGCTGTGGCATTATGCATTTTTTTTTAATTTTCTGTAATTTCTGGTACTCTCTCCTGACTCTGCATCCCTAACAGAAAACGGAAAAAGTAGTATTGAGTTAGAAACTGTTATGGTATAAAGGAACTGGAGTCTTCTTGATTCAGTGACCGAGTCTTGGAGCGTCCCAAAAGACCCTTTAGTGGTGCATGGTCATCTTCAGGGTGTAATCCTGGATCTACAGATTCCGCATGTGGCCTGGACTGTTCGTGTGGTGGCGGTGGTGATGGAGGTGCATCTAACGCCTGTCAGCTATCGGCCTCTGATCCCACTGTGACGTTAACACCAGCTTAGCCAAGGCTATCCTACTTCCCCATCCAGAAGGGCTGGATGAAGGGAAGGGCGTGTTTGAAATAATCTCAGCAGGTGGAGTTTAAAGAGAGTCTCCCCTAGAAACTCATCGTTTCTCGGCAGAGGGCAGAGTTATGCCAAAATTCCCTTGGAAATCTGTGCTTGGTTAGCTGGACTTCTTTGTCCTTGGTTTTGCTTCCTTCCTTGACGGCTGTCCTCACATTTAACCTCCCTAGGTTTTCTGCCATGCAATCAGGGTGACCGCAGGGCCGAGCAAAGCATTGCTCCAACAGGGAAAGTCTCTGGGCATGCACACAACTGAGTCAGGGTCGGGAGTGCAATTCTGTGTAATTATTGAGATGCTAAGGTGGGGGTAAATTGGTTAATGGGAGTTTCACAGTTTTGCATTTGAACCCCAGATTCACCAGTTTGCATCTAATGGTTTGGCCTCTGGAAAGTTACTTAACTTTTCACACGTGCAGTTCTCTCATCTCTAAAGTGGGGATAATACTCTACCTCAAAAATGTATTTCAAGGATTAAATGCTGTAACAGATGTAAAAGACACTACGGTGCCAAGCAGCTCCAAGTGAGAGCTAAGTATGATTATTAGTTGCTGTAACTGTAACTAAAATTACTATTCTATTTTAAGTGGATAGGCTTCTTTAAAATATTTTTGAAGTCTGAAAAAAAGCTTCCCTTCATTAGAAGCATCTTAATTACAAAAGCATTAATCTCACTCTCTCTATTTTTTACAGATAAAATAACCAGTTTAATAATAAAGAAATTATTATATCCTCTGAATTGTTGGTCTCTTAATTCCAACAGTCTTGTTGGTAGTATCCTCATTTCCATAATCCAGCCTCAAAGAATTCCACCCAGCTAGTGAGGCAAGTTATTCCTTTCCCCAAACCGCACGGGTCCCTCTATGCTGAGTCCTTGCTCTTCCTCTGCTTGATTTCTTAAAATAGTTTCTGAGGATTTTAACCATAGCTGAATCAAAACTAACCAGCCTGTAATTTCCTGGTATGTCCCTATGGCCTTTCTTTTAAAACAAAACACGCCAAAAAAAAAAAAAAAAAAAAAAAAAAAAAAAAAAAAAAAAAAAAGAAAAGAAAAGAAAAAAGAAAGAAAGAAAAAGGCATTACATTGGCTGGTTTCCAGTCTTTCGGGGTTTCGACTGGAGCAAGCTGGAAAACGTCTGTAAAAGCTTCTCCAATTTCACGTCGTCCCTTCTTGGGAGGAGGCTCTGGGTGATTTGTGGCTTCGTGATGAGGTATTCTCAAATCTAAGCACTTTTAATTTTAAGTTGTTTTCAGAAATGTTTACCCATAGCATCTCTCCCTAGTTCTTTACAGCCTATCACCCTTCTTTTCCATTGTAGCACATCAGGAAATAAGGCAACTAGCCCCCTAAGCATATAAACTAGAAAAAGGAAGAACACTCTGTAACTGCCTCTCAACATACAGCGGAAAAGAGGGGTACATTTCTGAACTTACCACTCGAACACTGTTTCCACTTTGGTTTTGCCAGTCTGTACACGAATAAAAAGCACAAGTGCAGAATGTGTATATATTTATATCTTTTCCTAAAGCATATGCAGTTGTTCTGGCTTCAGCCCAGGTATAAAAGATTTCATTTGATGGATTATTTAAATGGCTAACTACTTTCTTCCACTGGAGTCATTTTTCGTCTTTGTTTTCAAATGACCAAATGTTTTCTTCAAACTGAATTTTCAATAGAATTTAAATCATTTAGCTCACAATTAGTTGTTTTGGTTTTTAATAAGTGGTTATCGATACTATATAATTAGCACCAGCAATGTTGAGAACATCTAATGATGGATGATTATATTAATATAGACTATAAATGTTTGCCTTATGTAAAATTAAAAATAATATTTTAAAGTGAATAAGTTGAAATATGGTTTGGAAATTACTTATTTGAAAATCATAATGATATTACAGGAAGACGTGCTCTGAGTGCTGTAAAGTTTCAATAAATATTTGTTGAATGAATGAGTGGCAATGGATTGGTAATGACAGCATTTCTTTCTGTTATGAATGCAGAATAAATGTTGAAATAACGTTGATGTGCATAGAAAACTTCTTTTCTAAACATAATAACTCTTATTTAAATTTTAAGGTAACTTTTGGTCACTAAGTGAAAATCCCATTCAGAAGTTCTCAAATGCAAAATGAATTTATAGAAATGGAGTACATTTTCTCATGCTATATACATATATACACAAATGTATAACCATATGTATATTTGAAAATATTCAACAAAGTGTTTAAAAATACACAACTGCTATCTTTTTTTTTTTCTAGATTAAACTTACTCGCAATTAGTGGCAGGGATTAGCAGCCTAGAAATTCACATGCTAAATGCTTTAAAACTTGCTTTATAAAATATCTTTCCTTGTGTAATTATTTATAATATTAGCAGGCTGTGAGTTTTCTTCATCTACAAAGCAAAGCAATCCAAAGGATAGTCTAGCTCATATATTGTAAATCATTAAAATCAGGAGAGTCTAAAATAACATGTTTTTTTACTGAATTTGACCATTGAAATTCTTCTAGTTATCATTCTTTTTAAGAAAATTCTTGATTGATTCAAAAAGAATTACCTACACAGAAATATAATACAGTTGGTCCACTGAGGAAAAAAGAGAGGGATTTAATTAAATTAGTTATTTAAACTCACAACTCCTCCCTAATTTTTTCTATAATTTTTGCTTTGCTTTTTAAACATTCATTTTTAAAATTTTCAATTCCAAAACACTGAGTATGAAATGTATTCTTTGGGGGGTTTTCTAGACGTAAGTAATAAATTAGAAGAACAGGTCTATCGGCTTCAGGTTGGCATTTAACCACTGTAGAGCCAGTCACGCCTCTTGCAGGAATCTTAGAATCTCATGTTAGGCTTGGAAAAGAGGACGAGATTTGATAAAGTACTTGCTATCTTTTTTTTTTCTTTCTTCCCATTTCCTGTTCCAGATGATAAAGTCAGTTTTGCATATTTTTTAACTTATTTTGCTTTCTGCCAAACTAGCAGACTGACAAACATTAACCTTCATTGTTCCAATCGACCTTTTGGACAGTGTTGCTGAAATGAACATATATTATATCACTCCTCAAACAACTCCCTGAATCTTGCCATTACCAAATCCATTTTCTGAAAGGGACTCTATTCCAATCAGTTTTCATCAATTTATTTAACACTTATTCATAGGGTTGCGACACAGAGACTTGGGGTCGGTGTTTTGGGAACACAATTTGATGAAGACATCATATGAGATTATGTAACTGTTGGCTCTGAATTGCTAAAGGAATTTCCTTACTGCATCTATCAGGCTGGCTTTTGAAATTATGTTGAACTTTTGAGAGTTGTAAGGAATTCAGACTGGAATTGTGTATATAAATGTATACATATATGCACAATCCATCTCTATGAATTATATACATGTATGACTAGTATGTATACACAAGTATATGTATGTATATATGCACACAAAATTTAAGGTTCAATTCCTTAGCACTCTCAAATGTTAGACATAATTTATAATGAAGATTATGCCATATCTTCATTATATCATAACTATTAAAGGACTATGTCAAATAGTGCGAGAGTATTTTAAAATTCTTGCTAATATTATATTTATAGTTACCTAAAATTTGTTGACTTAAATTTAAAACTGTCTTCTGCAGCTTAAAAACAAGTACCAAACAAGAAAATGACACTCCTCAGTTCAGGAGGTGTATCTGCAAGTGTTGTGGGAAGCGTAGTGCAAACAGAAGGTGCAAGAATTATTTTAGGACTCACAGTCTAGTTTTTACAAACCAGACCTCCATATGTCACAGGAATTTAAATAAGCAAGAACAGAAGTTTCAAAATTTCCAATTTTCCTTCTGCCAAATCCTAACTTTCCTGGGTATTACTTAAGGTATTAATTCTCCTGTAAAGGATAGAAAGAGTTTCAGCAGCTGAAAAACTATACCACTTACTGTGTCCATATGATTAGAATTTTCCAAAGGACAATATGAGGTGTCCTGGAAAGACAGCATATGAGGAATTCACTAAAAAATATCAAGCACTACAATACAAATACAAGTTGTCATTATAACTTTTCTCTTCTTCAATTGTTCTGCCAAAGGACCAATTCAAGGAGGGTATTATTAGGACATGTTCACTTTTCTCTTTCTTTTCCCATAAAATGCTTTTGCCTCTTTGACCCCAGAAAAAGAGCTTATGTATAGATCTATTTCAAAGAGTTCCCACGCATGTGACACATGTACCACACAGCCATTTGGCTTTCTGAGGATATGTCAGCATAATTTGGAAAACAAGCAGAAAAATAATTTATTTTGAGTAATGATAATCACAAATGGATTTGCAGTTGGCATCCCTTTACGGAAAGCTTTTTAAAATATTTTTTTTCAGATGCAAATATTAAATTTGAGAAAGGCACAGATTCATTTCAATCGGCAAATTAAGTGAATGATCTGCAAGTGAGGGAAGAATCATACGCGTGACATGGGAATCAGGAGGATAGGTTGCTGCGAACACATCCAGATTATTGTGAAGGTGTAGACGTATGTAGCCTGTGGTTTTAGTAGGCATTCCTATGGAATAGCATATGCAATATTGTAAATAGTAAAACCCTGGCATTGAAGGCTTTTATTACATGACGTCTTATGTAATGGATTTGTTGTTGAGAAATTGTGCTTCCTCTGATAGATTTCTGGAGAGTTTGGGATTTCCCGCCCCCTGTAAAGTTGGGGCAACAGCTAATGGTGCCAGGGGCCACTGGCTGGTTTTATCCACTACTGGCTCCCTTCCTGAAACCCACACCGCCAGAAGACAGCAGTACCTTCTTTTCGTTTTCCCGCCGCTGTAGGTCTTTGGTTTTAATCTGGAGAAACTGAAATTTTAAGAGTTTTCCTATCAGTGGTAAGGTTAACTTCTCTCCATTGTCCATAATTGCTTTTGCTGCCGTTAGCACCTACGGGAGAGACAAAGTGTAAGAAAAGGAACATTTTATAACATTGGTAGGGTCTACCAGGGATGCAAAGATAATATGGGTCTGGACAGGTTGTTATAATAGTCAATATAAAGGTGCCTCGTTTATGTTGGAAAAAATAAAAAGAAATGCGGGGTGGGGTGGGCATAGCGCTATAGAGAGTGGCATTGACCCTTTTAATTAAATTGGGTTCGGCCTCTCTTTCTCTAATAAGGAAGGAGCGTCCCGGCAACAGTTTGAGACTCCAGCCCCTCACAAGGGCTTGAGGAAATGTAGGCAGGTGTCCACTTCAGGATGACGGAAATGTCTATTGTTGGGCACCGCGGATAGTCCCACCTGTCAGAGGCTGACGTCTGAAGACCTTACAAATTAAAGACGAGTTTACAAGAATGGAGAGAGTTCTGTGAGCGGTTTTTCACATCGTGGTGATCAAATAAATGCAAATGAACGATCAAAGCTGCTTGACCCAGAGGTGTCCTACGAATGTCCTCCGCTTCCCAGCCTCTCCTGCCCACCCCCCCACTCTGAAACAACGTTGATCCTGCTGGTATGCGGCCTAATTGGGGTGAAATAAGGTTATTGAGTTTTCTTTGGGTGACGACAGCCACCAGGAACATACAGCTGTATTGTCCAGATGTGTGGCACTGACAGCCTGTTTTATGACTACGTTTTTTACAGCTTGTTTCCCCTGAATTTCACACAACTCTCTCACATCTGGGCCCTTTTCCTTGGAGCCCTATAACCACTTTATTTACTGCAAAAAAAATAAAATCACATAAAATATACCATAAAATGTTGTTATGTGCTTCTCTTTATTCGTGTTGTCTCCCTAGTAAAAGTTCACCTACCCCGGAAGCACTGTCGCCAGCATCATCGAGCCCAAGTATTTTTCGACTTTTGTTTTCAGGCGAGCATCAGCTGTATTTATAACCTTGGGATGAATGAGGTGTTACTAAAGTGTTCTGACGTGTTGCTTTCCTCCCCCCTTGGAGCAATTACTTGCTGGGGCGCATATGGTGTCAATTTCAGGCCCTCCGCCTCAGACAGGGACCTGCACCCTGCATCTCGCTGAGCTGTGTCTTGTCTGAAGTCCACACCAGCTTGTGGTCAGGGCTTTCTGAACTGGTCCAGTTCTTTTCGACGATCTACTTTGCCAAAGAAAAGGAGGCTGCTGCTTTGCTCTAAGGGCAGAAGGCCCTGTGGATTCCTGTATGCCAAAATGTAATTGGAGCTCTTTGGGACCACATCAGGGTTTCCTGCCTTGCCCCGAAGAAGGGGAAAATCTTTTAAGTGGTTTTTTCCCTAAAACCTAAGGAGTAGACTAAGCATCAGAAAGCATTGCCTGGGTCTAAGGAAACGTTCTGCAAGAAAAGGAGTGCTTTCCTTTCTTCGTGTGGTTCTCCTTTTGCAAACTTGATTTACGGAGAGGGGCATGATGGCTGTGGTCTGGGAGCAGGAAGACATAGAGGTCCGTCCACCTGCAGGACTTTTCCTTCTAATGACGGCCAGACTCAAGACTGACGGGAATCCTCAGGGGACTCCAGACCATGCATTTACTGTAAAATGAAAACTGCCTGACTGGGCTCAACCCCAAGGGCAGATGTCAGTACTCGGTTTGAAATGGCATTTTTCAATCCCAGTTAAACAATGTGCTGACAATGGGGCTGCCTTGTGACATCTGGTTCGGAATATTCAAATCCCCCCGCCCCGCCCCCCACCACCCCCAAAGCTCATAGCAGCCTAGTATGGGGTGTTTCCCTGTAGTCCAAATATAATGGACGTGTTGAAGGGACATTAGCTGTGGAATAGGTTACTCAAGCGTGGATGTGGAGTCTTTTTTCCTGATGACCTGTGAAAACAGGATATTTACCTATGTCTGGGGTGGCTTGGGTGAAGCCTGCCTGGCATCCTGGTGATGGATGGGATGTCTCTGGAGTTGCTTTCCAGCCCTGTGTCTCTGTGAGATTATGAGTGTTACCTCATTGTGTTAAAATGTACTCAAAATACAACAAAACATCCCAAGAGAAAGGTATTGGCCATAAAAGTTATTTCTGGTCCCTCTGAAAGTGTCCGTGGAGCGCTGGGTTTCAGTGAAGGATCTGGCACAGCACCCAAACAACAGCCATCTCCTGGTATGAGGTGGGGCGGGGGTGGGCCTTAGGGAGATGTGCGTTGCTTTGTTGGACATTGCTGGGCACTGGGTTCTCCCCACACCGAGACTCTGTGAGCGCCCTGGCAACATTGAGAATGCTCTCATAGTAGCTCCCTCCACTCCAGACAGCTTCACGACAGCCCACACAGAGAGAGCTCGATGTCTGAGGCTTACGGAGGGGAAAAAAGCAGTTCACAGGGTGCCAGGGTGTACTTGTCTTCCATTAGGTGCTTTGAGGAAACTAAATTCCCATCAAAGCCACTTGCATGCTTTCCTTCCCCAGAGGGAATGTACTCAGAATACAACAAAACGTTAGAAGAGAAAGGTATGTGGCTGGTCATAAAAGTCATGGGAACTCTTGAGATGTTTAATGAATGTCTACGCTGAACTCAAAATCTGAGACTGAACTGTGCAGGTGCTCCCACGAAGAAGAACTACACGGAGACTATCTTCTAACTTATTTATAGTGAGCAGTTTTTCTTCTCATGCTCTGTAATTCAGATGTCTCCCCAATCAGTAGTCGATAATTTGATTTCAAATTGGAAAAAACAAAACAAACCATAAAACAGAAATAAAGAAATGAAAACAACTCCAAGCAGATCTTTCTTCAAAGGATAAATCTTTTAGGCAGGTCAGGGTCATTAAACTTAAAGAAAAGTTTGGATAATGATTCACTGAAATTTAAGCTTCTAGCATTGTGCAGGTTATTTGAATAATATTTATATTCAGTGCACATGTGTGCATGCATGTCTCTCTCTCTCTCTCTCTCTCTCTCTCTCTCTTTGCATGTGTGTAAGGCTGAAAGTATTAAGTGGGGGTAAGGCAAAGACAAAATGAGAGCAATTATTTGGTAGGCTCTGGGAGACAAAAACCCAAGTTTCCACAAAATAGGAAAAGAGTTCTAGGTGATTAAAACCTGGGTATTCATCAAACCAACATTCAAGTAAATGAGGCCATGAGTCAAGAACAAACTACAAAGAAAAAAAAAACAAGTTTTATGGGGGAGATGAGACTGCTTAAAAGGAGAAAAGAAAAAGAGAAAATTGTTGCTGGGTGAGGTCAGAAGACTTGGCGCTCGTGTTGGAAGAGTTCTAGTCAAGTAACCAGAGGTCCCAGGTTCTAGGAACATATGATAAAGCATTACATTAAGTTTCATTGTACAGTGGAGACAGGAGAATATGCTTATATTTTAGTGTGTGGCAATCTCTTTTGGGAGTGTATGATTGCTCTCTGTTAGGCAGCTTTTGATTGTGAACTCACCAGTGAGTAAGTAGAAACAGTTCTCTCTTTATTGCTGTTCAACGGCGTACACCAATTAATACTTAGCTTTTAGAATTAAACAATTTGTTGAAGAGGAAAGGGGAAAAACTGAAACAATGGCATACTGAATTTGTGAGCTTAAAGATGACAGATCCCCTCAACACTAATCCGCAGGAGATACAATCAGACAGAAGAACAAACATTGGAAGAAAGTCCAAGCATGATCTGAAACGCCATCAAGAGGAATAATTTAGGCATGAAAGGAATTCCAAAACAGGAAGAAACAACCTAAACCACAGAAAAAAATTTGTCAAAGAGTTGTTTTAAGAAAATTTCCCTCACACCTTAAAAGATGAGAAGATAATGCATTCAAAAAGCAAAAACAAGACAGACCTCAAAAGAAAAGTACCATGACATATCATAATCAAAATCAAAGACAAGGTAAGAATCCTAAGGGTAGCTTGAGAAAAATGAAAAGTTATCATAGAGAACCAATAAGATTAAGCTTTGACTCTTCTGCAGAAATCATGCAGGGAATTGTAAGTTTCAGATATAATTCTGAAAGAAAAGAATGCCAACCAAGAATGTGAGATGCGGCAAAATTTTCCCTTAAGTACAATAAGAAAAGTAGATTTCCAGGCAAGCAAAAATTAAAGGAATTTATAAGGAAAAAAAAAACCCCAAACAGAGCAAACTTTCAAGAAATATTAAGAAGAGTTCCTGGGACAGAGAACCAACAGTAGACAGAGAGCCAGCAATCTCAGAAACCTGAGATGAACATATATGACAACACTACCCTGAAGTAGCCAAAGTACCTGCAAGGATGAAAATAGGGATTCGGAAATATCAATTTTTAATGATGACAATCACAGAGTAAGTAGAGGGAATAGCTGCAGTCCTGCTGGAATAATGGCTGCATGTTATAGGGGCTGCAATTCACAGGGTTGGCAATTGGAAATGACCCACAGCTTTTTGGGAGAAAGACTGAGCCTTCCCCACTGTAAAGAGTTACTGTCTCAGAAACTCACGAGGGTCTCTATGAGTCAGCATGATGGCCATGAGTGAAAGTGTAGTTACGGTGCTTTCAAATGTAGAGAAGTCAAGCGGCTTTCAAGATAAAACACGCTGTCTTAAACTTAGGAATGAATTACAGGATAACCTCAAAGAAAGTTAATAAACCTCATTAAAATAAAAGAGAACACCATAAAGCTTGATGAACAAGGAAAGAAGAGCGATGAAGAAAGTGACAAGAAAACACAAATAATCAATTCTTTATGGAGAATTATGTGGAATAAAGAAACAGAAGCACCACAAAAACACACACAACAAAAATGACATTACATTTCATACCTAGCAATAATTTAATTGAGAAATTAAATGCACCAGTGAAGAGACGGAGAGTAGCAGAATGGATCAGGAAAAAATTAATTTGATTAGATCATTTAAAAATTCTGAATCAAAAAAGAGTCTGCTTCCTGTTGGCTACGTTGGTGAATTCTCCCAAATATTCAGAGAAGAGCTCAATTTTATACCAACTTTTTCAAAATATGCAAACAGATGAAAAACTATTGAATTCACTTTATAAAGCAAGTATAATTTTGATATAAAACCGAGACAAAGACTTCGTTAGAAGAAAAAAATTACAGACCAATATCCCAATATGAACATAGGTGTAAAAATTCTCAGTAAAATCCTAACCAATAGAGTCAAACATGTCAATAATAAAAAAAAATTATGATGATAAAAAATACCAAGTGGGATTCATAACAGGTATGCAAGGATGGCTCAACATGAGACCAGTAATTAATGTAATTCATTAATTGAATAAAAAGGAAGAAAAAGAACCATGTTATCATATCAATTGACATAGAAAAGGTATTTGTCAAAATCCACTACACTGAGAAACTACTATGGATTCTAAAAGACTAAAGAGAACTGAGAACTAAATACAACATGTAGTTCTCAAATGGCCCCTTGATCCAAATTTTATTATTACTTACTGAAAAAAAAATACCATCTATTTCCCAAGCATCAGCTATTGAAAATCCTCTGGAGACAGATCTACCTTGACACATGTGGGGCCAACCACGAGTCAAAATCAACTCAATTGTTTTGGGTTGTGTTTAGGACCTTAATGAAGCTGCTGAAAAATAGGATTAAGCTGTATAAATTAGATTTCAATGTTAATTTTGTGATTTGGGTAATTCTGTGGCTTAGAGAATGTCCTTCTTAGCAAATACATAGAGTATTAAAAAAATAAAGGACCGACCCCATAATGAGACAAGACTTCCCTCACGGACACATAGCGCTAAGGGGACAGCAAGGGGGACACGATGTGGGAGATGTGCCCTATCCAACCCCACTGCATGGGTGGGGTGGAGGGTAAACACTAAGGCTATGTAGCAGAGCAGCAAGGGGAGCAAATGATTTAAGTCCATGAGGAAGGCCAAATGATTTGGGTGCCAAGGCATGGCACCCCAGCAGACTTGACTAAAAAACACTCATAAAGGACAATAGACCAGGAACTGTTTGAGGTGTTTCAGTTGTTGTTGTTTCTTTCTTTATATGTTTTTTTGTATAGCTGTTGTTGATTTATTCTGTCTTCTTTTTTGTTATGTCTTGCACTCCTTTGTTATTGTCTAGGCATGTCTATCTGAACAAGATAAGCAGGATGAACAATCTAAAGGAGGGAACAATGGGACTGATGGTTCCGGGGGAAGACAGGAGAAGGGGAGATGGGGGAAAGTAAAGGAGACAAGGGAAGAATAAGTGATCTAAAATTGATGGTGAGGAGGGCATAGGATGCTTGGGGGTTCTCAGTCAAGGACAATGTAGCCGAGAGAAATGATCAAAACCCACATAAAGGTGGAACATGATAATTGGACAAGAGGAAAGTAAAAATAAATAGAGGAAAGAACTGGGAGGCAAAGGACGTTTATAGGACATTGAAATACATTGACATATGTATATATGTCAATACATTTATAAACAATGACAGGGGAATAGATCTATGTACATATATTTATTTATAAAGTTTTATGGCAGCAGATAGACGCTGGACCTCCACTCAAATACTCCCTCAAGGCAAGAAGAATTTGTTCTACTAACAGCACTCTGTGATGTTCACCTAATCTGACACAATTGCTGAAGACAAAATGTGTGCATAAGCAAATGTGAAGAAAGCTGATGGTGCCCAGCTATCCAAAGGTATAGCATCTGGAGTCTTAAAAGTTTGAAGATAAACAAGCAGCCATAGTTGAGAAGCAACAAAGCCCACATGAAAGAAGCCCGTCAGCCTGTGTGAGTATGGGTTGTCAATGGAATCTGATATCAGGCTTCAAAGACCACCCAAATCAAAATAAACTAACACACAAACAAAAATTGTATCAATGGGAATGATGTGGGGCAGAGTGAAGACCCACAGTCAATCAATAGTTAGTTGGACACCCACTGTCAGTCGGGCCACAAGAGAAGAGCCAGTCAGGGCATAGTATAGCTCCGATGAAACACACAACTTTCCTCTACTTCTTTAATGCTTCTCCCCCACCCCACCCCTATCATGACTCCAATTCTTTCTTACAAATCTGGCTAGACCAGATCATGTATACTGGTACAGAAAAAAGATTGCAACACATGGAGTCCAGAACAAATAACCTCCTCAGGACCAATAAGGGGAGCAGCGATACTAGGAGGGTAAGAGATAGTAAGGGGGGACAGATCCCAAAGATCGACATATGCAGAAAAGTGGGTGAAATGAGAATGATTGGTGTAAAACATAAAAAAAATTATAAATTATCAAGGAGATATTAGGGAGTGAGGGTGGGGGAAAGGGGGAATAAAAATTAGGAGCTCATGCCAGAGGTTCAAGTAGAAAAAAATGTTTTGAAAAAGCTGATGACAACTTATGTACAGATGTATTTGACACAATGGATTGTGCTAAGAGTTGTAAGAGCCCCCAATAAGATAAAATAAAAATAAAGGGGTAATATACTCTATTCATACAGTATCATGCAATTTGTTTCAAATATTCACACTTTTGCTCGGGGAAAAATAACAGTATCTGTCGATGAGGGTCACTGCATTTTTTTTGGGGGGGGGGCATCACTGCCCTCAGGTGGTGGGAGGAGGAGGCCCAGCCTTTGCTCCGTGGAGCTGGAATCGAACCTCCATCCCAGTGGGCCTCAGTCCCGCGCACAACCACTATGCCACCGGGGCTCTTTTACAAAAATATTTATCCATGTAGGATACATAATACAACCTTTTTTTTTTAAAAAAGGAGAGTTATGATATGGGGGAAAGGGAAGCAATATTACTTATAATAGTAACTCAAATATGAAATACTTAGGAATAAAAAATGTGACTAAACAAAACACCTACACTGGGAAAATTGCCAAACACTACTACAAGATACCAAAAGGGACACACCCAAATGGAAGGATGTATCATGTTTATGGACAGGGAGACTTAACATTGTTAAAATGCCAATCATGTCCAAAATGATCTCTACGTATAATGTACTAGCAATCCAGATTCGAACGTCATTCTTTAAAAAGAAAAAATGTAACCTCCATATGAGAAGGATGCTGTTGTTGTTGTTGCGAGGTGCCTTCCAGACAGCTCTAACCCATAGCTCCCTTAGATACAATAGAAAGAAACACTGCCCGAGTACCCGCCGTCCCCACAATTGTTCCTATGCTTGCACTCTGTGTAGCAACCACTGGGTCAGCCCATCTCCTTAAAGACCTTTCTCTTTTGGTTCACTGTCCTTCTATTCGTGGTGGCGGAGATGGTAAGGTGTAGTGGCATAGCGTGAAGAAGAGAGAGTAAGGGGAAATGAATGGGCTGAGGGAAAATTTTCCTTCTAGGGCCTCCAAAGAGCCCTCAGTTCTCCTAAAAGAAACTTTTTGTTTCAGGCCCTTCTTTAAGAATCTATTTGTGGGCTGAGCCCCGGTGACGTAGTGGTTGTGCGCGGGACTGTGGCCCATTGGGTTGGAGGTTCAAGTCCAGCTCCCAGGAGCAAAGGCTGGGCCTTCTACTCCCACCACCAGAGGGCAGTGATGCCTAAAAAAGAAAAGAATCTATTTGTGGCAGTAAGTAAGCAATAATTTCACATGTTGTAACTTCATATTCCATCCATTATTCTTGAGTTAATGAGTTAGGGTTTGTATGGACACATACAAGACACATACAGAACCCATAACCTTGAGCGTGATCCAGGCTAGATTAGTACAGGACTGAGCAAACAGGATTTCCGCATCCATAAAATCTGACTCTATATTTTTGTATCATACTTATTCAGGGCACCTCATTTAATGAACAGATTAAGATATTTTCTTAATATGCAAGTGATTAAATAAGTAATCATATAATAGTTCTACCTTCTGGTAAAAAGTCCAAACAGTATATAGGAGGGTACAATGGGAGGAAATAACTCAAGACACCCGCCATTTCCTCTTTGCAGAAATAGTCATAGAGAACTAATTATTGTGTATCCTTCTGTGATCTTGTTCTATTTCTATATAATCGCATATAGGAATGTGTAGGTTTGCATAAGAACATAGGAGCCTTGTGGTAGTGTGGTCTAGGTGTTGGGCTGCTTATCCCAAGGTCACAGTTCAAAACTGTCCACTCGTTCCACAAAAGAAAGACGAACATGTCTGCTTCCATAGCGTTTGATAATCTCAGAAGCCCTCTGTAAGGCTATTTTGATGTGGAATGCTCTGAAAAGCAGTGAATGTGTTTACGAGGTTCTGGTGTCAATCACAAGGTCAGCAGTTCAAATCTGCCCATTGTTTTGGAGTAGAAAGATGAGACTTTCTGCTCCAGTAAAATTGAACAGCCTTGGAAACCCACAGGACAGTTCTACCTTGTCCTCCAGGATTGCTATGAATGCGATCGGTCTTGATGGCAGCGAGCTGGTTTCTGCTGTTTAATATAGGCATAGACTCTGTGTATGTTACTACAAATAGGCTTTTGCTCTTTGTGTGAAGTGTCTTGTGGTTTGTGTTTCTACCTAAAATGATATATTCTTTGTATTTATATATTCTTTTAAAAATAAAGTGCATAGGTTTATATTTTATTGGGTCTTTGGTCATTTATTTAGCCAAATCCTTATAAATAGATGTTCTGGCCAACTTGCATTCTGTCTTTTAAAATCTATGTGCATTGTATATACTTGTTTGAATACATGTCCTAACAAATGGGCATTTAAAAATGGCTGTAACATTTTTGTGCCTCCTAAAACTGTATAAAAGGGTCTTTTTTCCAACCCCGTTATCAAACCTGGGTGTTGCTCTTTGGCTCTTTTATCTTTATATCCACACAGATAGGTCTTTCTGTGGCACTGGGCCCGCTCTGGAACTGCACTTTCCAACATGGTCTCCACTAGGCACAGACAATCACTCAGCACATACTATGGCTAATGTAACTGAGGAGTTGAATTTTTTTATGGTATTTAAAAAAAAGATTTAAAGTTAAATAGCCCTATGTGGCTAGTACCCATTGCTTTGGCTGAGGAAGAGCTGTAATAATGTATGATCATGAAAATTAGTATTTAATTTAAGATTATGTTCACCTCAAAATAGAAAGGAAAAAATTCCTCTTTGGCCCAAATCCTTTTGAGAATCATCCTTATATTCCATGAATACTGGTGATGCTTACATATGTGTATTAAAGAACAATGGCACATCAGATTTTACACAGCACTCCAGATGAAAGACAAGGAAAAAAAAATCTAAGCTGTTTGTTTCTAGTCATTGAAGAAATTTGCTTTTACATTGATAGAAATAAACAGGGCTGATTTGGACTATAAATGGGAAGGATACAGAGGTTTCTCTGACATCATATTACACTCTCCTTTGTTGCATTTCTCCCCAATTTTATATGCCCTATGATAATTTGTTTTCTAACCCTCTCTACCCACCTTCCCTTAAAAAAATTATTAACATGGTAACTCATTTTGAAATAAGCTTTTTCCTCCCTATTTTTTGGCTGGTGGGTTAGTGGTTTTTGGAATTTATATCCCTTCATTATAGAGTAAAAAAAGACAAGCAACAGATCCAGAGGGATCTCAAGAGAAAGGTCTGGAAACCTGTTCACAAAAAAGCCAGCCATTGGAAACCCCGATGCATAGAGTGACATGTGTTTGGGTTGATGAGCAGTGATGTAATAATTATGAGAGAAGTGTCAAAGCAAAGGAAGCTTTTCTCTGGGAAGCAAGAGCTGGAACCTTTCTGTGTGTGCATAGATGTATGTGCATACAAGAATATGTGGGGTTTGTGTACACAGCTATCGGTGCAGTGGTCAACTTGTTAAAAGATACCCAATTTCTTCAAACATGGTAAACATTGATATGACCATGGATATTGATGAATTCATAAAAAAAAGAATACTAACACTTTAGACTGATATCTTGAAAGTAATTCTAATGGTGACAAATTGTAATTATCATGCATAAGGCAAGGTATTATCACTAACCATGTGTCAAATGAAACAGGAATAATGTATCCAACGTAGCAAACTTTTTGGGAGCCCTGGTGGAATAGAGGGCTGTATGTTAGCCTGCTAACTGCAAGGTCAGCAGTTCAAGCCCATCAACAACTCTGAGGAGGAAAAATGAGGACATTTCCCCATCAAGATTAACAGCTTCAGAAATTCAAAGGCTGACAGTTCTACTCTACTCTCTA
This sequence comes from Nesogale talazaci, assembly GCA_004026705.1. Lineage (NCBI taxonomy): Eukaryota > Metazoa > Chordata > Mammalia > Afrosoricida > Tenrecidae > Nesogale > Nesogale talazaci. Next base: position 99,970 of record PVJH01001993.1, read on the forward strand.
GAGTCACTAATGAGTCAGACTTGATTTGATGGCAGTGAGTCTGGAGTCTGGTGAGTAAAGCGATGCAGTGGAATGCAATGTATTATTGTATATAAACCATCTTCATTTTCCTCATGGGTAGCTCCTCTTGTATATCTTACATCCAAGATAGAATAGAATTTGTGAGGTTCAGCATACTCAGGCCAGGAGGGAGCAGGCAAGTGACAGAGGGAGGGCCAGTATCAAACCAGGAAACAGGACCTTCATTTCCTATCAGCAGGACATAACCTGGCTACTCCATTCATCCACACCTTCCATCAGTCCTGATCAAGACAGACAAGATCTGCTTAGAGCAAAGCAGAGATGAAAAGGGAAGGCGTAAAGGAAAGATTTTGTTATGATCTTGATTCATCTTTGTCAAGATAGGAAAAAGTATTGTATGCTGAGTTGTTAGCACACACCTTAAGAAAAATCTTGATCTTTCTCTGCTATTCTTTCATTGATGATCATATTCAGTTTCCAACACCTTTATATATAATTGCATGTACAAAAAACCAAACATTACATAAAAAGCTTTGCCTTTTTCTTCTAAAATTAAGTTAAAGAGTTGTATGAGAGTTAACCTTAATTCTTTACACACACACACACACACACACACACACACGCACACACATTTTCCTGTTCCCTTATCTCTCTACTTTCCTTCATTCCTTCTGCATTCACTGAAGTTAACTACCTTGTAGTCTTTGCACAGCTTGCACAAGTCTGAGTTCTGTAATTCACATTCTTTCAGTAATGAATAATTTCTAATGTAGCATAATTGGAAAAACAGCTGGGAGGATAAGCATATCAGTCAGAGAGGGCGATGGGGAGGAACAAAAAGAAAGGGAAATACTGGAAGTAACGGAAATGTATTTTCTCATTTGGAGAAGGGGAAGAGAACTTAATCAGGCCATATTGGACCATCTATGCAAAATTGTAACGGTGACTGGAGAGGCAGACTCCATCTAAATCACACTGTCTCACACAAATGAAAGTGCTCAGACCACAACTTGATGAGAAGTTCATAATGATGATAAATCCCCAGAGCAGGTGACTCCCAGATCATTTTCAGCTCTCCATAATTAAACTGGTATCCATCTCTCAGTAACGTCAGGGCCGTAAAATAATTCCAGTCATTGGACCCCTTACATCTGTGCTGAAATGAAATAATATTTGGCAGGAACAAGGAGTCACTGAAACTAAATAAACAACCCCTTTCAAGACTACATAAAAGTCGGTAATTTAATAATGTTTGACAGGGATTAAGACCTCTTTGGGCTTGTAAGGAAGTTTCAAGAGCAGTAACAACAAATACTTGGAAGATATAACAGATCTATGCTCTAACAGACATGTAAAATCTGAAATGTGAGGACTCTCCCAAGAGATATGTGCATTTTAGAATTTCGAACATGCACGTGCAAAATAAAAACCATGGGCCTCCATCTGAGACATCCCTAAATTTCCTGGGATTAGTCTGTTTTTGTTTTTTGTTTTAGTTAAATTTTCCTTATTTTTCTAATCTGGGATTACTCTTTAAGCAATAAAATTGGGACCAAAAAATAGGCAAACAAACCTTCCCTTTTATTATGTGGGGTTTTTTATGAAGTGTTTTTTTTTTGTCTTGTTTTTGTCTACCTGAGAAAAATAAATAAAGACACAGACTCAGAAAAGGGCAGTAGGTAGAAAAATGATATACCAAGATTCAGGCTTTTCTTCTGTGTATACTAGCAATCCATCATTTTATGATTTTTTTTGTGTGTGGGGGGGCATCACTGCCCTCTGGTGGGAGTGACAGGCCCAGCCTTGTTCCTGGAGAGCTGCTGCTGGATTTGAACCATCAAGCCACTGGCCTGCAGTCCTGCACTCAACCACCACTACGCCACCGGGGCTCAGCCCTACCATCATTCTATTATTAAGACTTTTTTTTTCATTTCAATCAAGATATTTTCCTTTGTTCGAAGATGCTTTTGCACTTCAGGAGCCATCTTTACTTGTAGTGACTTTTCTATCTTTTGAACAACACTAGCACTGTTTTTATGTATATTCCTTAAGGTAAAGTGATCAGATGACCCACTTTTTAACAATTTAACAATGTCCCACACCATTTTAAAATTAAAATAAATAAATTACAATACAATTTTTGCATTCTATAAAACATTTTATTGCTCCATATAGACCAAATTTTTAATCCAGAACCTCCTTCACACCCCCAATCAATGATGTCCTGCTTAAAATCTGGTCACTTTACCTTAAGGGAATGAGCTCTTTCTTAAATTGGACTGATTGTGTCTCTACCAAGAGTTTGGGTGGTCAAATCCTTGTCCATTTCATCTTTCCAAAGCCTCCTATCCATATGGAGAACAGCAGTATACGCATTCATTAAAACATGTAAGAGGTGTCACTCGGACTATTCAGTGGTTGGCTACCGTTTTAGCAATGACTCTGACAAGATTCAGGGAAGCATATTATTCTGTTAGACGTAAAATCTCACAACGAACTGGATCCAATTCATTGACATCTAACAACAGCATTAGCTCGCTTGGACTTGCCAGGTTTTCAAATATTCTTTAGTGATTGTGAAAATGGTTACATAACACGCACCACGTACTTGAAAGGGCTGCGGCAAGCACTTTCCATGCTCACATTCTACCTCATTTAACTCTCACAGACACTGTGGGGGGATATTATGAACACTTCATTTTTATAGATGAAAATCAGGTCCAATCATCACACAGCTAAAGTTGTTAGTAGCACAGGTGGGATTTGAACCGAAGCATTCTGCTTCCAGATTCTTGCTTCTCATCAGCACTCTGTGGCTTCACAATAGGCGTGTTCACCTTCTTCCTTGAGCTCCTGGGCTCCCAATTAGTGCAGTTTCTCCCCAGTCCCCTGATCCTGATTTTAGCTGTGGGAAGTTAGGGATTTTTCAGTCCATACACCCATCCATGCATGCATGCATCCATTCTTGTATTTTTTAATAGTCCATGTCTAAATTCTCTTGCTACTGGTACCGTAAATCTAAATAACTGAGTTTCTCTTTTTTTTCTCTTAAGATCTAATAGGAAAGCGAAACTAGACAGTCTTGGCGCTGTTAGCCCCATTTATTCTTAGAAAACATTCAGCCTGGCATTTTCCTGCCTCCTTCTCCTTAAACCTTAAGTCATTCTAAAGTTCTGCTTTCAATATGCGTCCAGTGACTGAGGCTTTCTGGCCATCTGTTCTCTGAGTTTGATCCTGTTGCCCGCTGACAGACTCATCGAGATGCTCTAGGGCAGAGCCTCATGTGGATTTCCAAGGCTGTAAAATTTTATGGGAGTATAAAGCCTCCTCTTGCTCTGGAAGATCTACAGGTGGTTTTGAACTGCTGACCTTGTGGTTAGCAGTCCAGTATATAACTCACTATGCCGCCAGGGGTACGGGGTCCCTCTGATTTTGAATCATCTGGATGGCACCGAGCTTGGTTTTTGTGAATCACTGACTAAAGAGTCCTGCTGGTGTTTTTTTTTTAAAGCCCTTGACTGCTAATGAAAAGGCTGCATTTCTAATCCAGCATAGCAGTCTGCTTCTGGAAAGGACTGGAGCCTTCGAAGCCCTACGGAACAGTTCTATTCTGTTCCATAGGCTTTCTATGAGTTGGAATTGACTTGATATCAGTCAGTTAGCTTGGGTTTTGGTTTGTCATTGACTGACTTGTTGCCTACTTAGACATCTGAATATATCTGGTCCCTCCAAAATTCTTGTATTCCCACATTATTGTTGATATACAGTCTATCATCTGCTACCATCATCCCCCTTAAGGTATCAGAGATCTCCTTCCATTATTGGTTTTCAGTGGCTAACTCCTCAGCAGGGGATCCCTTAGGTTTTCTTCACTGAGTCAGAATTGAATCCATGGCACCTGGTAACAACCTGGTGGTTTGCTCAGTATCTCCTCTCCTTCCAAGGAGAATCAGAGTTATTTCAAGCAATTGTTCATTCCTTTTCTTCAGAAGAAGCACAGTTTTATGGGTAAGCTTGTTAGGACTAAAATTAATACCTTAAGCTGTCTGACCATGACTGTCTAAGTCCATGATCCAACTCAGATCAGTGGAGTGTGTGTGTGTGTGTGTATGTGTGTGCGTAGCATACCTGAGTGGTGCTAACAGTTAACAGACTCAATTGTTAACTAAAAGATTGGAGGTTTGGGTCTACTCAGTGGCTATTTAAAAGAAAGCCCTGGTGATCTAATTCTGAAAAGTAAGCCATTGAGAATCCTAGGGCAGTGGTTCTCAACCTTCCTAGTGCCATCACCCTTTCATACAGTTCCTCATGCTAGGGTGATCCCCCCAATCCTAAAATTATTTTTGTTGTTACTTCATAAATATGACTTTGCTACTGTGATGAATCGTCATGTAAATATTTTATGTGCATCATGTATTTTCATTGTTACAAACTGAACATAATTAAACCATAGTGATTAATCACAAAAGAATTCCTATATATTGTGAAATACTTATTTCTCATTATAAATAAATGAAATTTTGTCTGGAAGCAGGGTGTAGGATGGGTAAAAGTCTTCATGCCAGGTACTGATATGTGGGTGTGTCTGCCTGGAGTGGACTCACTTGGAGACAAATAAAGAAGCAGGGTCTCGTTCCTAACATTATCAGAAATATATATTTTCCTATGATCTTAAGTGACCCCTGTGAAACGATTGTACGCCTCCCAAAGCAGTCGCAACCCACAGATTGAGAACTTCTGCCTTATGGCTATGTCATTGAAGGTTAAAAAGTGAACAATCAAACAGAAATATGCCTGGGTAACCAGATGCTCTAAAATACACTCTACAAGCAAAAACAAGAACAAGAAACAAAAATGCAGAAAAGATGAAAAATAAAACAGACTTGAGTCCTAAACCTCTTTGGGATCAAAAAATTTCTGAACCAGCAGAGGGTGGAAACACACAAGAACTTTGAAAAAGCTGTGAATTCTCAGAAGTCCGGGAAAGATGCCATAGGTGATCCCTCCCCACAGTGTTCAAGACCATGGCAGTGGGAAAAAAAAATGGTGATCTGACTCTAAGCTCCCCACACCTGCCTAGGACCAGAGATTTAACCTAACCCCACAGAGAAGAGTGGTATTTCTCCACAAACATATCTAGGTGAAGGTGGTGGTGAGCTCACATCAGAAGGGTGAGCATGGTTGAGCCCACACGAAGGATGGAGAGCATGATTGAACTTGTGTGATCTCCTGGGGTAGAACGTGACGTTTATTAAATCTTGCACTCCTGGAGTGGTAAAAGTTGCAACCCACATTTTGAATTCCTGAAAGATAGAACTGATTTAAACTGACCTTGGGCCCTGTTCTGATATTCACTCTAGCAAAGATGTGTTCATGTGGGGGGTAGAGCTTCCTTTGTGACAGCTGTTTCAATTATTAGCCCGCGCCTCCTGGCAACTACAAAGGGTCATCACGTGACTGTATCCTTGACAGGAAATATGAACTTTCAACCCTTTCTCAGAAGAGGCTATTGCCACACAACCCAGTCACCCTTGAAACTTAAGCAGTTACAACTAGTGTGGAGAGAATCTCCTTCATTCTAGTATCACCCAAAACAGACACAAATATAAAAACATCATGTATTGAAAACAACAGGCAATTTCAATGCACATGACAAAATAAGAAAAAGTGGCACAAGCATGTCGACTATGCACAGTTAACGACCCAGGATTTTCAAATGTATAAAAGACATTTGATCTCCCCAAGAGGACATTCAGAATAAGTTCCTTTAAGTTGCTTTAAACAGAAAGAGGACAGATGCATCAGAGTTACTGAAATAAAGGAGACGTTAAAAACCTCAGGAAAACACTAAAATAAGTTTGGCAAAATAGATGAAAATCTAGGACAAATTAATCCATCACAAATAGAAATCCAGAAGTCAAACACCATTATATTAGAACTTGATAATATTCTGAAAGCACTGGAACAGTAAAATTAAAACAATGGAAACACGAATCAGTTTCAAAGATAAATGTCACGAGTCCAAACTACAAGAACAGTCTATCAACAGCAGCAAAATCCAATGAAAACTTAAGAATTCTATGGGACATTACCAAAAGGAGCATTTTAAATTTAAGAAACATACCCTAAAATAAAGAAAAAAGTAACAGAAAAATAGTCCTAAAATTTCCACACCACCATGATGGAAAAGAAAATAACCACTCCAGAAGGCATAAGGACTCCAACATATAATTGTCTCAAGAAGAAATTCACTACAATTCAGCATTGCCAAACTTTATAAAATTAAAGAAAAGGAAAGAATTCTTAAAGCAACTTGAAAAAAAGAAAACTCACATATAAACAAACCATAAAAATAACTTAGATTTGTCAAAAGAAACAATGCAGAGAAGAAGGCAATGGAAAAACACATACAAAATTCTGAAAAAAAGAAATTGCCCCCAAGAATCTCATATCCGGAAAAATTATCTTTTGAATGTGAGGGAGAATTAAAGATATTTTCAGGCAAATAAAAACTAAAGTAGTTTGTAAAAACAAGACCAAACTTACAACAACAACAAAACCAAACTAAATATAATTCTTTGAACAGAAAATAGATAGCAGACAGCAATCTAAACTAAAGAAGAAATAGAGTAAAGAATGAGTAGAGTGGTTATAAAACAGCTGATGGAGTAGAAATCAATTAGTTCATAAAAGAGAATAAAATTCCTTAAATTTGGAATGAAGATAACAAAAAAACTAATTTACTTTAAAGAAAATGCTAAACCCTCAGCAAGGTAAAAAAAAAAAACTACAAAAAACTTACTAAACAGCAAGGTGAAAATGAAAACAGACAAAGGAAAAAATTACAAGAAAAATAAATAAAATGAAATCAGCACAGATAATAATAATAAATGAAGAAACTAATAACACGATAAAAATAAAACCAAATGACAGCAATAAAATTGCACCTATCAATAGCTACAATGAATGTAAATGGCTTAAAGTCATCAGTTAAGAACAAAAGACTAACAGAATGGCTAAAAAGCATGGCATATTCCTATGATATTTAAAGGATATGCCCCAAAACACAAATATAGAATCACTAAAATCACTAAAATCAATCAATGAATATATATATATATACATATATATATATCCAGCTAACAGTATTCCTCACCTTACCAAAAAAAGAAAAAGAAAAAGAAAGAAAAAAGCAAAAAGGCAGGAGTAGTAATATTAATTTCTGAATTTCTGAAAAAATATATTATATTAAAAGCCATTAAGGTCAGTCTATATTGATTAAATCTACAAAAAAAAACAGAAGGATATAAACATAATAAACATCTATGTATCCAATAAAAGGCATTCAGAATACATTTCTCAAACTTTTACAAAGTTCAAGCAACAAATAGACAATAATATATAATAGTAGGAGATGTTCAATACATCACTCTTGAAGAAAGATAAATCAACTGAAAAGAAAATCAACAAAAATATAGAATAACTGAACAAGTTTTTCTCTTAATCATACACAGAACACTTCCCCCAACAACACTAATGCACATGAAACATATTCCATAATAGATCACATGCTAGACCACAAAGCCAGCACCAACAAATACAAAACCATTGAGATAATAGAAATAATCTTTTCAGATCACAATGCTTTGAAATTGGAGATTAATATTAGAATGACAATAAATAAATAAATTTATGAAAACTGGATAAGATTTTACTTTAAAAATCACTGTGTAATTGAGAAAACAAAGAATGAAATTAAAAAATTCCTCAAAACAAGTGCAAATGAAATTAGAACATACCAGAATCTTTGGGATGTGACAAAAGCAGTACACAGAAGGCAATTAATAATAGAAAATGCATAAGTCAGAACAGAAGAAAAAGACAAAATAAACACTAATCTAATACAACAAACAACAAGAAGCAAACCAGGAGCAAACAAAGTAAAGTATAAATAGACTAGAGCAGAAATAAATCAATGAGAAAAAAAAATCCCTAGAAAAAACAAAGACAAGAATTTTGTCTTTTGAAAGAATTAACTAAATTGAAAAACCATTGGCAACTTTGACAAAGGAAAAGAAGCAGCAAATATTATGAATAAGATATGAAATGGGTGATAATCCTACAGAACTGATTGGAATTCAAAGATGATTAATTACATAATATCTTGCAGTACTGATAATGAATTACATAATATCTTGAAGCACTGTACTACAAGAAATTTTGGAACCTAGAAGATATTTTCTGAAAGCATCTTACCTACCTCAATTAATGTACAGTGAATGAAATAGAAAATCTTAACAGACCTACAACATAAGAGGAAATACATCAGTCCATTAAAAATCCTCAACAAGAAATAGTCTTGAATTAGATGGTTTTACTGAAGAATTCTGCCAACCATCTAGAGAAATGTTAGCACCAATTCTACTCAAATTCTTCTAGAATATAGAGAAAGACCACATACTACAAAATTTATTTTATGAAGCAATTATAAACTTTATACCAAAACAAGGCAAAGACATCACTAGAAAACACTGCAGACCAGTATTCCATACAAACATAGATTTAAAAAGTCTTCAACAAATTCTAGCCAGGCTTTTGAGTCAAGATGGCATCCAGGTAGAGCAGCGGTTCTCAACCTGTGTGTCGTGACCGCTTTGGGACTGGAATGCCCCATTCACAGAGATTGTCTGATTTATAACAGTAGCAAAATTACAGTTATGATATTGCAATGAAAATAATTCTATGATTGGGGGTCACTATGACATGAAAAACTATTAAAGAGTTATGGTGGCATTAGGAAGTTTGAGAACCACTGAGATAGAAGTACCCCACCCATTGTTCTTGTTACACCAGAAGATTAAGAGGTAAGGAAGCAATACTGGGAGCTTGGTGCTAAAAAGAAATCCAGTGTCCTTCTGTCTAGTTTATACTTTTCCTTGTGATTTTCTTTTCTTACTTTCTTTTTTTTTGGACAAAACATACTTTATTGCAGTTGTAGAAAAATGCTTCTGTCTATGGGGGTGGCTGAGGGTGGAGGGAAGGCCCTTGGGAACCCACAGCCGTCCTGGCATGTGGGTGACAGCGATCAGAACGACTCTGCACCCCAGCCCTCCTGCTGTGCCACTGGTTCACATTCTAGAAGCTCGTCAGGTCCTGCAGCTCATCATGTCATGGGAAAGTGAAGCCAGCTCCCAGGTAGGCACCTTCCCACCAAAGGCCTGAAGGTGGAGCCTCTGGGTGGATGACCTAGAATGTCCTGCATCTCCTGTGGGGGGAGGGAAAGCCTCGTGTTCTTGTCCACGAACGTGCGTGGTGAAGCTGCTGGCCACTCCTGACCACACATCCTGGGGGTAGGGGGCACGGTAATCAGGAGTCGTCCACCTCTTTCACCACCACCTCCTCCCTGTGGTCTTCGGAACTGCTGTGGCTGACACACTCGGGCTCCAGGCAGGCCAGTGGGAGGCCCAGGCCTTGGTGCATGGTGTCGGCAGTGCACTGGCTCACATAGTAGGGCAGGTTGGCCGCCAGCAGCGTCGTGCACATCTCCTCCACGTACTTGTAGGCCGCCTGGTGCTCCCCGAGCTGCAGGAAGTGCTCCACCAGGAAGCCCAGAATGTCCTCCATGCAGATGATACCGTTCAGGCCCGGTTCCTCCAGCAGCAGCTCACACTGCAGCACAGCCTCCTTGGTGTCCTCAGCGTAGGTCCTGAGGGCCTGCCCCTTGTGATTTTCATGCATGAAGTAATTCGAGAGCTTGCTGAAACCTTCTAAGTTTACTGGTTCAGCAGGATGGTGTCCGCCACCCTTTCTGTGCCCAAGATCTGAGTCTTGCAGTAAGCAGTAATTTCCCTAGGCTACTCTCTATAATCCCAGGCTTGCTGAGAGTGTACTGAAACTAGACAAAGGACCACATACCAGAGTTGCCCTATTTGCAAACCGTTCTGCTCATGTAGGAATGATAGACAATTCGACACAATTTGCAGCAATTAGGCCACTGGGATATTTACATGTGACAGAGTATAGTTCCACAGAGCAAAACCTGCTGTGCAGAGGACAGAGCAATAAGTGACACAGAAGTTCAGCTAGGAGAATATTCAGATTCTGTTGGCCTGAAACCTACTTCACAAATCTGGTCCCCTTTCTCTGGGAGAAAGAGCAAAATAACCCTGATACCAGGGCAACGACAAGCCCATTATAAACAAGAAAAACAATTTTTCCAATGCTTTCAGTTCCAGACTATGCTCTATTTGTGTAACTTGGAATGTAAATCAAAACCTAAACTCTGACCAATAGCATAGCATGAAACATAACAAGGCAGCCAGGATTCTGATCTCCAGAGCGTAGTCTAAGATTTTAACATGGCAAAACAGGAAAAGCTAACAGTTTCTGGTAGACACAGCCCAAGCCAAAAGCTGGCTCTACCAGTTTGGGGCTCCACAGAGAGTCTGTGAGGCCAGACAGTACAGACCAAGCATGTGCCTGCATTGCGGATCCTCCCGAACAAACTCAGTGACATACCTACAGTCACCTGCCTCTTCTTAGCCTCCAAGACCCCCACGGAGCCACAGAACCCCACCTACATAGCAGTCTGACCCACCACCATAGTAGGCCACAGGTAGTCCTTGAAAACTCTCTTACTGGTCACACAGAGAAAGAACTCAGCTTCCCTGGGTTTCATGTGCAGTTGTTCCAAAATGACTCACAAACAGCAACATACCTCAACAGCGTCAACAAGAAAATAAGAAAAGCAAAACATCACAGTGAATGAAGTCATAAACCTAGAGATGATAAAAGAACCAGTCATTGATCTACTGCAAAAAGAAATCTTCTGGATGCTGCTTGGAGTAATTCAGGATACGTGGGAAGCAAAGCAGAATAAGGATCCAATGATAGAGGAGATGAAGTTCACTGCAGAAGAAATGAAGTCCACACTTCAATGAAAGGGAAATACAAAAACTAATGGAAGAGCTAACATAAGCAAAACTCTAGAACAGAGACCTTGTCAACAGGCTATAAGAAGAAGAGAATCACAGAGTCAGAGAATCATACAGGTGATTTTGAAGACAATCAAACAGACTTCAACACATGGGAAAGCTAGTCAAACAAGATAATCAAAAAAACAATAATGATAGATGGTATGAAGAGGAATAATATTCGAATAATTGGTCTATCAGAAAAAGACACACAAAGTCAAGAGTTAAATTAGCAAGGGAATTCCTGGAAGCAAACTTGCCCACCTTAATGAATGAGAATCAGACATTAATACAGGAAGCATAGAGGACACCAATCAGATGAGTGGCTCTCAACCTTCCTAATGCCATGACCCTTTAATACAGTTTTTCGTGTTGTGGTGACCATCGAACCATTAAATTATTTTTGTTGCTATTTCATAACTTTCATTTTTCTACTGCTATGAATTGGATGATTCCTGTGACAAAGGGGTCACAACCCACAGGTTGAGAACCACCGAGTTAGACTAAACCCCGACAAGAACTCACCAAGGCACATAGTAGCTAAATTATAAAGTATACATAGTAGCTGAATTATAAATTATAAATTACAAAAAAAATTTTTTTTGTTTTGTTTTTAAATAATTTTGTTGAAGGCTCTTATAACATTCCATACATCAATTGTTTCAAGGATATTTATACATGTGCTGTCATTATCATTTTCTAAACATTTATTTTCTATGTGAGCCCTTTCTATCAGTCCCTTTTCCCTCCCTCCCTTCTCCCCCACTTGTGACCCTTTGATAACTTATAAATTATTATTAATTTCATATCTTTCACTGACCACTGTCTCCCTTCACCCACATTTCTGTTGTTCCCCTTGGGGAGCGGGGAATTAATGCATCGATCAATGTAATTGGTTCCCTTCCCCCCTTCTCCCATTAGTCCCACTTTATCCTTACCCTCCTGGTAGCACTTCTCTCATAATTGATCCTATCTGTCCTGTAGTCCGTGTGTCATGAGCTCTTAACTGTACCAGTGTACATGCTCCATTCTAGCCAGAACTGAAAGACAGGACTAGGGTCATGATAGTGGGGGTGAGGGGGTGAGGAAGCCTCAAAGAACCAGAGGGAACATTGTGCATTTTATTGTTGCTATAATGCACCCTTGTTGACCAATCCCTTTCTTGTGACTCTTCTGTGAGGAGATATCCTATTGTCTATAGATAGGTTTGGGGTCTACGCTCTCCCCAGGCGCTTTCCACCAGAAGAGAGAAAAGTTTAAGAGCAGCATGACAAAAAAAGATGGTCATGTACGATGGTGCTAAGGTTCGAACATGCTTAGATCCCAAAAACTAAAAGAAAAAAAAATACCAAACAGAGAATCCTCTACCCTGCTAAACTATCTATTAAGATAGATGGTGAGTTTAAGAGTTTTCCTGAACAAGGAAGAACTCAAAGAATACACCATAAGACACCTAACCCTGTAGAAAATCCTTGCTGGCACACTGTGGTCAGAAGACCAACATCCACCAACACCAGCAGGAGACCACCATATAGTGCAACTCATCCAGAAGTAAATGTGCTGAAAACACCAAGACAACATTGCCTCAGATGAAGAAAAGGCAAGCATGAAACCCCCACATAAAACATAGCACACTGATATTCAGGGAGATAGGGAAACAACCAAGACCAAAGGTTCAAGTTTATAACAATTAATTCAGAGACTGTGGTCATAACTGTGAACATCAGATGCCTGAACCCACCCATTAAAAGACAGAGGCAAGCAGACTGGCTCAGAAAACAAAACCCACCAATCTGTTGCCTACAAGAGCCACATATTAATCTCACAGACAAAACTAGACTTAGAATAAAAAGGCTAGTGGAAAATATACCAGCCAAATGGAAACTTGGAAAAACAGGGGTTGCAATCCTAATCTCTGACAAAATTGACCTTAAGGTTCAAACCATAACAAGAGGCAAGGAGGGGCACTATATAATGCCCAAAGGATCAGTAAACCAGGAACCAGTAAATATAATGAATATATTTGGCACCTAATGAGAGCCCCGTGAAATTTGTCAAACTATCTATGCAAAAGTTGATCAAAGAAACCACAAACTAAGGCTATCTCTTTAACACACAGATATTAGAGAAAGATAGGTTGGACCTTATTTACATTTTACAAATGCAAAAATATTCACAATCTTTTCAAGTACAGATGGCTGAATTTTGAAAATGGAGCACATATTGAGACATGTAAATTAAAGCCTGAATCAATTAAAACACATAGAGATCATTTATTATCCCTCTCAGACCACCATGCCATGATGCTTAAGGTCACAAATGTATGATCGGTAAAACAAGGCAAAAAAACTGGGGGATGTATAACAATCTTCTGTGACATGAATGGGTACTGGTCCAGAGTAGAGAGGAAATTAGGAAGTTTCTAGGACTAATGAGAATGAGAATACAATGTACCCAAACCTGTGGGACACAGCAAAGCAATTATTAGAAGTTTGATAGGGATTAATGCATATATGAAAAAGGAAGATAGACTTATGATTGATATGCTATCACAAAACCTCCAGCAACTAGAATGGAGTCAACAGAACAACCCATTCAATAGCAAAAGAAAAAAAAAAAGAATCAGGGCAGACTTAAATAAATGGAAAGACCAGAGAATAATGCAAAAAATTAATGCAGCAAAAAAAGTCAGTTCCTTGAAAGTGTTGTCAGAATTGATCGACTGCTGGCAATCCTAAGGAAAGGACAGAGCAAACATCAATAGCCAGGATGAGGGATGAAACTGGGGAAATCACAACAGATCCCAATGAAATTAAAAGGATAATCATGGGCTAAGCCCCAGTGGCATAGTGGTTGAATGAGGAACTGCGACCCACAGGGTTGGCAGTTCATATCCAGCAGCAGCTCTCCTGAAGCAAGACTGGGCCTCCTATTCTCACCAGGCGGCAATGATGCCCTCCCCAAAAAGGATAACCACAAAATCCTAGGACGTCTAGATTCCAATGAATTTACCAATGAGGAAGAAATAGACAAATACTTGGAAAATCAATCCCTACCCTGTTCATCCCAAATAGAGGTCAAGAACATCAACTGATCCATAGCAAAAGAAGAAATAAGTTTATCAAAAATCTACCAAAGGAAAATACTCCTGGATCAGACAGTTTCACAGGAGAATTCTTAGCAAGAATTCAGGGAAGAGCTAGAATCAATCTTCCACAAATCATTCCCGAGAATAGAAAAAGACAGCTGACCCCCCAAGTCCATTTTATGATACCAGTATAACTTTGATACCGAAACAGGGCAAAGACATCACAGGAATAGAAAACTACAGACATATTTCTAATGAACATAGATGCAAAAATCCTTGACAGAATATTGACCAATAGAATACAAAAGTATATAAAACATAGTATCCATTATGATCAAGTGGGATTCATTTCAGGGATGCAGGAATGCTTTGACATCCACAAGTCTATCAATATTATTCACCACATTGATAAGAAAAAGGATGAGGATTACAAAATAGCATTCACAGATGCACAAAAAACATTAGACAGTATTCAACACCCATTTCTATTTAAGATAATCAAGCAGATAGGAATGGAAGGAAAATTCCTCAAGTTTAATACAAGCTATCTATGAAAAGACATTAGACAGCATCATAATCAAAGAAAGATTAAAACAATTCCACTGAAAAAGGGGACCAGATAAGCACTTCTTTTCAACATCAGACACCAGCATAAGGCAGTGGAAAAAGGTATTTAAGGTATTGATATAGGAGAGAAGGTTGTGCAACTATTGCTATTTGCATACAACATGATGCTATACATGGAAAACTCTAAAAACTCCACAGCAGGAGTACTGGTACCAATAGAGGAATACAACAGAGTGGTGGGATATAAGATCAACAAAATAGAATCTATTGGTTTTCTAAATACATTGGATAAGACCATGGAAAAGGAGATCAAGAAGGCAGTATCCCTCACAATAGCCAAGAACAAACTGAAATATCTAGGGATATATCTAACCTTAAAACTCCAAAAGAAGTATAAAAGGAAAACTACAGAAACCAAAATCTACCTCTGCATGTGGAAGAATATACCATTGTTGTGTATTGGAAGACTCAATATAGTAAAAATGTCAATATTACCCAAGGCACTATATAAGTTTCATACTATCCAGATCCAAATACCAACAACCTTCTTCAAAGAATTGGGGAAAATGACCACCAATTTCATATGGACAGGAAAGAAACCCAGAATTAGCAGAGAACTCTTCAAAAAGAACAAAGTCAGAGAGCTCACCTTACCTGACTTCATCACCTATGATAGAGCCACAGAGGTCAAAAACCATGGTACTTGAATAATGACATACCCAGAGCAATGGAAAAGGAGAGATAACCCAGAAGCAAAACCAGCATATAGACAAGTGATCTTCAACAAGGTCTGAAAAAGCATCAAGTGGAAGGTTAGTGTCCCCTTTAACAAGTGGTGCTGGAAACAAGGATGTCTACCTATAGAAAAATGAAACAAGACCCTCACCTCACCCAATTCACAAGAACAAACTCAAGATAGATCAGAGAACCAGAAGTAGAACCCCAAACTATCAGGACCATCAACGAAGGAACCAGCATAATCCTAAGAACCTTAGTACAGGGAAACTGCAATAGGGGAATGCACACACACAGATGAAGCAGAAATTGACAAATAGGATATCCTAAGGATAAAGTGACCAGATTTTAAGTGGGGCACCATTGACCCGGGGTCGGGGTGGGATAGGAGAAGGTTCTTGATTAAAAATATGGTCTATATGGAGCAACAAAAATTTTCATAGAATGCAAAAATAGTATTGCGATATATCTATTTTAATTTTAAAATTCCACGGGATGCTATTAACTTGTTAAAAAGCCAGATGTCTGGTCATCTTACTTAAGGATAAAGTACCAGTGTGCATCGAAAGACTTCACCAAGAGAGTAACAAGAGAACCCACAGCCTGGGAGAGTAGTTTTAAAAATGATACGACAAACAGCAATCTTATTATTAAAATCTACAATCCTCTCCTAAGCTCCAAAAAGAAAAATTGCCCCTGAGGAAGTGGGAAAAAGACCAGAACCGAAGTTTCACTAGGGAAGATACTTGAATGGCTAATAAACATATGAGAAATGCTCCTGATCATTAGTCATCAGAGAAATGCAAATTAGAACAATCAGACACCACCTAACAGCCTTGAGAATAGCCGAAGTCAGAATATTAGAAAGCAATAAATATTGGAGGACCTGTGGCGAGATAGGAACTCTCCTTCACTGCTGGGGGTTGTATAGATAAATACAGCTACTGTGGAAAGCTACCTGGTGGAATTTAAAGCAAATGAAAATTAAGCTACCTTAAGACCTACTAGCAATGTCGTTACTGGGCATATACTCAGAAGAGGTGAGAAATAGACCACCATCAGTCACCTGCCCTCCAATATGTATTGTGGTGCAATTCACAACCTCAACGATTTGAAAACAACCTACATTTCAGTTTAGAAATTTCCAGTGGATCAGAAAACTCTGACAAATACACACAATGGAGTACTACACATCACTAAAAAGCAGTGATGATCGCATGAAGCGCATTGTCTCATGGGAAGAGTTGGAGGAAATTATGCTAAGTGAAGTTAGCCAATCACAAAAGCAGAAGTACAACATGAGTCTACTGAGGCAAGTATAATCAGCAAAGTTGGTATGGAAGAAAAGCCACTATACAGGGAGTCGGGCGGGCGACAGGTCAAACCTAAAGATATATTATTTCAACACAAAGAAAGGGTAAAGGGTGGGGGAAATGGAGAAGAGGGTGAGGGGAAAAAAAAGAGGGAGATGATGGTCCTGGGGGAGCAGGGCCCTAACCCACTCAGAGGAAGATAGAGTTTATGCCTCCACAGAGATGGATGCATGTATACAGACCCCACCATGGCATGTCAAACCTTGAGGGCAAAGTAACAACATGGAACAACTCATGACCAGAGTGGGCTACAGGGCCAGCCCTATTCAGAGCCCAGATGGCCCTCTCCCTAGAAGTATGTGCTACAGAGGACAACACTAAACCTACAGGTTGAGGAGAGGGGCAGGCCTATCATGTCCACACAGAAGCAAACCAAGAAGGAAAAAGAGAGAATGAGGATCTAGACCCTAAATCGGTATACCTCGCCTTGAGGATGATGCCCCTGCATGTAGCTGCTAAGGCACAGAGAGGACTGTAGGGCCAACAATAGCTCTAGACATGATGTCCCCTTGCTGGAGGACAATACTGGGGATACAAGAAGGGGAGTTGAGGCAGGCAAGCGAAAGAAACTCCAGTTTTGTATACTGCTAAGTTACTTGCTTGTTCCTCCCTCCTATCTCAGAAAGTTAACTGCTAGTTGACCTGCCTGTTCTCCTTCCTCTTATGGGAAAGTCTCTGCTGGGGATCAATTTTAGAATGCACTCCCATGGTCCCAGGTTCTGGACACTGCAATTAGTTTTGACTATTATTCAATATATCATTGTTCGGATTTAATATTGTTCTCTTTGATGTAATCTGAATGGTGAAGTTAATCTTGTCATGATAAACAGGATGTTAACAATAAAATTTTGTTATGGTAACCTGGATGTTATAGTCATCTTTGGCATTGTTTGCTTTATGATAAGAAATGTACCTTGTAATGCATGCTTACCCCTATTGAAGTCATAATTAATCCATTAATTTTGTTTTCTGCTCTGTTCAAGCTTGCTTGAATCCTAGATTGGTGATAATTGAGTTTTCCAGCCTGAAAGATGGGCTGAAATGTGAACTTGGGACTGCAGTCAAAGGATCACTTTAGATTCTAGTAGTCTGGTTATAACTGAAGAAAGGCTCTTCTAAGTTACCAAGACATTGTAGTGACTTTTATTTTAATATGCAACAGAGTGAGTCCAGTCTGAACGCCCAAAGTGGGGCAAACCCAGAAGAGAACACAGCAAATCAGCAATGGGAGCAAAGGAAAACCACAAAGCCCCTGAGAAGGCCCCCAAATAGAGTTCAGGCTAGAAGGAGCAGTTCCCGGAACCCCCGGGACTGGTGTGGAGAAAGGCATAAAGGTCAGACAACCGACCTGGAATCATATATACTTTTTTGCTTAATTAATTAATTAATTAATATCTCTTTTTATTCAGTCTTTTCTTTTTGCTCTAGTATTGTTAGTCTGACTACCTATAAGAGAGGCATTGGAAGCAAGTCCTAGGAGAAAGCAACAGGACCAGTGGTCTCACAGGGACTTGGGGGAAGGAGGAGGCAGAGGAAGGGAGTGGTGGGAAAACAATGCCACAGACAGAAACAAGTAGGCAATTAAAATCAACAACTTGGGGGATGTAGAAATCCTGGAGCAACAGCAATCTAACAGGGAGAAATTACTAAGAGGCAGAGGAAGGACGAATGTGAAGGTGAGACTGGAGAAAGGGTAAAAGGAAACAGATGAAAGATCTAGGAATCCAAGCAGTAGAGAGAGGTATAAACATAAATGTGCACACATGTAACTAAATTAATGCATAAAATAGAGGTATTAGCTTATGTACATATATATTTACAGGACAATACACCGAGGTAGGGGACAGACTCTGGGCCTCTGCTCAAGTCTTCCCTCAAGTCAAGAACACTGTTCTAACAACCTGGCATTCTGTGATGTTCACCCTCCTGTCATAATTACTGAAAACAAAATAGGTGCACAAGAAAATGTGGTGATGGTCCCAGGATATCAAAAGATAAGCATCTGGGATCTTTAAGGAAGTTAAACAAGTGGCCATCTAGCAAGCAGAGTAGCAACAAGCTCACATGGAAGAAGTATCCCAGCCTGTGTGATCATGAGGTGCCAAGGGGATCACATTACAAGCATCAGGGAAAAAAAACCCAAAATAAACAGAAAAGCATATTGTCAAGAATGGGGAGGGGTTGGAGTAGAGATTCAAAACCCATCTGTAGACAATGGGGCGTTTCCTCACAGAGAGTCACAAGGAAAGGATGAGTCAAGCAGGGTGTTGTATAGCACTGGTGAAATGCACAATATTCTTCTGGTTCCTTGAGACTTTCTTGCCCCCCAGTAACATGACCCCAGTCCTATCTTTCACTTTGGGCTAGACTGGAGCATGTACACTGGTACAGACAAGGGCTGTGACACATGTGATTCAGGTCAGATAAACCCCTCCGGACTAAATATGGGAGTAGCAATACCAGGAGGGTAGAGGAAAGGTGAGGAGAGAAAGGGAGGAAGGAGTAGCCAACCTCAAGATCACATAATCGCATCTCCCCCTCCAGGGGCATGAACAACAGAAACCATGGGGGAAGGGAGACGACGGCTGGTGTAAGATGTGAAAGTAATTTTTAATTTATTAAAGGGTA
Source organism: Nesogale talazaci (assembly GCA_004026705.1). Taxonomy (NCBI): domain Eukaryota; kingdom Metazoa; phylum Chordata; class Mammalia; order Afrosoricida; family Tenrecidae; genus Nesogale; species Nesogale talazaci. Next base: position 119,355 of record PVJH01001993.1, read on the forward strand.
ATAAGGATGGGAGGGGGAAGGGAGGAAAAAAAGAGGAGGTGATACCAAAGGCTCATATAGAAGTAAATTTTTAGAAAATAACATTGGCAACATATGTACAAATATGCTTGATACCAGTAATGTACGGATTGTTATAAGAGCTGTAAAATCCCCCAATAAAATTGTCTGTAAAATCAAACAAAACTCACAAATTCTAGCTAATAGAATTCAATAAAACATTAAAAGAAATAACCTGATAAAGTGGGATATTATTAGGTATATACAAGGATGATTAAATATTAGAAAACTAATCAACATAATCCACCATGGAAATAAAACAAAAGAAAAGACATTTATGATTGTATCTACTGATGCAGAAAATGCATTTGATAAAATCCCAAATCTACTCCCTGCTCCCCATAGGTGAAGTTTATTTATTTTAATAATCTCATTGACATATAATTCATGCACCATACAATTCAATAGTTCAAATATACTTAAAAAGAGTTTTGCAATCAGCACCACAAGGAATTTTAGAACATTTTCTTCATTCTTACATTCATTATTTTCAGCTCCCTCATTTCCACCCAACCACCCATAACTCTAAGAAACTATTAAATTGTCCTCAGAGATTTATCTATCTTGGATTTAATATAAAGAAGATCATACAATAAAACCCCAGCAACAACAAAATAAAACACAGAAAGGCCCCGATTAAAAGGAAGGCAGAAAAAAATAAAACTGAAACGAGTTCTATTATAAATGGGTCAAAGGGGGGAAAATACCCAATCCAAAGAGTAAGATGTTAAATTTTAACCAAACTCTATCTGTAGTAATAGTCTATCCAATACATTCTGAGGGCAAGATTGTTTACATTACTGGTCAATGGATCAAAGAACTTCAATGAGGGCATATTCCACAGGAGAGATTTGAAATGGATTTTGGCCTTTCACTGTCATCCAGTCTTCTGTAAACCAGGTATTCAGAATGCAAACTCTGCTACTATCTCTCCTCTGAACTTGAATTTTACTTTTTACAATCCTTGGATCATATGACCCGATGTGCTCCTTCTATGTGGACTTCTCCAACCTCTGATTCAACATCCGTTTTTTGATAAAACAATGGAAATAGACAATGTAGGTATACATATGTAAATTCAATAAGGAAGCAGATGGACTTTGGTCCTCTTCTTAAAATTTCCCTCAGGACAAGAACAGTTTGTTCTAATAATGTGGCACTGTATATGGCAGTCATGTGCTTATGTTAATTTTATGATTGAAATGTAGGGGTGGAGTCTAGCCTGTTAATCTGGAGCTAGCCATTGAGTAGCTAATGAGGCCTCTATGTGGGCATGGCTTTCTCCTGAGACTTCTGGGAAATCTCGTGATATTTCCCTTGTGAAGATGAGAAGCTATCTTCCCCAGTTGTTGGGAGTTAGTCTCAGAGGTGATGAGTCACAAAAAAGACAAGATGGCAGTGTCAGAGAAGCTGGAGGAACCGGCGGAGAGACCTCACAGCTATGCTGTGTGGAGCCTGATGGAGCCTGATCTCTGAAGCTGGAGTGGCATGCTGTTGATGGTCCCTGAATCCTAGAAGCGAGGAGCCATGGGGGGACCCCTGCCAGCACCAGAATTCTGCACCCACTGACCTGTGACTTCCTGAGTCCGAAGGAGACTTTGCAGACTGATTTCGGGCATATGGGTTAATATCGGACTTATCACTTTGTACTGGATTGGATTGGGATGCCTTCTTAGTGTCACATTCCTTTTGTATATAAACCCTTTCCTTATATTGATATGCATGTCCTTGACTTTGTTCCTATAGTCTACCCAGACTAACATACTGTATTATACCTTCTCAATAAGATCACTGGAGATAAAATGGATACGTAAGTAAATGTCATGAAGAAAGCTGATGGTGCCTATCTAGTAAGAGATAAAGTGTCTGGGGTCTTAATGACTTGAAGTTAAACATGCGGCCACCTAGCAGGGAAGCAACAAAGCCCACAAGCAAGAAGCACACCAGCCCATGTGATCATGAGGTGGCAAGGGGAATAGGTATCAAAAGTTTAAAAACAACAAGCAATCAAATTTACATGAAGGAACATGGACAAAGTGAAGACTCCAAATTCACCTGCAAGATAATTGGACATCCCTCACAGAAGGACCATGTGAAAAGGATGGCATATCCAGGATGCGGTATAGCACTGGTGAGACACATAACTATCCCCTACTTCTTTAATGTTTCGTCCCCTTACTATTATGGTCTTTATTTTACCTCATTAATCTTGTTAGTCCTGAATAAGTTCATTTGCATAATTAAGTTCATTTAATGCATTAAAGTCAAGATAGATAACCCTTTAAACCCTATGGAATACAGTTCTACTTGGACACATCTCAGGTTGCCACGAATTGTTAGGAACTGATATTTATTTTATTTTACCAGTGACTTATGGAGATGTGTTTCCCAGATAGAAGTACCAACTCTTATTAGAAGTTCCACTGCAAAACCAAGAACCAAATCTTTTGCCTAGGAGGGATTGTGATTCATGTCAACCTCACTGAACCTCACTGTGGGATCCAGCAGTCCGTGGTTGAATAAGTTGTCTAGTGGTTCTGATGTGATCTTAGGCTTGAAAACCCTGTTTTCATAGCTGATTTCATTTGTAGTCCTTCATGATAATGTACTCATCATGAGTGTTGTCAGTTGCACCTATGAGTCTCCTACTAACTCTGAATGATGTGTATTTTATTCTGCTTTAAAAAATGTAGTCACCTAGCTACCTATTTCAACTGATCACCTCCAGAAGGATTTCTGCTTCTGTTCTGTTAGGGGCAAGCCATATTCAGGTATCTAGACAGGTAGCATAAACCAGCTAATGACTAACCCTGAACAGACAAATTGAATCAATTACAAATCACAGAAACTTCTCCATAATGTTTCTGAGGCTGTAACTCCTAGAAGCACATTGTCATATCTTCCACCTGGTGAAGAATGTTTCCACATTATTAGACTTTTTTCACACCATCCCCGCCCCCAATTCCAATGACCTAGCTCCTTTGAAATTTTCAAACAGTTGTACTATAGCTTGAGCTTGACTTCTGAGATTTGTATGGTGTTCCTCAAGCTCTGGCTGTGTCTGGTCAGTTCATCCACAGCCTGTCCCCAAATGCAGCCCGTGTTTTTTGAGCTCCCCTTCCCCCTCTTCATCTGTTTGACTCTGTCACCTATGGGAGGGATAAGAAATATTGATGTCGCCTGACTGTCTAGTGGGGGGACTCTGTAACAGAAGACAGATGCTTCCTGATTTCTCCTTAATAGGCTACATTTCTCAGGTGCTCCCTTTGGACTGTATGTTCCAGAACCATTAGGACACTAGTTAAAGACTTCAGTTCCTTAAAAATAAACAAGCAAAAACCAAGGGCCTACCCAAATAAATGTGAGTTTTGGTATATACAGAATTGATCATTTTAGCCAGTTAGCAGCTGTCAAGTTGACTCTGATGCATGCAGAGCATAAAATGTTGCCTAGGCCTGTGCTGCCTATTGGATCTTTGCTGTATTTTACTCTATTGTCTAGGCTCTCCTGTCAACCCATCCAATTGAGTGTTTTTTCCAATTTTTTGCTTACCCTCTATTTTACCAACCATGAAGTCCTTTTCTGGCAGTTAGTCCTTCAAGGTGAAATTTCCAAAGTGAGCATGATAAGTCTAATATCAATAACTTCTAAGGAATATTTCCATTGTATTTCTTCTAAGACTAAACGAGCATTCGAGAGATTTTAAAAAATAGCCTAATTTTAAGAATGATGGCAAAGGTTTGTACATTTTTGACAATACAGTGACCAACTGGTGAGTTTCCAGGACTTGACACATTCACTGCTAAAATGGGAAAGTCCTTGGCAGCAAGATGTGTGTTCCCCTCTAAGGCGGTGAACTCGAGGCGCGCCATTGTGAGATGGTTAGCTGCACAATCAGACCTACACCTGTCTGCATGATCTGCTTCCGACAGTCTTTCCAGTTCATCCACTGAAGACCTTAGCAGAGCCCCCCTCCTGCTGACTTCTTTCGAAGGCACCCTGTCAGGGGCAATAAGAGTATTCATTGCTACTCTGGATGGGTGGGCACTTATCTTTTTCAGAAAGCTCTTGGGTGATTCTGGAGGATGTCTCTTGGAGGAGCACAAACTCAGAGAAGAAGGAAGATGCTAGAAATGGGAGGATTCACAACAATGGGCTTCCTGCATCCAGGCTTCCCAGACATCCTCTGAGAGCACTCACCCAGGATCCTACTGCCACTGTCCCTGCTCATGTTTTCTGAAGCTTGTCCAACCCCAGCCCTGACTACAGTCTTGGTGTGTGTGCCCTTCTCCTGCAGGATCTTATGAATGTGTGCAAAAGTCTGATGGCCTATTCCTCATTGTACTCTCTTCCCCCTCCCCCCCAAGAGAAACTGTCACTGCCGTCAAGTCTCTTCCGATTCATAGCAACCCGTAAGAGAGCGTAGAACTGGCCCTGTGGGGTTCTGACAGTGCACCTCTCAACAGGAGCAGTCCTCATGGAATCCTCATCTTTGTAACCCTAGTGTCACCGCAAATCTCTTTTGAGATGATGTCATGCAACTATTTCCAACCCTCAGTTTTAAGCAACAGAGCGTCCCTCCCATTATTTCAGGGTTTCAGAAAACAGAGTTACATAATCATTTCACATTTAATAAATCCCATATGCATGAGGCAAACCACAGCCAATAAAAATATTAACTGCTCAACCATACAATTGTTGCTTATCAACTTGATTAAGATAAAAAAAACACAATGTGGAAGAGGGTGGGGCTAAATTGGAACAGTGAGGAAGAAAGTACGTTGGCATAAATTTTGTGGAATGCATTTTGACAGTAAACATCAAGCGTTTCAGAAAGATTGATATACTTTGACCTAGCAACTCTACTTCTTGAAAGTAGACTTCATAAAGACTTCATAAGGAATCAACGAGGCCCCAACTATTGGTAAAGTCTAAATTTAGCAAAAGAGAGAGTGGCTCAGTAAATTATCACATAGAAACATGCTTTCTATTATGTCGATACTTAATATGGATTTAGAAAAAATGCTAACATCATAATAATGGAAAAGCTATAAGGTAAATCATCTATAATTCCTGTTTTGTAGAAAGAAGAAACATATGGCTTCAAGTGGGGGAACATTCTATCTATATCTGTGTATTTAATGGACATGGAATGAATAGTCAATTAAAAATTAATTTTAGTGGGTGAGCTGTGTGATTAGAAAAGCCACAGGGACCGCTGGCCTACAGCGGTGGGCAGAGTGATGAGCAAAGCCAGAACTTCTGATTTTCAGAACATTCATAATTCAGTGGGGAGAAACACAAATTAGGAGACATCCAAAAATTTGTGGCTCCCCTTTCCTCACAATTTTTTTGTGAAGCCCCCTGGTAAAAAACCAACAGCAAGATTAATTTGGTATAAGAGACTCAAAGACCATGTCATGAAAGACAATGGTGTTTGAATAGTTATCTGGCTAATAAGTAGGAATTGTGCATAATTCTAGTTCACCATGCACTTAGTGAGTAAGGTAATTCTGGGCTAAAAAGGTAGAGAACTGGGGCTGCTGTGAAACTGTGGCTCATTGGCTGAGGGAACTGAAGCATGCCTGCTGGATCATGGAGTGAGGTGTATCTGCTCGGATTCCAAAATCCGAGATTTGACACTCATTTCATCATGCCCGTTCCAATTCTACCCACCCTTTCATCTCTTCTCTCAAGACCCTTAAGCCCCACAAACCACAAGTGCGTCTACCCACTTACATTTTTATTTCCTCTATCTAATTTGGTTTATTGTTTCTTACAACTTTGTGGGAACTGGCCCATCAGTATTCTAAATGTGGGATGTTTTTTGATCCTGGGAATAACATGAATGACTGGGTTAAATTCAACCCACATTTCTGAGGCCACGAGAGCAGAAGCCTGTTCATGCCCCCGTGTTTTTAGAGTCTGTGCCAGGGGAGGATGGGGAGGCATTGCCTGTCATGTCACTATGGAAAACTAACCTCCCTCCCCAGCAGTCTTTTTTTTCCTTCTTTTTTTTAAAGTAAGTGAATCGTCAGGACCTTGAGTGTGGGGACTGTGCCCCAACCTTAGATTTGGTGTCAGAATCCTTGGTGGGTTCCAAGTGTTGGCTCTGCCTTTAGTAGCTGTAGTCAGAGAAGTTACTTAACCATTGGTAATCTTTTCCTCTTCTGGGACAGGAGAGCAGTAACACTTTCCCCAGTCTCTTTCACAGTTTGGATCCTTAACTGTTGTTAAGATCATGTTTGACATCTGTCTGAAAGTGTGCTGCTGCAGTCTTAAAATATTTTTTCCCCAAATATCAATTGCAGTTATTCATTTGATATTTTTTGAGGGTCTGCACACAAGGCAAATTTAGAAAACATTGTGCTCCAGAAAACAGTAATTTTAAAAATTGGACTGGCGGGCTGGATGTTTAGTTTCAACAAACTCACACACAGCTGCACAGCGGTGTAGAAATTGCCTCCTGCAACTCGAATTATCTCCCTAAATTTCATATCTCTGGACTTCCCTCCCCACCCCCACTGTGGGCGCTCAGGAGAGCTCATCTCTGACAAAGAAATGCAGGCTGATATGAAAACGCATGGAATGAGTTAAGGCTTCCAAACCCCGCCCCCCCCCCCCACGATTGTGTGGACATTGTGTTGCGTTTGAACTCACTTGGTGGGTGTGGGGGGCTATCTTTGGACAGGCACCTCTTAAATCACATCACAGGGTACGCCCCACCTCCACACAGGTGGGCCTGCATACAGGAAGCAAGAAGGAGAGCCCTGCGTGAGGCCCAAAAGACTTTGATGATTGATACTTACCTCTGCTTTTCGAAAGAGGGAACACCATACACACATCTTGCTATGACACGCAGGCTTTAAAAAGGTCGTGGAGAGAACAGAATGAGAAGAGAATGGAATTGCTCCACCAACTTTTGTTTTGGAGGCCCCTTCATAAATTTCCCCTACTATTCCTCCAGACAATTAAAGAAGCCTGACTTGAACCTCGACAGAGAACCCTTGACGGTGCTCTGGGGATGGCTCTTCATTGGGAAGTTGCAACAAGTTGGCAAGAAGAAGAATTTTTTTTTTGTCCTATATAATTCAAAGCAGACATTTTACTGGGAGAAAAGCAAATCAGAAATTTGCTGTCAGTGCTTGAAATTTTATTAGTCACAAAAGTAATATATTAGCCCTTTGCATTAAATCCAGATAAGTCTTATCCTTTAAAATCTCCCTACCCCTCACCCCATCAATGATATCACTGAAACAAAACTCGCAAGTTGCCATGCAAGATCGGCTCCTAAAAGAGGGAGGATTTAGCAGCAAGAGCCTGTGACCGACTTACCGTGTTATCAGGCCCAGCTTCTTGGCGGCTCCACAGATAAAGGAAAGTGTTATTCTAAGACCCAAGGAAAGAAGAAAAACAACAAACAACCAACCACAGCCACCACAGTGTTTCTCCTGGTAGAGAGAAGAATCTAATGAAAGATTTTTTGAAAAGGGAGTAAACCCATAAAGGTTAAACAAATTTAAAAAATTGAATTGTTGCTCTTGTTTTGTTTGTTTGTGTTTTGTTTTTTGGGCATCACTGCCCTCTGGTAGGAGTGGGAGGCCCAGCCTTGCTCCTGTAGAGCTGCTGCTGGATTTGAACTGCCAAACCGGTGTGGGCCGCAGTTCCACACTCAACCACTACACCACCGGGGCTCAGCCTCATTGTAGTTCTTAACTGCCGCAGAGTAGGGCACAAATTCATGGGGAGCCTCTTGCACAACAGGTTTGGCGGACAGCAATCCCAGGGGTGGTTATTGGCTGATTAGTTTCAGAAGTAGATTGCCCAGCCTTTCTTAATAGCCCATCTGAATCGAGACGCTCAGCTGAAATCTGCTGAGTGATAGAGCACCGCATTAGCCTTCCCTAACACGTGCGCCAGAGCACAGGATGAGATGCCTTGTCCGGGAATCGAACTCGGGGTCAACGGCCGCACGAGACCGCCACTGTGGATAACGGATACTGGTAAGCTTATTGATTTTGAAGTGTGGGGTGTGCAGGGGACTGTGTTAGTCTAGAGTACATCAGGAGTCAATGTATTTTAAACGGTTGTGGGCTCTAGCCTGCATATAAGCACTGTTGAAATATGACCTTTTGAAGGAACACATTTATTGAGTAATTTCAATTGTTTTGCAGGTAAGAATTTTCGGCAGGGTTGGTTTCCCACCATTTCAAAGACGAAATTTATAATTATAAAGTTTATATATTTCTTAGCATCATAAGGAAACAATGTCTTGGCTAGCTTAAAATCTTATGCATGAGCAGTTTTTTGGTCCCCCCAATCAGTTTTGTGAAGGGGAAAAATGAAGATATTTAGATATTGTTAAAAAATGACAACTTTCCCCTGATCTACACATGTCAGGGGGCTGCTTCCAACTCATGTTTGCAAGAGGGTGCTTCTAAAAGTTCAGGAAAAATTCCCTTCTCTCTTATTTTCATTTTTCCCACTTGATGGCTCTTCCGTGGCTGTAATATTCTTTCAGAGTGATCGCTGAAATTTAATTTTTTATTTTTATGGCTGTGGATTTATAGAATTCCTTTTAGGGGCATTTTTTCTTTTAATAATGTGCTTAGGTGAAAGTTTACAGAGTAAATTGGTTTTCCACCCAACAGCCCATACACATTTTGTTTTGTGACACTGATGGCAGTCCTCACAGTATAGCGGCAACCTTCTACCCTCTCCAAGTCCTTGCCATTTGCCATCTTTATGAGAACACATTACCACATCTTTCTCTTGCAGTGGTGCTAGACTTCAACTTTTAGTTAGGAGCCATAGTGCCTAACCACTGAGGTACCAAGATTACTTTGATATATAATGGCCGCCTTAATTCCACTCACTCAATGTAGGCTGGGTACCTAATAAGCACAGTAGGCTTTTTTGGGGGGTGGGGGCATCACTGCCTCTGGTGGTTGTGGATGCTACCCAGTGCTACTCCTGAGAGCCGCCACTGGATTTGAACCACCAAGCCCACGGGCCCCAGTCCCGCACTCAACCACTTAAACCACCGGGGCTCAGCCCACACAGTAGGCTTTTAATAAATATAAGTGACTTTGTATTCAGAAGTCAATTCTCAAAGTGCAACAAAATATCAAATCAAAACCTATATATAGTTTGATATTTCTCCTTGTGTTCTCACCCTGAAAGAGAGAGGAATGAACTAGAATTCCAGAAATAGAGGTCACATTAAAAACATGGAGAAGCATGAAAATTATTACCATACTCCAATTCCCTTTATACTGACTTTTCTCTCCCTCTAAGGAAATAAGACCTTCTATATCTTTGCTGCATCTTTGACTCCCCCCTATGCCTACCCCCCAGAATACTCTGTCTGGGGACTATTACCTCTTTGGCTGAAAGTTGTGAACAAGTTGTGAGGTCAGCCACAGGGTAATCTCAATGAGGAACAGATCCAATTATAAGCAGGAAGTAAATATACAACTTTCACATATTGCTACAAGGTATTAAAATGTCATGATAGAGTAGGAAACGAATACATTATTACAAAATTATACAATATTAGCTCTTGATGGCAGAGATAATATTTTACTAAATCTTATACCCATTCTGAGCATATAATAGGAGCTCGATGCATGCTGAGTGAGAAAGGAGCTGGGGTGAATATCTTCTATACTCTGCAGTCTCTGGCGAGGCAAGCAATTGAGAAAGCACACGTGAAAAGAAATTTAGAGAACTAAAAGCATTTTCATTGAGTTGATTCTGACTGAAAGCGACCACATGTATAACTACAGTATAACTGCACTCCATGGTTGTTATTGTTAGGTTTTATCAAGGTGATTCTGATGCATAATATCGCTATGTACAACAGAAAGAAACACTGTTCCGTCCTCCACTATCTTCACAATTGTTATGGTTGAGCCCGTTGTTGCAGTCACTGTGTCAACCCATCTTGCTAGGAATCTTCTTTTCCCTACTTTTTGCTTTATCAAGTGTGATGTTCTTTTTCTAGGGACTAGTCTCTCCTGATAACCTGCCATTGGAGCATTCTGATTGTACTTCATCCAAGATCAGTTATTTTTGTTCTTCTGGGTAGCCCATGGTTTTTTCAATATTCTTTAAAATTTTTTTTCAATACTTTGACACAACATAATTCAAATGTATCAATTCCTCTTAGTCTTCCTTATTCATTGCCCAGGTTTCACATGCATACAAGGCAAATGGAAATCCCATGGTTTTGGGCAGTTTACTTTAAGTCCTCAACATGACACCTTTACTCTTTACCAGTTAAAAAAAATCTCATGCAGCAGATCAGCCCAATGATATACCTTGATATATCTATATACCTTGATTTCCTGACCACTGGTTTCATTGGCATTACTTGCATATCCAAGCGAAATGAGACCCTTGGCAATATCAATCTTTTCTTGGTTTATCACGACGTGGTCTAATGGTCCAGTCATTAGGCCTCTTGTTTCTTTTACATGGAGTTGCAATCCATACTGAAGGCTGCAGTCTTTCGTCTTCATCTGCCGGTGCTTTAAGTCCTTTCACTTTCACTGGTTGTTCGTAAGCTTTCTTCTAATCTTGATACCAGAGGGGGCTCGGTAGCCTAGTAGTTACTCATCGGACTACCAACTGCAAGGTCAGTGATTCGAAACCACCAGCCAGCTCTGAGAGAGAAAGACAAGCCTTTCTACCCCCAGGAAGAGTTAGTTTCAGAAACGCACAGGGTCAGTTTGACTCTGCTCTACAGGGTCTCTGTGAGCAGCCTGGGCTCGATGGCAGTGAGCTGAGTTGAGAATCTTGAGATCAAATCCTTCTTCCTATGGCTCAGATTCTTTGATGGCCTGCTCAGCAGGTAGATTAACTACACAGTGAAAGGACAACCATGACACATCTCTTTCCTGATTTTAAACATTGCAGTGTTCCTTTACTCTTTTCTAAGTATGGCCTCTTGGCTTATGTACAAGTTCCACATGAGCACAATGGAGTGTTCTGGGATTCCCATTTTCATCATTTTACTCAAACTTTGTTATAATCCACACAATCCAAGGCTTTTTCATAGTACAGAAAGCACCAATATTTTCCTGGTATTCATTGCAGTCAGCTCAGATCTATTTGACATCAATGATAATATTCCCAGCTTCATGACTCCTTCTGAGTTAGGCTTGAATTTATGTCATCTCCCCGTTGATGTATCAATGTCATTTTGAATTATCTTCAAAAACATGTTGAACAAAAGGGAAAATTTTGAATTTTTTCTGTAGTCTTTGGTGCCACCTTTCTTTGGAATGGGACGTATCTCTGGATGTATCTTTGGAATGTATCTCTTCAGTTGGTTGACCTGGTAGTTGTCTTGCAATTTCTTACCATAGAAAAATGCTGCATCGAATTTTAAAAAGACATTTAAATTGATATACCATCAATTCCTGGACTTTTGTTTTCAACTCATGTTTTAAGTACGACTTTGGAGTTCTTTTATTAATACCATTATTTCTTGATTATGCTCTATCTCTTGCAATATTTTTGTATCAACCACTTCTTTTTGTTTATACAGTGACTCGAATGCCTTTCACATTTTTAAAGTATTCTTGATTAGTTCAATATTTTGCCTATAAAATCCTTCAATATTTCAACTTCAGGTTTGAAATTTTCCTTCAGTGTTTTCAGCTTGAAATACGTGAATGTGTTTTTCCTTTTTAGATTTCTAACTCCAGGTCTTTGTGCATTTTGTTACAATAATTTATTTGGTCTTCTTGAATTTCCCTTTGAAAATTTCTCTACAGCTTTTCCTTTATCACTTTTTTCTCATTCACTTATCTACTCTTATGTTCAAAAACAAATTTCAGAGTATTTTCTCACATCCACTTTGATCTTTTCTTTCTTTGCTGCCTTTCATAATGACACTTCGCTTTCTCCATGTATAATATTATGCATGTTGTCCCGTAACTCACCTGGTCTTCAGTCATTGTATTTAATAAAATCTGTTCTTGAGAGGCTCTCTAAATTCAGGTGTGATATTTTCTCAGCTTCAACCCGAACTTACATATGACCAATTACCTTCAGCGTGGTTTTGGCTAATTATACTGAGCTTCTCCAGTGTCTTTTCCCACTGATGCAATCAGTTTGATTCTTGTGTATTCTATCTGCCACATACCATGAGTGTACTTGCTGTCTAAGTTGTTGGAAAATTGTATTTCGATTGAAGTTGTTGATGTTGTAAAAGTCTATCATTTGAACTACAGCTTTGTCTTTAACACCACAGCAGTGTTTTCCAACTACTGTACCCTCTTTATTTCCAATTTTCTCATTCCCACCACTAGTAATTAGAAATCCATCTTGATCACACGTATGATCCACTTCAAACGGAATAAGTTGGTGGAATTCTTCAAATTTTTCATCACTAGCTTTAGGAGCTGATGTGTAAATTTACTTAGTTTTATAACTGGACTTCCTTATAGACATACATACTATCCTTTGACACAGCATTGCATTTCAAGAAAAATTTTGAACAGATCTTTCTGACAATGAATGTGATACCATTCTGCCTAAATTGGTCATTAAAGTATTGTAAGCCTGCTTCTTCAGGATGTGAACTGAGCATGACGGCATGGAGCAGGGAGCCAGTGAAGGGATTTGAGAGCCTAGCCCTAATCCCAGCTATGTGGAAAGCTGCCCCTCTCCCCAGAAGAATTTAATAAAGAGGATAGTACTGGAGCTGCAACTCAGAGAGAGGGACATGTGTGACCAGAGCACATGGGAGCAAATCAAGGGGGAGGAAGAGAGAGTGGATCACATCCTGGTTCACCAAGTCTTGAAGACAATATCCCCACTCAGAATAGCCAATGCACAGAGAAGACTACATGGTCAGCCCCACTATGAGACACGATGTCCCTCGCTGACCCAAGGCCTTACAGGGAACAACACTGGAGACAAAGTTGGAATTGCACCCTGTCTGACCTCACCACACTGAGACAAAACACTAAGGGCATTCAGCAGAGCAGCTGGGGGAGCAGAGCATGGAGGTCCCGAGGGAGCGTCAAGGATAGACTTTGGAGCCAGAGCACAGCACCCCATTAGACTCAACTGGAGGACACTCCTACAGGTCAACAAACAGATCTATAACTACTCACACATTTTTCTTCATTATTATTGTTTTTATATTTTTACTTATTTATGTTTTTTTCCTGGACATTGTTTTGTTGTCGTTGTCATTTTTTTTCTTTTTGTGGCTTTGTCTTCCTATGTCTTGTTTTTTTGTGTGTCTATTATTATCTCTGCAGGTCTAAATAGACAAGAGAGGCTGGTTGAACAGTCTGGAGGAGAAAACAACAGAACTGACAGTTCTGGAAAGGGGGGGCATGGGAGAGGGGAAGGTTTGGGAAAGGAGGTGGTGTTGACCAACCCAGTAACAAAGAAACAAGTGATCCAGAATCAGTGGCAAGAAGAGTGTGAGAACCTGGTGGAGATTGATCAAGGGTAATGTAACTGAGAGAAATTATTGAAACCCAAATGAAGGCTCAGCATGATAGTGGGACAAGAGAAAAGTAAAAGGAAATAGAGGAAAATGCTGGGAGGCCAAGGGCATTTATAGAGGTCTAAATACAGGCATTTACATAGGTAAATATTTTTATATATGATGATGGGGAAATATATCTACATGCATATATTTATAGGGTTAATATTAAGGCAGCAGATGGACATTGGGCCTCCACTCAAGTACTTTCTCAACGCAAGAACACTTTGTTCTATTAAATTGACATTTCATGATGCTCACCTTCCTGTTACAATCACTGAATACCAATGTGTGCCTAAGCAATAGTGGTGAAGAAAGCTGATTATGTCCAGCTTTCAAAAGACATAGCATCTGGGGTCATAAAGGCTTGAAGGTAAACAAGAGGCCATCTGGCTCAGAAGCAAAAAAGCCCACATGGAAGAAGCACACCAGCTTGTGTGATCATGAGGGCTCGAAGGGATTGGGTACTAGCTATCAAAGAATAACAAAAAATAAAATAAAATCATTGTGAATGAGATGGAGTGTGGAATGCGGGCTGTAGGTAACTATAGGTAACTGAACATCCTTTACAGAAGGGTCCTGGGTAGGAGATGAGCCAGGCAAGGGGCAGTGTAGCAATGATGAAACATACAACTTTCCTCTAGTTCTTCAATGCTTACCTCCCTCCCCCCACTATAATAATCCCAATTTTACCTTACAAATATGGCTAGACCAGAGGATGTACATTGATACATATAGGAACTGGAAACAGGAAATTCAAGACAGATGATCCCTTGAAGACCACTGGTGAAAGTGGCAATACAAGGATGCTGGAGGGAATGTGGAGGAGAAAGGGGGAATCAATTATAAGGATCTACCTATAATATCCTCTTTGGGATATGGGCTGCATGGAAATGGGTGAAGGGAGACATCAGACAGTTTAAGATATGACAAAATCATAATAATTTATAATTTGTCAAGGGTTCATGAGGGAGGGGGAATAGGGAAGGAGGGGGAAAAGGGAGGAGTTGATACCAAGGGATTAAGTAGAAAGCGAATGTTTTGAGAATGATGGGAGCAATAAAGGCACAAATGTGCTTGACATACAATGGATGGATGGATTGTGATGAGTTGTATGAGCCCCCAATAAAATATTTTAAAAAGTTATGGTAAGCCATGTGATTGTCTAACTCAAAATGGCCAATTCCAGCCCCAAATCAGCCCATCAAAGTTTAGTGTATGGATCTTTATGCTTTCCATTTCATTTTTCAGGAGTTCTAATTTCCTTAGATTCATACTTCATACATTCATGTTTTGATTCTTAATGGATGTTTATAACTCCCGCCCCCAACCCTGCCATCTTTCAAGTGATGCCTCATCAACCAATGAAGTAAGGTTGACCTTACATCAGTAAGGTTGACCCTTCTTTGAGGGTGCAGCCATTCTTCCTCTGTCAGATTTTGCAGGCCTTCCAATGGATGGGGCTATCTTCTGGTATGTCATCTGATAATACATTGCTATTAAGCTTAAGGTTTTTAGTGGCCAATCACTCAGAAGTAGACAACTTGATCATTCTTCCCAGTTTTTAGCCTGGAAGTAAGCTTGTTTGCCATAGGTGAACCTGTTGGTATCTGAAGCACTGGGCACTTAGCCTTCAGCAGTACAGCAATAGGCAAGTCATCAGAGCACAACAAACCGACAGTGATCACTAGAGATTCTTTTTCCCCTTTAAGTAATATCTTATTGTTTTGGGTGGAGGTCTGCAGGGGAGCTTAGACTGACTTTCAATACTATTGACAGAAATTTCTCAGTGACATTGGCTCCTGCATTCACTATGCGTGAGAACATGTTTCTGATCTCAGTGCTAGCTATGGCATGCCCATTCATCAAGCTTCTCTGCCCCTTGACCAAAAATGTTGTAATTTTGATGAAATCTAAACTATTTATCTCTCTTTTAGTGACTGTGCTTGCTGTACTATCTGGTAAATCACTGGCTAATCTAAGGCTCCAAGGATGTTCTTCCATGAACTTGAGAGTTGCACCTTTACGTATATGAGATTGATTTTGTGCAGGTCTGCTCTGTGGTGCGAGGTGTCTTTTTTCCCAGAGAAAATCACATTTTTTTCCAACAGAATTGATGAACTCCATCGGACTTTCAGGGGCTGTCTTTGGCAAGCAGATTGCTGGACTTTTCGTCCCAAGTGCCTCTGGGTAGACTCAGGCTCTGGCCGCATGGTCAGCAGCTGGGAACCCTCATCGTTTGCAGGAAGGGGGCAATGATTCTCAAGATCATTGGACCTGTGTTTGTAACAAAGGCACATCAACAATTCACATGAAAACATGGTTGAAACGAGGAGCTGCATTTATTTTGAGTCAGAATTGACTCGATGGCACTGACGTTGGTTGGGTTTGGGGTTGTGACCTTCACTTTGCCAAGCATTATACAGGCCATGAAGCTGATAAAGGGGGAGTGATGGACTCACACAGCTGGTACTCAGGAAGCTACTCCTGAAGTTGGGTTGTCATGGTCCTTTATTTACTCCCTATCATCGTCACCGGTATTCTTTACCATATACACTAGTACTTAGTAAGTTAATTTATTTTTCCAAATCATATCCAGCCTTTCCACACTTATGATGTGCCAGCACTGACAACCAACACTGAGCAAAATATGTCAGGGCAAAAAACTAAAAGACCAAACAAAAAAAATTGGGAAAATAGAAAATCTGCCCTTCTTTCACGATAGTTGGGCGTTAATACCAAACACTTTAAATAAGCAACCGATTGGTATCCTTTCCCTCTATTTAGCTTCCTTGTTGTGTATAACTACTGGCAGAACTGATAGGATCCTTTGTTCCTAAGGAGAGATCTATATCCCTAAAATGTGCTCTTTCCAGTTTATTCTGGTTGGATCCCTGCCAGGCGGGGGAAGGGACCTCAGGGAGAGGCTTGGCCCTAAGGACACACCTGTACACTGACATTGCTTGTCAAAACCAAGTCTCCCTAGCTGTTCCCTTATACTGGGATATTTTGCTATGTGTTTTATTCCTCAGTACAAAATAAATGTGCAAAAAGGAAAGAAAATCTGCTCTCCTAAGTATCTCCTCTTAGATGTCTCTCAGATAAATCAAATTTAAGCTATTTCAAACCAAGCTTTAACACCCACCCCCCCTCTCTCCTCGGTTTGGCTTGTGTCCAATTTTCAGTGAATCACAAGATATTTACATTTGGTTTCTCGCCTGGAAATGCTGGAATCATTCTGAACACATCCTCCGTCCTCGCGCCACCCTCTGCCCCCGCCCCCCCCTTGCTATCCACATCTGTTTCAGTGCCAGTCTACCAATTCCTCCTCCTAAAGTCAGTTTGCCTGTCTTCTCTCTCCATCTCCATTTGGCCCGACCTTCCCCCAACTCCCTCTGTTTCCACGACTCATTCCTCACGAGTCAGAAATTATTTTTATTTTGCTTATTTATTTTTAAATCATTTCATTAGGGGCTCTTACAGCTCTTAAAGCATTCCATACATCAGTTGTATCAAGCATATTTGTGCATATGTTGTCATCATTTTCTAAATAGTTGTGTCCTATTTGACAGAAATGTGGGTGACAGCGGTTGGTGTGAGATGTGAAAATAGTAATAATTTATACTTTATCAAGGGATCATGAGGGTGGGAAAAGAGAAAGGAGGAAAAAGTAGGAGCTGATACCATGAAAATATTTTTAAAAAGGACTCAAAAGGTGTCAATCTCCTCTTTTAAAAGCCTTAATGGATCCCCAGGTTATAGCACAAGTACAATATCCTTATCAGGTGCCATCCTCCTGTCCATCTCTCCTTTCCATCCCTATCTTCTCCCATTCCCCTCTTCTTTTCTTTAAACTTCAACCCACCAGATTCCCTCACAGATCCATCTGCCTCCAAATTTTTGCACCTGCTGTTCCATCTGCCTAAATATTTTCCTCCTCTCTTCTCAATCTGCCTTTTCTGTACTTCTGTTCATCTCCAAATACTCTGTCTAAAGTCTTTCTCCTTCTAATTATCTCTCATTAAAAACACTATCCCAATTCATGATTGTGGAGAGTGTTTGATTACTGTCCAGTGGTTGCCTCCCCTATTCAAAAACCCACTTTATGAGGTTGAAGAGTCACAATTGTTTTATTGAATAAGATCAGCACAACCATAAATCTGATATAAAATAGGCACTCTTATTTGTAGAACTCATGAAAAGCAAGTTATTTCCTAAATCTCATCCATTTGCATATCCCTTTATGATTTAGGCAAAGCTGTGTATCATGTTTTGTACCAGAGCTAAGGGTTTTCTTTAAACAAACTGTAAATGATGTCAAAATAAAAACTACTAGTTCTACCCTCAGCCAAAAAATTGGGAAAATTGCAAGTTAACAGCCATATACTTCTTCTAAAAGACACCTTAAATATTATACACTAGTAAAACAAATAAATTGATAATCTATCTAAAATTATCTTGTATGAGATGAATAAATGAACAAAAATATTTCATTTGCAATTTCCTCGGGAAACAAAGAGACTTGCATTTTGCTAGGTACAGAGAAAGTCCTGTAGTCTTAGGGGGACTGATATTGGTTCTAACCCTGCCTGTACTTGCTAGGAGACTATCAAGCAATCATTTATATGAAAGTGTGAGGATTTCATAAAGGAGTGGATGCAATAACTCTCTCTTACAGCAATGTGAGGTCTGATTATGATTATTTCCTTTAGAGATGGTTTACTGCTGCTGCTTTTTCGTTCAGTCATATTTACCCCTGACATAAATTAGCAAAGAAGAATTCATGCTAGTTTCCATCATGGCCATGGCCACTAGTATGAGGGGAACAACTTAAATACCCATTGATCATTAATCTACCTTCTTTCTTCCCTTGCTTAACTAGATGTCAACTTATTTCTTCTTTCAAGATGTTGCTAGTACTTCTGTGCTTCCTAAATGACAAACTCCAATATTCACTCTGACTGTATAAAAAAATTTTAAAAATAGACTTTAGTAAGAACTTTGTCTCTATCAGCTGCTGTGGGAAGCATGCTCTATTTGTATCTCATTTATTTAAGTAGATTTGACATTAACCACAAATATACAAGGAGAACAATGAAGCATAATAGGATTAAGAGTCTATATAAGCATGTCCAAGATGAGATAGTGACAGCAGGATATGAGCCCAGGCATTTTATTTGTCTCTGTGCATCTGATTACATGGTATAAACCTCACAAAATACAGAGGTGAATTCAGCTCTCATTAACTGGCTTTGAATTTCAGACAGATCTCCCCCCCCCCCCCCGACTTTCCCTGTAGTGAGCTGTAATTAAAATCTATTGATCCCCTTTCATTTTCCTTATTTCTAATTTTTTCTTTGAGGACACTTTCTCAAAGCAAAGATGCAGTCATCTTAACCATACATATTGGAGTTGTAAAAATTAGCAACTCCTGTTGACCCAAACCTGTGGGCGGAAGACACTCATTAAAGGGCCTGAAGATACTAATGGACATTTTCTGGTGCTTTTGAGGAACAGACACATGAGTTCACTGAGTAGTGGAGAGAGATATTCACATATCACAAGACTATTGGGTGGTTTAAGGCTTCATTCTAAATGACTAAAAGACTCCTTGATCCTCAATATCGATGTGATACCAGTCAGAGGAACTTAGAGCTCAGAATCAACAAATTAATCAATAATTTCATCACGTGTAAATATCTCTTCTCAAGGTTGCTAAAAGATTAAATTAGCTAATTGAATATATAAAGGGAGATGAGGGGGTGAAGCATTGGCAGCTAACTGCAAGCTTGAACTTGCCAACATCTCTACAAGGGAAAGGTGAGGCTGGCTGCTTCTGTAAAGGCTTACACCCTCGGAGACCCCAGAGAGCAGCACAACTGTGTTGTGGTGAGTTGGAATCCACTCCAGGGCAGTGGGAAGAAGAATATAAAGAACCTAGCCAACAACTCTTGGCATCAAGTGTTCAATGACAAGGTCATTATGATGATCCCTATGCAGTCCTACAGACAGGCACAGGCATCATATTTCTCTCCGCCACATTCCTGGAGACACCCTGGGACCTGCACTCCGGCGGGGGCGGGGGGGGGGCGGCTGGAGTAGAAACAGTGACGGCAGCTCTTCTTGAGCTGAACCTCGCTCCTGTCTTAGAGTTCTTCACTTATAGTCATGTCCTGAACCCTTGACTGGACTCTCACCTCATCCAGATGTTTGTCCATGGACCCACTGTCCTAATACACACCCCAGTCTGGGTGTCAGAGTCTTGCTGTGGGATCCAGGGTGCCCTTGTTTCTGGAACCTGGCCTCTTTAGTATGCACATCCCTCTGAGTTCTTGCCACCTTGGACTTGGGCAGCTGCCTGGGTCCCAGAATTTGGCCAAAAAGCTGGGGCACAATTTGGAATGATTGGAACCTGCTTTTGTCTTTGATCATCACCTTTTAGGTTTCTAATACAAAGAGCCAGTGAATAGTTTCTCGAGAAAGACACTGTGCTTGGTCTATTGGAGGGGCAGCGGAAAAGCGACACAGTGGTCACAGCCAGGGGCTCAAACATTGTGAGGGTGGAGTCCCACCGACAGGGCTGTGTTTTCACTCTGTGGTGCATAGGGTCAGGAGGAGTCCGGACTGACTTGATGGCAAAAACAACAGCAAGGATGGCAACTCGAGAGGCAGATGTATCTGCAGACCTGATAAGAATGAGGGTGGGTGGAGCCTTGACCTCCTGTCCCCTCTGGGATTAGCCTGGGTTTGCCCTAGTCCCCTGGGTCACTCTAGCCTTCTCCCAAGCCACCAAGGCAGTTGACTCCTCTTTCATTCCCACCCACCTGGAGAGAATTCATTCGGTTGACACTCTTCATCACCCTCTGCTCTGACCATCCCTAGCAGCGCGCTTTCTTCTCCCTGCCCGCCCTCCTTGGAGTGAGAAGCGCCTCCTGAGCCCAGAGTGGGGCCCCATCAGTTGGGGCTTGTTTTCATAGCCCCAGCGCAGTGCTCCTTCGTTACAGCTCCGTGTCCCCCCCTGTGTCCCTCCGTTGTGTTCCAAGTCTCATTATTTTATATTTATAAATATCAGATTATATTAATTGGTTCCAGCTTTAAAAATGTTCCATCCGGGGTTATTTTCTGCTCGCTGTTTTGATAGTGGTTTTCGAAAACCGGAGTGCCGAGACCCCGACGTGGGTCCTGTTCTTGAAGACATCCCCGAAGGGTTGACATGGAGCGGGAAGGATACACCGATCCCGAGCCTTGCTGTGTTCTTTGAAGACTGAACTGGCCATAATAGCTTCAAAGAATTTCAACAAGTTCCTAAGACACGACCTTCCCTTTCCGAAAAACCACGTTGGCCAGGCTTGCCTTAATCAAGCCGCGCTTGTCTCAGCATCCTTTGACTGGGTCTCCGCAGCAGTTTTTAATACTTTCCTGACCAGCGGAGTTAAACTAACTGGCCTGTAATTTCCTGGTGTGTCCCTAAGCTCTATGGAATAACAGCATTAGGTTGGCAACCGTCCAGTTCTTCCAGCATTTTTCAACCCCCCCCCCCATTCCACCCCCCAAACTTGGGATTGAGAAGGCCGGTGAATGCTTCCTGTCTCCCCTTCATTTCTTCCCTGACATACTGCTCTTCAGTTCCCCATGGGCCTGCCATCTCAATAACTTTGAATCTCTTTAATGTTCTCACGTATCATTTATTCCTATCTGTGACACACGAGTTTTCCATTAAAAAAATTGACAGGGGTCACCCCTCCATAAAACCCAGAGCTTCTAATTCTAAGGCACAAAAGGTTCATTCCAGGGCGGCTTAAGAAATGGGCTTCTTAGAAAAGGGGCCTCAACCAGGACTCGGGTTAGGTCTGTATTCACATGTGGAAATGAATACATGGGGGGCGAAGACCTGGGGAGTTATGTCATGCACCCAGGAAATAGGAAATAGGAAAATACAGGATGACGTAGCAGGGTACCAAGACAGTGCACTTACAAATGTCATGAAAATGTGTTAGATTTGAAACTGTAATTTTTGCATGCTGTATCTTATCATATGAGTCAGAATCTGCTAGAAGGCAGTTTAATTTGTTGGTTGAGCGTATCTCTTCTAAGTTACACTTGGGTCATTACTTCCCAATTTCCTATCAGAAAAATCTTTCTACATTAAATGACTCCCTGCACACAACAGAAAGGCCTGATATTTTAGATACCTAGCTATTAGCTCAAAATCAAGTTATTTTATTACTGAAGGATGTAACAAGGAAGATCAAACAGTATTTGCATTTGTAAAATTGTGGCGTACTCTAAGGAGTATCCTTCACTGTTATTAAAATTTTGATAATTGACTATTAAAAAAAACAAGTGAGTCACTAACTAGTCCTTAAAATTTTTATTCTTTAAAGACAAATCTTGTTTTAGCAATTGCTCTTTCAGCCAGGGAGAGGTGGGAATCTACTCTGACCGCAGAGGCACATGCCAGCCACGTGGCTGGATGGAGGCTCACTCCATCATAGAAAAGCATGCGGATTGCCAGCACAAGATGGAGAGGGAAGAAGCAGTGGAGCTGAACATTTTTAAAACTATTGACTTGGAGTTCAGGTAAGTTGGAAAAAACGTCCTCTTGCACAACTAGTAGCCTTTTCTTTCCAATTTAGTAAAGTGCATCATCAAAGCTTGATACGTGCACATTGGTCTTGTAAGCATTTGTTGCTATGCAGTCACTACTGATCATAACTGCCCCAGAGCTCAGCGGCGGAATGCCCCTGTGGGTTCCCCAGTCTGCAACTCTTGAGGGGAGAGAAAGTCCTGTCTTTCTCATGTGGAGTGGTTGATGGTCTCGAACTGCTCTCCTTGTGGCTAGCAACCCAACTCCTAACCATCATGCCACTAGAGCTCCTGATAATAAGGCTCAGTTAGCCCTCATAGCAAGATACGTGAGGGTTCAGATACTCATCTGGTGGCTGGTGGTTTGAACCCACCCAGTGGTTCCTCGAGAGAAAGGCCTGGCTGTCTGCTTTCAGAAGATTGCAGTCTAACAAAACCCACAGGTAGTTCCACTCTGCCACGTTGGGGTGGCTATGCATCAGAACCAGATCGTGGGCACATCCCAACAACACCCACCATGTAGTAGATTGAATGAGAAGGGGGAGAATCTTTGCACCTAGGTCCCAATAGACCTTTCTCAGTCTAGATGACCTTTCATAACCCTTATGACCTTTCATTTCCCTCTGCTTCTTGGTCAGACTTGTGCAGTCCTGCAAATGAGCAGGTCGGGTTCTCCCCAGGCCATTACATACGTACACAGAAAGGCAGGTGTGCATTTTCAGCAGACAGGTACTTTTAGGTTGAGACATTTTAAGTTCAACATTTGGAATGTTCTATTATGGACTTCCATCTTTAGGATTTTAGGAGTAGAATGAACAGATATTGTGGAAAAATGGAATTAGAAGATCATCAGACCTTCCCGGGACCTTTTTGAAGACCCTTAGAGATAGGATACGCAAATGTAGAGACCTTCTTTAGTTAGGGCACATTTGGAAAACATAATTACAAATGTGGAATGCATTCAGTCTTTCCTCGCTTCTGCGCCTTTGCCCGAGACAATTCAGTTTCTCTGAATGTCCCTTCCCACATTGGAGCATAAGGACTTTCCTGCCTTTGAGCCTTGTAAGAGAGGTACTGGATTTAGTGGTAAACTGAAAAACAAAAACAAAACCCCCAAACAACTAGAAACAAGATATCGGGCAGAGTTGCTGGGTAGCACAAGCGATTAAATGCTTGGCTACTAATGGAAAGGCTGGCAGTTCAAGCCTATTCCTAGGTGCCTCAGAAGCAAGACTTGGCAATCTACTTCTAGATTACCAAAATCATCAGTGTGGAAGAGCCTCTGGCACACCGTTCTTCTCCAACACACATAGAGTCACCAGGACTCGGAATTGACTGGGCAGCTTGTATGAAGGTATCAGGCAAGATGATGCATAAACCTAAGTTCTTCCCAAACTTCTTACACTCTCTGAGCCTCCATTTCCCCCTGTGTTGAATGCAAATGTCTGTACTTCCTTTCAGACTCTCGATGTGAATTGCTTCAGATAATGTAGCCAAAGGATCAGCATTATCAGCCCCCGCTTCTTTCTCTTCAGGATGCTGACAAGTCCTCTGCTGCCTTGGTGGCTGTGAAGAGCTCCTGTTAGCGCTATACTGAGTCTCTTGGGTGTGGTAAACCCATCTCTTCTGAACTCCTAGACACTTCACCCATCCCCCTATGGACACTTTACTCTCTTTGGATTGTGTCATTGACTCATTCAACACGTTTATTGAAAATCTATTACATTTCAGGTAGATCTAAAGATACAGGCATGTCCATAACATATGTAACTCAGCTTTGATCTTGTTGAACTAGAACATTGTATACTATATTTTCTCACATCGTATGCTGTCTGGCTAGTGTCTTGCAGTAGTAGTTCACCAGGGATATAGTTGCTGATATTTGGGAACTATAAACCATGCCAAACTCCAAACCACACTCCCTGCTGACACTGAATGATGCTATAGGACAGGATAGAACTTCCCTGGGAGTTCCTAAGACTATGCCTCTTTAAAGGAGGAGAGAGCCTGGTCTTCCGCCCGCATAGTGACTGATGGTCTCCAACTGCTGACCGTAAGGTTAGCTGCCCAGTGTGCAACCATGATGCCACCAGGGCTTCTTTGGTCGTGGTACCCTATCGGCAATCTCTGTATATCCCTTTTCTTATGTAGCTATACCCTCAAGTCGGAAAGGAAGCTTGAGGAAATCTAATGCCAGTGCTGAGGATAACCACCTTTTCCATCCTCACCACTAAATATATATATATATATATACATATATATATATATATATATATGCAATAACACACAGGTTAACATTCCTGAGACACAAAGGTGAATATTCTCTTCACATTTCCATCTGCATCCTTGGCGCCCTCCCTGCTACAGCAGAAGCATGCTTTCCAGAGGGAGAAGGTGAATGAAGAAAGGGTCTCTGGGGAATTACAGCAGCACAAATCCAAGTAGGCTTTCAAAGCGCTGTGGTTTATAAGTAAAGACTTGCTCATACATACAATGCCACGCTTAGTTGAAATTCTAAGGTTTCAGGGGGGAAATGACACAATTTCAAAAGGAGGCTGTGTTATCCAACACCATGCCATCTACATGAAAGCATGAGCCAGTCCCTGAGGAATGTGGTCTTTGCTAGCCCAGATATCCACATCGCTACTAGAATCATAGAAGGGAGTTCTGACTCCCAGGGACTGCGGTGCAACGATGAACTGCACTAGATCAGAGTGAAATCTCACATCCAGTGCCTGCTGTTTCTGATGTTCCACAGGCCAAGGAGCCAGAGTCAAACTTAAAGCAATGAAGACTGGGCTCTGATTTGAGGCCAGAGAACCCTGGAACAACAAGTTATTGCTTGCAAGTCTGCAGATGGCCTTCATGACATTTTGTGCAACCTGGGCAAGGTTGGTAGGTTATCGTCCTGTCTTGGCCACTGCAAAGTTCCCCTTGAGAAGGAAATTTAAGAGTTCCTGACAAAAGTTTCTGGAGGCACGCACTTGTGACAAGCGTGACCCAGTTGCTCCAGACCACGTGGGACTTGACACAAAAATAGACATGTGCAACTCAAAAATTCAGAAGTCCCCAAAGATTTTTGACTTCTGGATCTCTTCCGTGGCCACTCATAGCTACCTTTTGTCTGTCTGCATGCATGCACTGCCGCCAAAATGCATTTCAATTCATCTGAGCAGAGGTGTACGAGAACAGTTCCTAAATATTCCCAAGTATGGAGGGACTGAGGTCAGAAATGGGCCCTTTCAGAAGTGCAATCTATTCTTGGCTGATCCTGGCCGAGAGCCAGAATTTACTTTATGTTTTTATCCATGTTTCTCTTTTTGCTACAGCACTTGATGCTAAGGAAGGCCTGGACCCCCCAACGTCCCATCTCCATGGTGCTGCAGCTCCACCCTGCCTTCTCTTTTCTTCTGGAACCATTCAGAAAAGGGTCTGCCAGTGGGTGTGGGAGGCATATTGCCCAAATATTCCCCTGGAAGAGTGTGGTAGAGGCAGATGTGAACTGGACCTCCCCTGAGCGAAGAATGTGCAACCAAGAGTCCCGTCACATGTTCGGGAGGAGTGGCTTCCTAGCTGTGCTCGCGGGTTGCAACATGGTGCTAGCCCACATCCAAGTCAAAACGCCTGTCCAGATTATACATCAAAACTGGCCCGTTATCATGTCTGATTTTTACTGAGCATCTTTGAAGAAGAAAGAGTCCTTTGAGGGGGCTAATTGATCCCAGGCCTGAGACACGGATTTCGACGGCCGCTTCAGAAGGAAAATTCCAGGGCTTGAAATCCAGGTACCCCGTGAGGTTTCGGCCCGAGCACATGCACTTCCTTCACCGGATCACTCCGAGAGAAGGTGCTGGATTTGACTCCAACAGCACAGAGTTCCTTTTGCCTTGATGGTGAGAGCGGCACAGCCGGGGTTAAGGCTGCAACATTCACGGGAGTGATGAGCTTACATCAAGCTGAAGGAACGTGTTCAGGGGACACTCAGACAATGCTAAAAAAAAAAAAAAAAAAAAAAAGCCCGCTAGCTATGAAATCATCCCAGATTGGAGGCCCGGCAAATGGTGAGTCGTCATCATCGAAATAAAATGAAACACGTTTCTCGCTGAATGCCCTTTGTTTGGGGCCGGAGCAACCCCGGCAATTTTTAGGTGATTTTCTAACGACTGCCTAGACTTTTACAACTTCTTGCAAGCTGGGTGTCAGATAGTCCCTGAGTGGGGTGAGAGGACAGCTTTGCTGAAATCCTCTGCTCAAACCGTGCTGAGCCAGCCGGGCATGTGACGCTGCTGCTCCGCATGGAATGGGCCCCTGATAGGAAGAGGACAGTCGCCTTCCCATCGAGCCACGTGGGAATGAAACTGTGCGCTGAATTCACAGACTGGCCCTTCCAGGTATTCCTCCTCCTCACACATCCGCGAACATTTCCACCTGACATACTTGGTAGAAACAACGCTCTGTGAACCCACCGACAGGCAGTGTGACTTCCCTTCTGGGCATCACCACCAACTTCAGGAGTCTCATTACAAGCAACAAACTAGCACTTCTGCATGATAAAAAACGGGGGCGGGTGGGATTTATTTTAGAAGACAGAGATGAAGCAATCTTGGACAAGTATCTTCCAAGAGAAGGATTGTGTAAAGAGGCAGGCAGCCATGGGTTTTGGCTCCTCTCCCTGCCCCAGGGCACATAGCAGGGCTTGCTTGCCAGAATGAATTCCATCCACAATGGCCATGTAGTCCTTTCCTCCTTTTCGAGAGACGGCAAACGAAATGTCTCCTCGAGGGAACGCACTCACCTACCTCATAAAACAGAGGTGCAGCGACACTAGCCGATTTCTTGCCTTTCTTTGCTGTATTTACGAAGAGTGCATTTACCCCTTGAATCTGTAAGAAAAGAAGGTCATCTAACATTAAAACGAAATGCCTCCTTAAAAAAAAAAAAATTCCCTGGACCTATGTGGCTTTCCAATACCTCGGCGATCTGAGGACCCTGGAGCACCTCCGGGTGGAGGGGAACTCGTCAACGAGGTACAGTATTTATCATCGCTAGTGTGCCGGGGTAAGGGTGCCGCCTGGGCCGCCCCACAGATCCTTTATCGGCTGCCCTTCCTTCCTCTGTGACATCCGGCAGCCAGGAGTCTCCGGAGACTTCTTTTGCCAACAAGCTTCGTTATGGGCGCCCCTGGAGTCTTAACCCACATAGTCTTTTTTTTTTTTTTTTGGCATCACTGCTCTCTGGTGGTGGGAGTAGGGCATAGTCTTTTATTTTCATCTGATGTTTCATTTTTGGAGCCCTAGTGGCAGAAAGGTGGCTAACTAACCTCAGGGCCAGCAGTTCAAAACTACCAGCGCTCTGTGGGAGAAAGATGAGGCTTTTACACCCGTGAAGAGTTACAGAATTGGGAAACCCACAGGGGCAGTTCCACCCTGTCCTGTAGGCTCTCTATGAGTCACCCTGGACTCCGTGGCAGGGACGTGTTTTGTTTTTGTATCTTTAAAAAAAAATGTAATTCACCGTAGATAAAGTGACCAGATTTTAAGCGGAACACCACTGACGGGATGCGGGGGTGGGGGTGGGGATGGTTCTTGATTAAAAATTTGGTCTATATGGAGCAACAAAAGTTTTCGTAGAACGCAAAAATAGTATTGCAATATATTTATCTTAACTTTAAAACACCGCTGGATGTTGTTAAATTGTTAAAAAGCAGGACGTCTAGTCACTTTACCATAGAACCATGGTGCCTGGCATGGCCTCAGAACCTTTTTTTCCCAATAATTTTATTGGAGCTCTTACAGCTTTTATAGCATGCAAGACATCATTTGTATCAAGCTTATTTGTGCACATGTTGCCATCTTCATGTCCAAGTATTTTCTACTGGAGCTCTTGGTATAAGCTCCTCTTTCCGCCTCCTTTTTGCTTTTTTAATTCCATTGAGGCCCACAAAACTCCCATCACGGTCAGCACACACGTCAATCGCATGTATACCACATTTAACAAATGAGTGAATACTGGTCGGAGGGACAATGTTTACTGACCGGAAAAGAAAAACAAACAAACAAACATAAAAAAACTCTAAACCACACATTGTTCAGGGCTCAAGTGGAAAAGTAGATATTTGGAGAATGATGACAGCAGTAGGCATGTGAAGGTACTTGGCACAATATATGTATTTAGGTATTGTGAAAAGCGATGTATGAGCCCCCAATAAAATGATAAAAAATAGATTAAAAAGCAAACAAAAAAAACATTGTTCCAGATAAAGTGATTTAAATTTGTTACAATTATGTATTTGTTCACAACAATCTGCTAGCAAGTACAAATAGGCCAAACATAGTTTTATTTCTTTTATCCTATTATTTTAAGGGGGCAGGGGAAGAAGTCTCCCAAAGACTTGGAGATAAGCCCCGGCAGGTACCTGCTGTAGAATGTCTTCCCACAGGACCACACTGAAGAGCTTGCGCTGAGGGACCTGGATGGCCAGGGTCAGAGCTCGGAGGAGGAGTTCATCCTCAACCTGGTGCCCAACCAGGAAAGCAATGGACGCCTTCCAATCGTTCTGTTGCAAAAGAAGAATGAAGGAGATTCTCAACTTCTCCAGCTAGGTAACTTTTGAGTCAAAAGCTTCCTCTGAAAAATAGTCTCCCCGCCCACCTCCCCCTTCCCCATATACCTTCACCTGGAAGCTGGAGCTGGCCTTGTAGGGTACATAGCGCCCTCACCACCAGTGGCTGTGTGGGGGGTGGTATTGGGGCAAGTTTCTGTCACTTGGCTTGAAAACCCTTCTCTCAAAACACCAGGAAGGTCTAATAAGGGCAAAACAAACAACAACTTGGACTGAAATGTTGTTGTTGGGCTATGTCATAGGTTGCATGTCACAACTCTATCCTGACGACCCTCGCTCCAAGAGGGCAGCGATTTTTTTGTTTCACTCCTGGATGGGACCCAGGACTTTCAAATAACATCCCAAACATCATAAAGTTTCCATAAATGTGGGTTGGATGTCAAAGAATACAGAATGCTTCGGGGGAGGGGGAGAGGGAGAGTTCTTGCATTATTTGCCAGTAGATATTAAATCCCCAAAGGGTTTGTAAAGCGCAGAGTTAGAAAGATGTCTTTCTCTCCTCGACAAACACAAGAATCTCTCTCATTGCTCAGTGATGGCTGCCATCCACTCCTGAGCCCGGATGCCAAAACTTAGCCTTGGACATTAAATTCTGCATTAAATAATTTGAAGAAAAAAGTCGGTAAAATAAGCTTCCCACATAACTGTCCCTTTCTTTCTGCTCACGATGATTATAATTTCTCTGGGGAAGGGGGTGGCATTTTTTGAGAGAGCTGAAGAGGTAGCTCAACTGCAATACTCAGTGTGTGGTGCAGAGGGAAGCGGAAAATGCCTGCAAGTCAGGAAGCGTACACCGCATCCTATCCCGAGGCTACAAGTTCAAACTCCTCCAGTGACCCTGTGGGCAGAGTCCACTTCCATAAATTCAGAATCCAGGAAATCCTCAGGGGCAGTTCACTTTTGTCAAACTCCTATGGTCTCCATGGCTCTCGGAACTGACTGGTTGCCCAGGAATTATTTGCTACTGGTTTTTGAGTACTAACAATCCATGAAGGTAGACTAAGACAAAGCCATTCTCATGGAGGCCATTCCAAGGTTTCAGACTGTCACTCTTGAAGAGCGTAGAAAGTTCCGTCTTTCTCCCTTGGAGTAGCTGGTGGTTTTGAACTGCTGACCTTGCCAAGATTGGCAGTCCCACATGTAGCCACTATGCCACCAGGACTCCCATGAGAAAGTCATTAGAGAAGGAAAATGATAGCATGAGAGGGCCCGCAAGTCATATCAGCTCTCTGAATCTTAGCTTTCTGATTCACAAAAGAAAGGGGGTGGGCAGGGCACCACTGATGCTTTCCCTGCACCTCTGCAGTGCTCTATGACAGAGAGCCAAGCTCCCTTTAAGTGAATCCCAAACCAATTTCTAAGAAGACATGTACAGGTCATGTACATGTTCATGTGTGAGTTTGATGTCACACACAATTCTATGCAGCTCTCTCTGGTCTCTGAGATGCCCATAATCCATCCAGGTGATGACAGAACTCTGGTATTGGTGAAAGGAAAGACCTGTGCTCCAATTGTTCCGTATCATGAAGTAACACGCTGTCCTTAAATTCCGCTTACTTCACTCCATGGAAAACTTACTCAGTAGGCAATAAATTCCGCCCAAGTTGCAAAGGGAAGACACAAGCCATATGCAAAATGATACCTGTTTCCACTGAGGTTATTTCAACATAGAGCAAACCTGCAGGGCAGAGCAGAACTTCCCCCCAGGGCTTCCTAGGATGTAAATATGTACAGAAGCTGACTGCCTCATCTTCCTCTAGTGGAGGGTTGGTTGGTGGGTTTGAACTGAGAGATGTTCTGCTAACAGCTGTGCACTTACACACCACTCCACCAAGACTCTTCTCTAAAAGTACAAACATGAGTGCTTAACTTGGTGTGACAGGTAGGTCTGTTGTGTCAACATGACCAATAAGCACACGTGAGATGAATTGAGGGGCGGAGACATAAATGGCTCTGCGATCCCTGCCCCTTCTCTCTTGCTCTCGGATCTTCGGACCAGCTGGCTGCCTTGTTTGTCCTATGCCTCAATCTCCAAATGACACTACCCATGGGACACTTAATCCGTGGACTGTGCTTCTGTGAGTTGAGGTTCCTTCAAGCCCTGATTTGCAACGCTCCTGGAATATATGTCTCTTGAGCTGGGGATTGTCGGACTCTGTCATCTGGCTGACTGTTGGTGACCTGCCTTGCTCCTTGTGGACGGATAGCCTGAATTGCTCTACAGAGGACTACTTGGCGACCTTCAAGACTCGAAGGACTGCCAGTGTACTAGCTGTCTCACACAAGGAAGTTGCACGGAGCCATTTGTACTGCTTTATAGATTAGTTAACTGTTTATTTCTTATGTTAAATATCTTTCTATCTATATAAATATATATAGAGAATTATTAGCATCCTGTTTTTTTCTAGAGAACCCTGTCTAACACACTCAGGAAGGGTGTGTGTGTGTGCACCAGTGTATGTGCACATGTGCATCATGCATGTAGGTGCTCCGCTGAATGCATTTTCCTTTTATCTTGAGTCTGAAACGATTTCTGGCGTGCTAACCAGCCAGAGGAAGCCTGCTTTCAGAATGTTCTGATTGAGGAGAACAGGCCTGAATCTACAATGTGTTCTTTAGAATAATTTCCATGATATATTTCTTGAAGGTCATTCCTGACATTGGATGCCTTTGTTTGCTTCTGGCTGATCTGTGATTCGGAGCTGCAGCCATCGAAGAAGGAGAATCTCTCATTCTCACCATGTCCATAGCTCCTGAACAGGCAGTTTCCTTGATGTGTCTGGCAGTTGCCCTGAATATTTTAATGACTGCCTCTATGCCCCTGCCCCCTTCAACACGTTTCCTTGCCAACATTTGAGCTAATGGTGACAGGAAAGGGCTACCCCTCAGGCATGTGTGAGGGATGACTCAGAAAGATGGTGCCGGAGTGGAATCACCCACTCATTAGTACCTGGCGTCAAAGGCAGGTGTTGAATATTTCTGACCTGATTTTTTTTTTTAAAGAAGGAAGGACGGAGGAAGAAACAAATGATTTCTTTGAATGTGCCATGTGCCAGGCATATGTTATCTCATGAACTCCCTGAGTAACCCCGTGAAATAGGTGTGTGCTTGCTTTGTAGATAGGAAAACAGAGGCCCGCTGTAGGGAAATAACCTGGTGATGTCTTGTTTGCAGAACCCCATGGAGACCAAAAACCCTTTCCACAGTTTTAGGTCATTTCTGAACAGTTCTGAGAGCAGGTCTTTGGGGTCAGAAATGTCTTTCCGTAGTCCTCACATTGCATAGAATAGGCCACTTTGGTCCAAGTAGAAGCAATGGTGCTGTGGTTGTTGTTAGGCACCTGACCTTATGCACTAAAGACATTTTTTTAGAGGCTTACTTCAAGAAATTTTAGATAATAATTTTTTAAATCATCCATTTACAAAGGTTGAAAAATATCAAGGAACTTCCCCGATGTTTTCTCTTCCAAAGCTCAGCCCTTTTGCATGTTTATGCCAGGGGACAGCTTAGCAGTCGTCAGGTCCAGTTCCTAGAGCTATATTGAAACTTCTAGGATTTCGGGAATCCAGTTTCCAATAGTGTTCTTGGGCTACAGCAGGTCTGAATTTGCTTAGGGAGAGAGGTTTCCATGAGGACTGCTGGCCTTCCAGGTTCATGTCATGAAGGGGGTCTGAAGAACACAGTTCCGTTCTCTGTCTAGCCCAGGGGTGATCCATATGTCAATCGTGATCTACCAGTCAATTGCAAATGTAGTGTGGGTAGATCACATGGCATTAAGATATATACATAAGCCTATCATCAGTCCTGTCACTTAATTGATACACAAGGCAGCCAATGAGATGCAATCTTAGATGTCAAACGCACGTGCAAACAACTGCGCTAAGTGCAGCAAAACTGACAAGCTAAGTTATTGTCAATGTTTAGACCTTGGGTTTTTTTCTTTCTCTTAAACATAAGAAAGGGTATTAAAATGAGTGAGGGAGTTGGACCAAGTAAGACAAAAATGTTTCACTTTCATAAGGAATGGGGAATTTTGACACTATAAGCTGACATTTGGCTGAAGTCCAGAGCGTATGAACAGTTCTGGAACTTACTCTCAGAAGGAAAGTACCCAAACATGAGGAAAATGTGCTACCTCCTTGACTGCATTAATCGACTCTACTTCCTACATTAAGATCATTAAATCTAAGTAGTGTTCCAGCATGACTGATGATTATTTGGAAGTGTGCTTGAAGCTGGTTGTCAGCATCTATTGTCCAGACTATGCATCCCTGCACTCCATTCAGTGCAAGTCATCAGAGTCAACTCAGGAAATGACAAAAAATGTACAGAATTAATTGTGCTGTGCTGTGTTGTGCAATATAAACTCATTGTGATTATGCAAGGTACATAAACATATTGAATTTGGAATGCATTTGTGAATAAATGTAATAAATAGACACCTAAAATAAGTCTGTATTTCGTATTTTTGCAGTTGGTAGATAATTTTGACTTGATCATTTTATAAATAGCTCGCAGATTGAAAAAGTGTGAGCACCCCTGGTCTAGCCTTTCGGACCAACCAGACTCGTGATCGAGAAATTGGACCTACTTGGCAAAGTAGAACCCATAGAAAATTTCCTCTTAGTGATGGTGTGTGTGCATGCGTGTGCGCATGCGTGTGCATATGTGGTCTAATTGCATAGCTAGACCCCCAATCTATTTGAAAATGAAGCCATAGTGAACCATGAAAACATACATTAGTGATGGAAATTGAGAACACCTCAGAAGGGTGCAAGTACTGAAGAGACGCACCAGAGGGCAGCAAGATGCTGGGAAATGCAGGCTGGTCCCCTGCGAATGCCCAATGGGCACTTCCTGTGGTGTCTTGATCGAGAAGAATAGCTAAATAAAGATGTTCTGCAAGTAAATTCAGGCTCTGACTCTGGCACATAATATTTAAGGCTATGTATACAAGAGAAAGAAAAAACTGGTATGTTACATATTGAACAATAGTAAACCTACTGTAGGGAATAAAACCAAACACACTGTCCTCATGTCCTGTCCAATTCATAGTGATGCTTAAGGGCAGGGAAGAACTTGAGCTTCCAGAACTGTACTTCTTTACAGGAGTAGAAAACCTTATCTTTCTCCCTTGCAATAGTTGGTGGTTTCAAACGGAAGACCTTGCAGTTAGCAGTCCAAGACATAACTATGACACCATCGAAAGGGTTGCCAAATCTCAAATATGATTTATAGAGACACCTTTATTACTGGAAAAAAACAAAGCAAAGATACATTTCATCCAAATGAAGGAGACCATTAGGGAAGGACATCATGGCACCCAAGACTTACTGAGAGTTAATGGAGGCAACAGGATTTTGGAGGGCAAAGGAAATGGTCCTAAAAGTGTGATTGGTGATCAATATCTCACAGTTTCAGGCAGGATGGCCATGATTGGGGTCTGCACATTATGCGAGACAGAAGAGCTTACACGATGGGTTTAAGGGCCTTTGATTACGGCAGCCAGGGCCCTATCATAATTCTCATTCAGAGTACTTCCAGGTGAGTTCACAAATGTGAGGCTAGCCCTCCCTGGACCATAGATGGGAGTGTCTGTAATCCACTTTTAAATATATGATTCACATTGCCAGTTACAAGGTCCAAAAGAAATTCAATGGAGGAGGCTTAGAACTCAAAAATGGATTTGCAGTATTCGCTGTCATCTGCACCCTCTTGCAAACCTAGGGTGCAAAATTTAAACTCCAGGGACTGCCAAAAAACTAAGAAAATCAACTTTAGAAGGGATACAATCAGAATGGTCTTTAGAAGGGATGATGGTAAGGTTTCGACTCATTTACTTTGGACACGTCTTCGGGAGAGACCAGAGCTGGGAAAGGACGTTGCGATTGATCCGTGAAAACCCTCAATGAAATGACTCAATAACCACAACCCAAACCCAAGTCAAACCCAACTCACCACCATCGAGCCCAGGCTGGCTCATAAGGAGCTGTGGGTTCCCATGGCTGAAACATTTGACCAGCGTAGAAAGCTTCATTTTTCCCTGGGGAGCAGCTGGTGGTTAGAACTGCTGACCTTGAAAGTAGTCACCAAGTGGCTGAGCCCCGGTGGCGTAGTGGTTGTGTGCGGGTCCACTGGGATGGAGGTTCAATTCTAGCAGCGGCTCCACAGGAGCCAAGGCTGGGCCTCCTACTCCCACCACCAGAGGGCAGTGATGCCCCCCAAAACAAACAAACAAACAAAAAGAAAGTAGTAACTAGCCTCATGAGTAACCATTATGCCCACCAGGCTTGCAACAGTGGACTCAGCTACCAAGTGTCACGATGCTAGGGCAGGGCCAGGTCATGCTGCGCTGCCATGCATCCTGTTGTCAGGAATCCGAGCTCAAAGGGAGGAACCAACAGCAGCAGCAACAACAACAACAACAACGAAAACAACAGCGATTCCCAAGTTCTGCTAATGGCCCACACTTGAAACATCGGGGAAACACAACACAGATGACATTGGGCCAAACAGTGGTGAAAAAGAAACCTCCACCCCACAGTCCATCAGCACATAGAGTGCAAATGAGTCCTTCAAGCCGGGCCCACAGGGAGGCAAAAGAAAACAGATGCTGACCCAGGAGGGAGAAGGGAAAGTGTCCGGTGTGTGCCTGAATCCTGCGGCCCTGCTACCTGGGGGGGGAGGGGATTTGTTCAAGGTGGCTTCAGAAGTTGAGGTGCCATTAGTAGCGTTAGCCTAGAAAAGGACAACCTGGCCCCACCTGAGAAGACCTACACTGGGTGGAGGCAGCATTGAGTCAAGCGTGGTCTGGCGTGCCTCCAACACCTTAGGCAATTGCGTTGGGTCTGCACGACCGAGGACCATACATGACCCATGATTATTGCTAAGTCTTGCCCTCTCTCAGTTACTGATAAAATTATTCAGAGGATGGAATGAAGTCATGTGTGGACACAATCCATTACCTTTTATTTACTCTACCAGCCTCCCCTAATTTGAAGCCTGGCAGGAGGGCGTCTGAATGCAAACACTTGCATACTAGTCTCCCAAGGTAAGAGACCATTCATTCCTGTCAGCGAGGAGAGCCTGGCGGTCTCACACAAGGAGGTCTACTGTCGCCGAGACACAGCGTCAGTTTCCGACTATTTCCTTTCGCATCTTGCAACGGCTCAGATTTTCACCTCGGCCTTCCCATACTCTCACTACAAAAGCCAAGTCTGAAAGGAGTTGAGAGGAGCTTTTTGCATGACGGGCTTGGAGCCGCTTTCTTTTTGCACAGCTCACGGGTGGGTCTCTCGGGCTGATGCCCACGCACAGTGAGCTTATAGGGCAGGTTGCCAATGTCCCTGTGGGTTTCCCAGGTCGTGACTCTTTAAGGGAATAGAAACCCCAGTCTTTCTCCTGTGGTTTCAAACTGCCAACCCTGTGGATTGAGCCCCACGCATGACCACTGCCTCACTGGACCTCCTGCAGGTGAACACCATGGGCAAACGAGTGGCCGTCCAGTAGATCCTCGCTCCTGGTGACCCCACATGTACAACAGGAACTCTGTGACCCCTGGGGGCTTTCATCGATTGATTCTTTTTTCATTTATGGACCACTAAATTGTGTGTGTGTGTGTGTGTGTGTTTCTTGAAGGGGCTTCGGGGTAAGCGCGAACCTCCAACTTTTCAATGAGCTGACAGGCCAGTTAGGCGTTGGCACCATCCAGGAACTCCTCAGCTGCCAGGGGCAGAGGCAGTCACCGGACACAGTGCTCTCTTCTGCGGCTTTGCTAGCAGGTCGGGACACACCTGATGCCTGGAAAGACCTAAACCCAGACATCCCCAGCCCTCTGTCCTCGACCGAGCAGAGTCTGAGGAGCTCTAGCAGTGGAAGCGGCCAAGACCTTTCTTAGAAGATGTCGTACAGCCCTCAGTAAAATCAAGGCGGCATTTAAAAAGTCAGGTTTTATTAAGAGTTACCGAACACTACCCAGATATGCAAACTTGTGCTTTATGTCAGTACGCTGCTGAAAGGATCACCTTTTTGTTCAGAAGATTTATTGCCAAATGGATAGGGATTTCTGAATGTCTTTCTCACTCGGGGTTTTCCCTTCAAAAGGAGCCTTGGATCGGCATCAGCGAAGGAGTGTTAGCACGGGCTAGGGGCCAGCAGCAGAAATGTTTTTATTGCCTAGCACTGGCTGCTACAATGGTATTTGTTTTTTAAAACGTGATTCTAACCACAAAATCGGTCTTGAAAAACCTACGTTATGAATGTGTATAATAACCAAGACAACACACACAGCCAGATGATGCACTTACCTAATTCCTTTGACTGTCTCTACCAAAGCCCTAACCCCCTACTGTGGAGCTCATCCTGATTCAGAGGGACCGGACAGGGCAGTGTGGACTTGCCCTTGAGCTTTCTAGGGCTGTCATCTGTATGCAGACTGCCGCCTCTGCCTCCCACGATGGGGGAAGCAGGTTCTAATTGCCTACCTTTTAGTGAGCAGGCAAGTGCTTTGGCCGCTACAACACCAAGGCTCTTCTTTGTCTTCATCGTGAAAAATTATTCCTAATGATCAAGCCCTCACAACTTATCCTCAGTGGCATAGCGTGATGACATCATCATCGGCCCAAGGTCATAAATAATTCTTGTTTAGCAAGTGGTTCCTGTGGTTGTTTTCTCCTCTCGACTAGACCTTCAACTTTTTAGAAGGGAGATGTGCTGGCTTGTGCTCCTCACGAAGCTCAGCAAGGAATAGAAACAGAGTCAGGATCCTGACCCAAATGTCTGTGGGAGGAAAGGGACACTTGAACCCAGAGAGGCTGAACCCTCAGAACCATGTGCCACTTGACTGACCCTTGCCCATTCTCTCCAGGTTCTCTAGGATCAAATAGAGTTCAGCAGACCAGCATCAGGATCCCTGGTTTGGGAAACTACACCCTGGAGTGATTCTCCTGTGATACGTTTGAAGGACCTAGGATGCAACCAGAGGGAGGGCTCTTCCAGAGACTCCCATATAACATTAAACGCACAGACAAGCAAACACTCACTGCCATTGAGTCAAATTTGACTCACAGTGACCCAAAAGGATGCAGTAGGACTGCCCCTTTGGGTTTCTGAGACTTTATGAGAACAGAGTGAGCTTAGTCTTTCTTCCTTTGAGAGGTTGGTGGGCTCCATGCATAGCCCACTCTGCTACCAGGGCTCCTGACACTGACCATAAAACCATTCCTCCCATCCCCTTCCTTCTCTCCATTCCCTCCTAGCTCCCCTTAAGAAAGAAAGGACAAAAGGCCTGTTCCCTTTTCCCTTACACCTACCACCCATAGGCTGCCTGTTTGTGATCCCTTTCTCTTCAAGTTGCTGTTAAAACTCTCAGCTTGGGTTGATGGTATGAGGCAGAGTGAAGCAGTACAGGCTATGAGTTGTCCAGGTTCAGAACCCAGGGGAGACATTTGACCCGAATATCTACTTCTAGTGCAATGCCACTCTCCAAGTCTATCTCGATCTATTGACTTCTGTCTAGTGTAGGGCTGGGCTCTAAATCTGTTGGCTTGGTAACTTGAAACCAGCTATGATGAGGATGATTCAACCACTCTAATGGAAATTGCTATCAACTCTGGCTTAGCAAGGCTGTCTCCATCCCAGGAAGGTCTGGGCTTCTGTGTCTAAGACTGTTTTCGAGATTACTTTGATGGACAAGGCCAGGGTCCTTCAAAAATCCTTGATGAGGACAAAGGTTTCCTCTCTCTATTTTGCTTGCTTGTCCCCAATACACATACAACAGTAATTCCCTGTGCAAACTAGTAAGTGTTTGAGAGTGTTGCGTTTGGGTTGCCCAACTTATATACTATGCTCTAAAACGGGCTCAGTAAAATGCAAGTGACAACATATTGAGCAACCACTCCAGACAATTCCTTAGACAATTCATTTACATAGGAGGCTCCAGTGTCCCCAGGTGAGCAGGTCCACTCTCACACTTGATGGAACTTTGCCCTGATGGAACCAGACCTCTGAAGCTGGAGAGGCCACGTAGGGACCCCTGCCAGTGATGAGTTGCTTCTGCCACCACTGGATGCTGTTGATGGACCCCGAGCCCTGGAACTGAGGAGCCATGGGGAGACCTCTGCCAGTGCTGGGATTCTGCACCCACTGACCTGTGACTTCGTGAGTCAGAAGGAGATATTGTGGTCTGGTGTCGGCCATATGGGCTGATGTCGGACTTGTGACTTTGAACTGGACTGGGTTGGGATGCTTTCTCGGTATTCCATTCCTTTTGTGTATAAACGATTCCCTTATATCCATATGCGTGTCTATAAATTTGCTCCTCTAGTCTACCCGGACTAACACATCTTACCTAAAGCAGATATCAGCAAAGACCAATTCTTGAAGGAGGGAGAGAGAGGTGGTGTGTTAGTCTGGGTAGCCTAGTAAAACAAATCCACAAAACTTCACATGTATATAAGAAAGAGTTTTATATAAAGGGCAAGTGTACATTAAATAAGCTTCCCAACCCAGTGCTATCTAAGGCCATAAGTACAACATTAGCCCATATGTTCAACACCGACCTATAAAGTCCTCTTCAATCTCACATTCAAATACATGCAATAATCCAACTGCAGGAGGAAAGATGAATCAGTGAAGGTATCAGCATCTCAGTGCTGGCAGGAGTCTCCACACGGTTGCTCCAGCACCCAGGCTGCATCAGGGTAGGTCCATGTGGCTTCTCCTCAGGCATGTCTCAAGGGAACTGAATCTTGTCAGCTGAAGCCTAGAACCGGCAAGGCAGCTGCACCCTGGTCTGACCATCAGAGAGAGAGAGAGAGAGAGACCCAAAAACTAGAAAGGCGAGGTTCCAGGAACCATTTATCAATCTACCCTTCAATTAATCGCACATGTGTCTATCAACCAGGTTGACACAGTAAAACTTAACTATCGCAGGCAGGAAGGGAAGGAAGGAGGAGTGAGGAAAGGAGGAAGAAGGAAGAAAAGATGGAAGGGAGTAAGCAAGTGGAGAGTTGAGTAGGAGGGCAGGAAGGGAGGAGAGGAAGAAAGGGAAGGAGAAAGGGTGGGAGGGAAGGAGGGAGATAAGGGAAGGGAAGAAAGAAAGGGAAAGACAGGCCAGAACCTGAGTTTGCTCTCTCCACATACGGTAGGCTCCAGGATTGACTCCTATCATCTGACTCCCCAGGGCCCACAGTTATTCTTCCATGTTTTCCATCTTACAAGCCCCATTTGAGTCTCCTGGATGGAATAAAAGTACCCTACATCAGCTCCTGGGCAGCTCAGAGTCCCAGTTGATTTTCTAAGCTGGTACACAATTATACCTCTTCAGGCTTTTGTGACTCTTGCCATGTAAACGCATCTCTTTTCTCAAGGCTGCCTGGACTCCCAGACTGAGTCTGAGGGAGGTACTGCTATTGGTGCTGGTTAAGATGCTAGGCTGAGCTGGTGGAAAACCTGCTTCTGGAATCATACCACCTACACAACTTCCTACGTTGCCCATGTGCCTGGCACATAGTAGCATTCAATAAATGTTTCTTGAATTTAGCAGCCAAAACCACATAGTAAAGAAAATTTTTACACATGCTTAGTATGGGAAGACTGACTGAGTATGTGGCATTTTATCAGCCACACTCAACCTTTTGGAAGGAGTCACGCATACCGCTGAATAGCTGTTTGAATTAAAGAAAGAGCTTGTACCTTTGATGTATAGACAATGCTGCACATGTCTCATATTTGCCGACGGGAAGTACAGAAAGAGCTTTACTGCACATGCACATGCTAGCTGGCTGACTTCTGTGGTCTTAATCCACATACAACTTGACCATTAAATCAGGTTATTGAAATTCTGGTGTAAAGAAAGACCCAGAGATCTGGGCAATGTTAAATCCTGCCACTATAGTCTGTTAGTCAAATGGTTTTGGTCGCATTTTGTGAGCTAGTGTGTGTGTGTGTGTGTGTGTGTGTGTGTGTGTATACATGCACACATATACAGTGGTTTTAATAATATAACCTTCAAGAGGTCAACACGATTGAGCAAATGCATATAGAATCCCTTTGTAAATTATAAAATGTACCATGAAAGAGTAAAATATTAATTTTCTCTCCCTTAAGAAGTTCTGCAAGAGCGACTTAGAAGAGATTGTTGCTTCTGTAATTCTTAATTTGAGTACATCGTGAGGTTCTTCTTTGGATAATTTAGACCTGGAGTTCAGGCAACCTGATTGTTTTTCTTTCGTTTTTCATGCAGCCCCTTGGCCCATCCCACCATCCTAGCACATGAGCCTAATTCAGTTTTGCTCCATGCATCAGAGAGTTTTAAGACAGCTATTAAAACACCACATGGAAAAGCTTTGCAGGGAATTCTACTCCACAGAGAAACCACAGAAACCACTACACACCTTAACTATCTCCCCGCCCCCAACAGTTGGCTAAAATTACTGCTCCATTATGTTACTACAATCCCACCAGTTTTATTGCTTGGAGCAAAATCTGAGGTCCAAAATGAACTTCAGAACATAAAAAGTAAAGCAAACCTCAAGAGGAAACAAGCTTCTTTGGGTTTTCAAGCAAATATTACATATCAGAGACATTCTTCTAACAGAGGAGACCAAGCAAAGCCAAGAGGAGTCCAGCTAATTGCTCCACAAATGTAAAATTGGAATCAGGGACTCTCCCCAAAGAAAGAAAACCTCCTTTCATCATCAGATATTAAAGACTGCAACTTTTCATCAACTCTTTTCTCAGGCATGAGACCCTCGTTTACCTTCCAATGTCCCTGGATGTTCAGTCACCACCTTGCACCTTAGAAATTAATGTTTATTTTCAAGCCTCAGAATGAGTTCATCATTTACCCTAGGAGAGCCATTGTCTTTTGTTTTCATTCCTTCATTTCTCTAATTTTGATGGCATTTACTCACTAAACAGTCTGATAATAGTCCACAAATTCTTTTTTTTTGATAGTCCATGAATTCTTATAACCATAGCACTAGAGCTACTTAAGGGAAGTCAAATAACCAAACAAAACCTTTGCTAAGACACCACCCATGATTCATTGCTGTTGCTTGGTTAATTAGCTTAAAGGGACAGCTCACTTTCTTCCAAGTACCCTCATCAATAGTAAGAGTTAAATTTTGAGGTCCATGTCGAGTGAGTACAGCACACCAAAGCCTACCTCAGACTACGACAAGGGGGCAGGACTATCTTGACCTAAACACTCTATTTGTCCCAGCATTCAATAAACTGTCCAAAAATGTCACGCTTTGGGAAGCAAATGATATCCTTTGTATTGCCTGTCATATCTGGAAGTAGAACAAAAATCCTTTGCTTTATCATGTGTTGTGAATCTTAGATCTAAAAGCAGTCTTATAATGTTCAAACACCAAGGGCATACAGAGAAGATTCTGACAGACTCCTGAGTCTAGTCTGCATATGAGTAGTGGGGAATGAAGTGTGGGGGTGGTGGGGAGGGATCTGGTAATTCTCTAGGATTAGTTCAGAAGATAGACAAGAATGTCATCTCAGCAATCAATGTGCCAGCAGATTGTACTCTATGTGAAAGCTAGCAAGAATGAGTAGCAGTTACCCTCAATAAGTAGTTCTTATGTACTGTGATGTACCAAACTGCAGAGACTACACAAAAGTGACTAGGATCAGAATGCAAGGTTGTGCAAACGCATGCTGGAAGCTCCAAAATAAATTCCTTAAAGCATCCAGTGCTTTACACAAAGTCTCCTTGGCAGCATCAATGGCAAACTAACTGGCAGGAGCATCATGGCATGTACTGTTCCACAGAGCATCCTGACTTTGCCAACCTCCTGAACACCCGGTTGATCAAGCGAGGTTGGAGGCAGGTGCCCTGTTGCTCAGTGAGGACAAGGAATCCACTCCTAATCCATAAGTGGAGGGTGA
This sequence comes from Nesogale talazaci, assembly GCA_004026705.1. Taxonomy (NCBI): domain Eukaryota; kingdom Metazoa; phylum Chordata; class Mammalia; order Afrosoricida; family Tenrecidae; genus Nesogale; species Nesogale talazaci. The sequence continues at coordinate 162,038 of PVJH01001993.1, forward strand.
GAACCACAGAGCAATGTCTACCTGCAGTGCCAACGGGAGGGGAGAGTTGAGTGTGTTGGGGTGTGGAGGTTGAGTTGGGGCAATGGTCCTAAGACAAGGTCTGAGAACCACCTTCCTCAAGTGTTTCTCATTTTGTCCAGACACCCATGCCAGTCGCCTTTATTTTTTATTCTTTCTCAGGAAGAAAGGGGACTGTGGGGAGATGGCCAAGCAGGTGAGGCAGAGGTGAGCCAGAGGGGAGGTAGTGCTGCAGTCAGCTGAGGGGTGGGGTCCGTGGCCCAAGGTCATTAGGAGGTGACCCGTGACCATAGTGAGAACAGTTCCATCTGAGCCCGCGGGCTCCCTGCTCCTTCCTTCACTTGCGCAATCCACAGGTCCTCATCATCCACACATCTCCTTTACAAGATACCGTGTGGCAAAATAGTCCCCGTCCATAATCACGATAGACTTAACGTTCTAGATCTGGTTAGGGTTCTTAATTTTCTTCAATGGCACAGGTACCTGAAATCTCTTTATTTATTACACAGTTACGTCAGGGTAGTAATTCATGATAGCGATTCTTCTCATTAATTCCCTAGCACAGTCTTTTCAGTCACTGTTTCAATGGCATAATACAAAAAAAAAATGCAGTGGATTTAGTGTCAGAAAGCTTGAGTTTTAGTCCTGATTTCATCTGCCTGGTTTTGGAAAAACATTCAAGGACTCAAAATTGGATCCTAGTATAATAATAATATGTACAATGGAGGACTTTTTATTCATTCAAACAAATCTACTGAATAGTGACTATGTGCATAGCATTAAAATGGACATTCAGACTAAAATGCACTGGGATAAGGCTTAGTCACTACTCTTAAACAGCCTGGGGATGGAAATAAACACACAAATGCACAAAGCTAGATGAAAAGTGATTATATGTAAAAGTATGGCATAGCTATAAAACACTGTACAAAATGTTCATTTTAATGAACCCCCAATTTATTAGCAATTAGCATTTATTATATGGGACCCCATGCTGCATATACAATCCTAACAGGCAGAATGATGCATATGAGCTATTCAAATGAATGAATTAAACATGGATCGATCTCCCAACATAGATCGATCTCAAAAACATGCTTAGTGAAAAGACTCCCCTTTCAAAATTGGCAGTTGCACCGTGCAGTATATTATAGATCTCTGTGTGCAAATCTAACAACCATGCCTAGTAAACAATACTATTTATTATTTATAGACACCAACAGATATAAAGCTCGGAGGATATGCAGAAGACGCACAATTTGTTGTTGTTGTTGTTGCTGAGTGCCCTGGTTCCAATCCATCCTGACCCTATGCACAATTAGGAAACACTGCCAACCCTGCACCATCCTCACAATCGCTGTGTGAGCTCACTGTTGGAGCTCCGGTGCCAACATCTCTTATTGAGGTCTCCCAACCCTCTACTTTAGCAAGCACGTTAGTGTATGTTACTCAGCGCCATCTGTTAGGCAGGGGGCTGCTCATGTTAAGGTCAGAGATCTTAACCCGCCACCTCGTCTGAGGAAGAATGAAGCTATCTGCTTCTCTAAGATGGACAGTCGTGGAAATGCTAGGTGGGGTCACTACGAGTCAGTGCCATCCCAATGCTGAGAGAACTCATAGTAGCATTGGCTATTGAGGAGAAAAGTGCAAGATGTGGAAGTGGAGATGAGAGCAAGAAGAAATGTCTTTAAGATTTTCGACAGTGTTTTTTATTTATGTACCGCTACATAGAAGCCTCGATAGTAGGGTGGTTATGCCTGGGGCTTTTCTCCTCAAACTCAGCTGTCTGAAACCACCAGTGGGCCAGCAAGAGAAAGAACAATAAAGGGGGCTTTCTACTCCTGTAAAGAGTTACAGCTTGGGAACCTCACAGGGGCCATCCTACCTTGTCCTTTAAGGCTGTTATGAGAACTCTTTTTGGTAGCCAAAAGCCAGCAGATCTTTCTCCCATGGAGGTGCTGGAGGTTTGGAACCATTGGCCTTGAGCTTAGGCAGACCAATGTCCACCCATGACAGCACCAACACCAGAGTGAAGGTAGCACCCAAACCAACCCTTGCAGAGGAGTCGAATCCAATGTCTAGCCAACTTGATGCAGAGGATAAAGCTGTTCCCCCAGGGTTTCTGAGGCCACATGTCTTTATGGAAGAAGACTGTCTCCTAGAGAGCAGCAGGTGCAAGCTCCTGATCCATTGTGGATAAGCAGCCCAGCACTTAACTCAGTGTGTCACCAGGGATCCTTGCGTCTGATATACCAAACTCATGGCCATCAAATTCATTCCAACTCCCAGATTTTATAAGACCAGATAGAACTGTCCCTGTGGCTTTCCACACTTGTGACTCTAACAACTCATTTTATTGGGGGATCAAATCATTATCCCAACACCCATTCATCATGTCAAGCACATTTGTACACTTGTTGCCTCGTAATTCTCAAAACCTTTTCTTTCTACTTGAGCTCTAGGTATCACCTCCTCATTTCCCCCCTCCCTTCCTACACCCTTTCCTCCCAAATCTTGATAATTTTTAAATTATTAATCTCTTGTCAAGTCTTACACTGTCTAATGTCTCCCTTCACCCACTTTTTTGTTCTCCATCCCTCCAGGAGGGGTTTATGTTGATCCTTATGATCGGTACCCCCTTTCTCCTCCACCTCCCTCCACCAACTGGTCTGGACGCGTTCATCTGTACTGAATCCCCTATTTCCTGTTCCTATATGTACAGTGTACATCCTCTGGTCTAGCCAGATTTATAAGGTGGATTTAGGATCATGATAGTTGGGGGTGGGGTGGGGAGGGAGGAAACATTAAAGAACTCGAGGAAAGTTTTATGTTCCATCATTGCTCTACTGCACTCTGACTGGCTTCTCTCTCTTTCCTGTGACCCTTCTGTAAGAAGGGTTTGGATGAGGTTTGGGTCTCCACTCCGCATTCTCTCTCATTCACAATGATATGATTTTGTTTCTTGATACCTGATATCTGATCCCACGGACACCTCATGATCACACAGGCTGGTGTGCTTCTTCCGTGTAGGCCTTGGTGCTTCTCAGCTAGATGGCTGCTTGTTTATCTTCAAGTCTTTAAGACCCTGACACTATATCTTTTGATAATATGGCACCATCAGCTTTCTTCACATTTTCCTTTGTACCTGCTTTGTCTTCAGTGATCATATCAGGATGGTGAGCATCATGGAATGCCAGTTTAATAGAACAAAATGTTCTTGCATTTAGGGAGTACTTGATTAGAGGCCAAATATCCATCTGCTACTTTAATATTAAACCTATAAATATATGCACATAGATCAATTTCCCCATCATCATATAAAATATATTTCTATATGTACATACCTGTATTTAGACCTCTATAAATGCCTTTTGCCTCCTAGTTTCTTTCCTCTATTTCCTTTTACTTTCCTCTTGTCCCACTATCATGCTCAGTCTTTATGGGTTTCAGTAAATTCTCTGTTACATTACCCTTGATGAAGCGCTACTAGGCCTCCTACACCCTCCTTAACATCAATTTTGGATCATTTGTTGTTCCCTTGTCCCTGGGTTAAGGGACACTTCCTTTCCTCTGCTGCCCCCTTTCCATGTCCCTCAGAACCATTGGTCCTATTTTTTTCTTCTCCAGATTGTTTATCTCAACTATCTTATCAGATAGACCTGCAGAGATAATAATATGCACACATAAAAAAGACAGAACAAAACACAATATCAAAAAAAAGAAAAAGAAAAGAAAAAGCTTTAAATAGTTCAAGGTCTGTTTGTTGACCTTCAGGAGTGTTTCCTGGTTGAATCTGATGGGGTGCCACGCCCTGACCCCAATGTCTATTTTTGGTATACCCTGGTGACTTCCTTGTTCAGCTTCCCTTGCTGTTCTGTTGCACACCTTGGCCCACCAAGGCTTGAGGATGATACCCTTGCTCAGAGCAGTCAATGTACACAGAGGACCATGTGGCCAGCCCCACTATGAAACATGACATCCATCACTAACCACAGCCCTATGGGGAACAACACTGGAGACACAGTGCGGGAATTGCACCCTATCGGATCTAACTTATAATGGGAGTAGAAGGCCTCGTCTTTCACCTTTAGGTCTTCTGGTGGCTTCCAGCTTTTGATTTCGGGGTTAGTAGCCCAGGATGTAAAGTCTATGCCACCAGGGCTCCTTTGTTTTAGATATATGTACATATAATACATAATTATATATAGTATACAATTATTTATAACATATATGGTATGGTAAATTTTTCATAATGGCAAGAAGGAGGGCTGCAGTTTTCTTTGAACTTTTCAGCATTCTAAAAAGAATTGAAACAGAAAGCATTAGCCTTGGAATGTGACGTTCATTATAATAGAAACCCACTTCACCCTGTATCTTTGGGAAAAATCATGGGAAAAGTCATTTAAATGACTTTTAATGGGAAGAACTCTTTGTCCATACCTTAAGCTTAGCTTGTTTCTAGTCTACAGTGATCTCGTTTCTACCTTCTGGGAAGATCAATGTTTTCTTCCATAAGTTTCCTCCTGTTTAAATAGGTTCATCTCAATACATCGTTATTCCATCACCAGTCTCAAGGACCTGTTCTTTTTTCTTGGGCTGAAGAGGATATTCTGATCCCTTTTGAGAACCTCTTGTTAGTTCCGATCTATTTTATCTCTTCTCTAGTTCTTTCAAAGTCTTCCTCTCATTTTCTCTGCCCCATTTGTACATATATAACTGTCTTCACCAAATCCTAACCTCTTCCCAAACAATTTTCCTTATTATCATCCTTGCTGTAAACAAATTCCTCAAGCACATGAGACTTCCACATGTGAATAAGCCACCAGATACTTAAACCCTTTAGCTTTTCGTTCAACTTCCTTCCTCACCACCTCCATCCACCACCCTACTAAAGCAGTTTTGCTGAAGCTCAGTAATGGTGTTCTATTATCTAATCTGATTGTTTGGCCCCATTCTTTTGCACTCACATTAGGGTTGACATTCGGCCTCATACATGATTTGCCTCCCATGACTCCTTCTTCTGCCTTTACTCTCTTGACTGTCCCTTATCTGGTCATCCAACTCTCCCTTCCTTCTGTCATATAAATGAGGACTGTTGGGAATTCTACACAATTCTGTTGACAACCTTCAATCTTTCTGTGGGCACACACTTTCTATGAAATATTGCAGCTACTCTCTTGGCATCTGTAATTACCTCCCTTCCTGAAATGTCTGTGTCTGTTTCCAAGTTTAGTCCATGAACTCTAGATCCTGTTTTAGATTTTGGGTTGAACATTTCTACTTTGATGTCCTTCCAACACGTGAAACTCAGTCTGCCTAAAATTGAACTCTACACATCTGTACCTACCACAAACAAACAAACAAACCCCAATGAAATAGAACAAAACCTACTACATCACAAATAAACCTAAATTCAATCTCTGTCAGATTCTGAGATTTTCTCTTCTTACCAGTCATCATAATTTCAAATCCTCTTCTGTCCTCTTTGATATATGACCAAGATTCTTTTCAGATTTTCTTGAATCTGTCCCTTATTCCCCATCTCACAATCATTCTCCTATTTCACCCTAAAACCACGTTTGGATTATGGAAAACATCTTCTATGAGGTCTATTAAAGCGATTTCCCCCTTCTCCAGCTGCTCATTTTCTGAAGACATGATTTCACACTTCCCTCCTAGAAAACATTTTAATTGTATCTCCTTAACTCTAATAGGTTCAGACAGCATCCAAACCTGAAATATTGAAATCCGATGCTCTTTATAGTCTCTTCCTAACATCTGTAATACTATATTTCCCATCTCTTTGCTAAATTCTCACAACACTCATGCAAAATGCTTTGCATGAGTGCTCTGAGCCTCAATTTCCTTGTGTAAAATGCGGATCATATTTTGGGATTTGTTATGAGGATTAGCCAATGTTAGCGTGTGAAAAACACCAAATGCAATATGCGCTCAGTAGTTAATTACAGGATCTCAAAAATGTGCATGTTGCTCAGCACTCTACCTCGCTCAGTCTGGTCTTTTTATCCAGAATGCACTCTTTCCCTAAAGGTCCCATCCAAAGGTGCTCTCTCCTGTTTTTCTACCTATGAAAATTCCTTGCTAGTGACGTATACAATGCACACTCATATCCAAGTAACACAGTATCTACACTATGGTGACTCTGTTAGTGCCTGTCTCAAGCTTAACTGATGTACTGTAAGACCTAGGTCGCTGAGTTCTACCCTGAGTTTCTGGTTAAGTCTGATGTTGTGGTCTAGAGACCCCACATTGAGAAAGCACTAGCACAGATATTTTCTCAGGCCGTAAGCTCTGAAGTGATGAGAATGCTTATTTATTTAGTTCTTCTTTCCACGGACCAGCCCCTTCGATTTCCATATACTCCAGGTTGTACACAGGGCAGTGTTTTAACCTGGCATGTTATTTCAATTGACTTTGATTGCTCAATGATGCCATGCCAAAGCTTTGCATTCGCTACCTGGCTATACTCAATCTTACCATCTCCAATAGCTAAAAATCTACGAAAAGAGAATGCCTGAGTGATGGCATGTAAATAGCATAGAGTTCATTTATAAATACAATGCAATAGCTAAAGATATAGCCAGATAATTCTCAGTTCTTCATGCGGGTGGTGAGATGCAAAGTCTCTCGGAATCGAAGAAAGGAAAATCACTTATATTTTCCTCTGGAATGCATTTTTAAACCTACATTTTGGAGTGGGTCCATCTTACATTCTAGAAAGGCAAGATTCTTTAAATACTTTCTCTACAGATGGATGTTTCTGTGGCAAGGACTACTTTCTGTCCTTTGAAGCCAATGAGGGATGGGGGGAGGGAAGAGTAGGAGGAGCCTGGTGCTGGTAGCAAAACATAACAGAGGGAGAAAATTTGGGAGAGCTTTAAGATGTAATGAAAGAATGGTTCTTTTCCAAACCTGGGAGGATACCATGCCGGCAATTAATGCTTTTCCACTTTTCCTGTGGTAGATCCACACCCCAAATGCTCATGGGCTAAAGGTGCAGAACCTTAAGAGGCTCCATCTCAGTAGTTAACGAAGGACAGACAGAGGTTAGAGTGAATGGATCCAATGCTGTTGAGTCAATTCTGAGTCATCATCGTCAATAGGGAAAACTTTTAGCTAAAAGACTCACGTAAGGAAAATCTAGGCAAGTACCTATCTTAACCCTACTTTTTCCAATTCAAGCCCATATGGATAATCTCTTCTTCACTTGATCTTAGCCAAAAGGCCGAGAAGCAATGGATGGATAACCTCTTCTATTGCATTAATTTCAGACACAGCAAGCATGATTTCTCTGCTTCTAGATGCTACATGTTTTGATTGTAAACTTGGAACAAATTATGTTGGAATGGTTTTAAAGACCTTTACTCATGGCTAAAATTTAAAGTGGAGAGGACACTTTCAATCTCCTTGCTTTTTTCAGAAATTTTGATTTCTATACAACTAACAGGTAAATAAAAAGAGGCGGTGGTGGTGGTGTAAACAAAAAGATAAGGCAGGGGGAAAATGTTATCAAAGAAGCTGAAAGCACACCTATAATTAAATTTTTCTGGATAAATTAATGTAAATCTATGCTGATATTCAAATGAAAGGGCAGCTAGATGTCCAGTTCCCATTTAGGCTTCAGGTTATCAAGACATATGCTCTACATGATTTTGTTCGTCCGGGTAGAATAGAGAAACAAGGCCATAGACATGTATATGTATATTATGGAGAGGTTTATATTCAAGAGGAAATGACCAGTGAGAAAATATCCCAATTCAGTCCAGTCCAAGATCAAATGTTTGATATTAGCCTACATGTCCGATACCAATCCATAAGTCTCTCTTCAGACTCACAAAATATATGCAATTATGCCAAATGCAAAATAACCACAAGCCAGTGGGTAGAAAGTCTTTGGATTCAGTGGTGTTATAAGCATCTTAGTGCTGGCAGGAGTCTACACGTGGCTTCTCTAGGTCGAGGTTTATAGTTGCATCAGGCTAGGTCCACGTGGATTCTCCTCAGGGATGTCTTGCAGGGAGTCAGCCTTATCAGTCAAATGTCTCCCAGGAAGTGAATTGAGAGACAGTGTCTCCGTCTCCAAGAGGGAATTATTGTATTTCCCAGAATTCTCAGGAGAAGGCCATGCCTACACAGAGATTTCATTGACTATCTCCAGACTGACAGACTAGACTCGACCCTATACTCTAAATCCTCAAATTTACACTAAATTGGGTGACTGCCACAATAACCACGGTCTTTGATCTTTTAACATGATTTTTCTCTTTTTTTTGGCATCACTGCCCTCTGGTGGTGGGAGTAGGAGGCCCAGCCTTAGCTCCTTTGGAGCCACTGCTGGAATTGAACCTCCATCCCAGTGGGCCACGCACAACCACTACGCCACCAGGGCTCAGCCCCTATTTCTCTTTTTAAATTCTTGAGCACAATTGGGACTAAACAAACAAAAAATATCTTCACCAAGACAGAGCATTATTATTTTCTCTATATTGCAAGCATATATCCATCTGAGCATCTTTATTCACAAAGACATATCCATAGCTTTTCTCATACCAAGGGTTGGGAATAAGGTTTGAATACACTATTTTCCACAAACATTTTCTTAGAGCAGTGACAAGTTTACAATACATGAATGGAAAGTTAAATGTGAGCATTGTTTTTTCTTTTCCCTCTATAGTCAAGAAATAACCTTTATCTTTGTTCAGCAGTCTAAATATTTCATTTGAAGATATAAGTGCTGGATCTCAGTATTCCTAAACCTAAACTAGTTTAAACCACACCCAAGTTTTATATACAGATACAAAGTCATATGCATTGTATGAGTCACATGATTTGCACATTCTAATATATTTTTGAGGGTTTTCTCGGTCTACTGAATATATGCTGCCTGAGAACTTGTTAAATTGTCTGTGACATGGTCACACATGATAATCATATTAAACATAAAATCCAATTAAAATAACACAAAGACAAATGATTGTGAAGAGGTCAAGCCAATGAGATGACAGGAAACAGAATTTTCTTTTCTTTAAGAAAGCATTTGCAAATTTCCATACCAAATGCACTGAGTTGCCACAGAAATAAAGGAGTTGTTCTGTCATGGTTAGACGGTTGGCTTACAAAAGGTCAGGTTAGCCAAGCACTTCTTTACTGGATGGAAAAATGTTAACCCGTGAAGATTGTCACTGGATAGATCTTCTTGAACTGTATTTATACAGGTACATAAAAAAACAACACCTGACACAGTAAAGCCAAGAATTGGAGGTGCATGCTGGGAGATTTATTTCATCTCCTAATATTTATTTCATAGGACAAAGTAGAAAAGACCCATCCATTGAATTGTTAGGCTTTAAATCTTTATGGAATAAGTTTGCCACATCTGTCTTCATCAGCATGGCCGATGGATTGGAAGTGCTGCCCCTAATTAGCACTTTATGCATTGAACCACTAGGATCTACAGGGAAATGTACATATATCAAAGTTTACTAAGCTGGGTATTTAATGTTAGTGTTTGTTTGCTATATTTACTTCAGTAAAGGAAAGATGATGATGGAGAAAGGGAATTTCTTGTTGGAAGGATTGTGGTTTGGGTAACAGTAACAAGAAGAACTGATGTGTTCATTTTTGTCATTCTTCCCATTAAGATTGACTGAGATGTCTCCAACTCCACGCACTCTTTTCGCAAGAGGGAATCCAAAGATAATATGGCTTGCTTCCTGTCTTAGAGAAGTTCACAAGTGACAGTCAAATGATAGGCTCATAACAGCTGTAACATATATGATAAATACCCTTACTCACATCCATTGGTTAAGCCAACTGAACATGGGCAAGCAGGGATAGTTGCATAAAGGAAATGTATTGAATCTGTGATTTTAAGAATCAGAAAGAGTTAGTTCATCAGCCATGTTACAGAAGGTAGGGTATTCCAAGTAAAATATTCTGTATGCCTCAAGGTCCAAAATTGCCCAGCAAGTTTGAGAAGGGTGCGATATGAGGAGGGAAGAAAAGATTAGACTGGAACTAAGAAGATTGTGAAGGGTCAAGTAAACACTAAGATAAATTTGATAGCATGACCTGATCATTGTATGTAGCTTTCATAATCATTCATAACTGGGGCCTGTAGCATTGTGAGTGACATTGGGGAATCTTTTGCACCATGTCTTTGGGCGGGCTAAGCCTCAGCTGGGAACAAGTCTACACTGCACATCTTTTACTACGTATTCTGGGCTTCTCTATTGTGTCACTCTGGGTTGTCTATAGAAACAAATGCATAGGCACTCAGATGTGAATAAGAAAGAGCCTTATATACCAGAGCAATTGAGTACTGAGAAAACATCCCAGCCAGGTCCAGATGAAGTCCATAAGTCTGATATTGGCCCATATGTCTGATACCAATCTATAAATGCCCCTCCAGACTCATGAAACACATGTAATGATGCCAAATGCAGGAAGATCACAGGCCAGTGGGTGAGAAGTCTTGTGGATGCAGTTGTGCTAAAGGCATCTCAGTGCCGGCAGGCATCTACATGTGGCTCCTTCACCTTCAGGGCTCTGATATCGCTCCATGTGTCTTGTCAGCAAGCATGTCTCATAGGGGGTGAGTGTGTCCCACCTCCAGTGAGTTATTTATCTCCTTAGTGCCTCCAAATGAGGGCAACTTGCTGTGAACTGATTGACAGGCTAAATTCCAGCGCTTCATGCTTACGTCTCAAGTTGACAACAGATTATGTAACCACCACTTCTATTGATTACCAATTCATTGTCCTTCTCTAATTATGGATGCAGATTTATTTAGCTTTTGCTTTCTGTTAGTTACAGTACACTCCATTTGAATTACAAATGTTCAGTTTTTACTATTTTTTTTTTGGGGGGGGGAATCACTGCTCTCTGGTGGTGGGAGTAGGAGGCCCAGCCCCACTGTTGGAATTGAACCTCCGTCCCAGTGGGCTGCAGTCCCGTGCACAACCACTACGCCACCAGGGCTCAGTCCCAGTTTTTACTATTTCTAATGTACAATTTTATGACAAAATGCTTTAAATGAAAATCCACAGTGAATTGACTTCAAAACTTGGATATGTTCTTTAATATTTATTTAAAATATCCAAACCAGTTGCCACTGAGTCAGTTCCAATTTGTGGTGACTCGTGTGTGGAGGAGAACTGAGCTCCACAGCATTTGACGACTAGGTCTTTTTGGAAGCAGATTCCCAGGTCTGAATTCCAAGGTATCTCTGGGTTGGTTAGAACCACCAATCTTTGAATTAGGAGTCGAGAACTTAGCTATTTGCTCTCTTCAGGGACTTCCTTAAAGTATCATAGCATGTAAGTATATTGAATTTTCAGGAGGTTAAAGAAGGAAAATTATGAAACAATAACCGAAAGCATGTTCTGAGGTTACATCAAAATCATAAAATACATAACTTGTATTTCTACTGTAAAAATAAGATTCATTCCAACATAAAAATTTGATAATCTTATTTCTAAAGGAAATAGAGCTCAAAGGTTATGTTATTAGAAACTGAATGGATGAAATACATTTTTTCAGTGTGATAAAATTTTTTTAAAAAATTGGTTCCAAGACATGTTTTGTTTGAAAAAACTACAAAAAATTTTTTAAGCATTTTGAATTTGTTTCATGCCTTAAAGTCTTTTAAGAAATACTTTTCACAAAATGTGTCAATAACTAAAAATACTTTTAAACCAATCACCAGAACTTAACCCAATCTACTGTGTAATCAAACATGAGGGGCCACTTTTCAGACTTGAAATTCTTAGTTAAACTTCAGGGAAAAAAAGTATCAATAGGGGTGTGTCTTTTCAGTCTAGACTGTGGCAAAACATTTCTACTGAAATGAGAAAGGGATCTTTGGGGGATCATAAAAATCAGAGCAAGGGAAAAAAAAGGAAAACAAAACAAAAAAAGGGGCTGAGCCCCGGTGGCGCAGTGGTTGAGTGCGGGACTGTGGTCCACTGACTTGGTGGTTCAAATCCAGCAGCAGCTCTCCAGAAGTAAGACTGGGCCTCTCACTCCCACCAGAGGGCAGTGATAGCCCCCACCCCCAAAACAAAACAAAAATCAGAGCAAAGAAAACTTAATCACTATGGATTAACCTTTAATGTGCTCACATAAAAGTACTTCAATAACACCTTTGAGGCAAAATTTAAAATTGTGAAGATCGCCAAATGCTTTTGTTGATCTGGTGGAATGAGACCAAACAGCATCTGTGACATCTCAAATGCTATCAGTGGTGACCAAGAAAAAGAGTCTTACTGAGAATTAATTACACGGAAACAATCCATATCAGGGTGGTGACACATGGTGAAAGTCTAAATTTTATGGAAAAAGTTCCAGATCTTTTGATTTTGTTTTACTTTGGCAGATATATTTTATCTAGAAGGTGATTTCATCAAAGATGCAAGTGAAATTAATCAATACAAATGTGTTCTCAGCAAATTTTATATTTTCTACTGTACATTATACAAACACCAGAGATCATCGAATCATCTCAAAGATGCTGGGGGTGAAATATTATAAAGACATGGAGACCACAAAGGCAAACTACAGCGCTACCACTGAGAACACAGAGTGGAAAGCTCGCCAGTTCCGCACGGTCATCATACTATAAGGGTGAGATGGAAAGACTTAAGCAGTGGAAAATGAAATTAAATTTTAGAGACGTGGCTCTTATCATGCTAAAAAAAATACTGACACTTCTGTGAAATGTCAGTATTTTCTTTAGCATAAGAGGTGAAAATAGGATTTCCCACATAAAATTAAATATAACACACTCTGAAAGAGAAGCTGAAGACAGTAGAAATGAAGAAATGATGATTAACAAAGAACAGAACAAAATAATCTATCAGTTCTAAGAAAAAAACATTCAGGTTGTCTAATAAATTATATGAGCTATTGGATTATGATTTGACAACAACTAAATGAAAATTACAATGAACATTTCCTGGTGTCCAACCATGAATTATAGGGTGACATTTAGCAAGTAAAAGTCATGTCAAAACCACATCAACGTTTCTGAGCATCCACAAGTAATTTTGAAATAACTGGGAAAATTTAATGAACGATATGTACTAGAAATTATATCAAACTGCTAGCAAATCATTGTACAAGGCTCATATGGAGTTTAATTTGTAGACACTATAAATAGTGGCTATTTATTTTCATCCAAGTGCTCATTCACATACTACTACGATAGATTTTTAAAAAGTCTAATTTTTACTCCTGAATTAAAGCAGGCAAGAAGGGAGAATTTGGAAGGCTATTGTAATCATGCAACTTAGAAATTATGGGAGGTAGAAAGGAAGGAACAGGAAGAGAGAAGGCACGTCAACAGAAATTGTTGGCCAGTTTGACATTAGAAGGAAGGGAATGGTTTCTAACCTCAAGAAACAGGAAGCTACCAAGATATGGTGCAAAGGAGCAGATGTTTGCTGGAGAAGCTAATGTTTGTTACACAGGTTGAATGTGAAATGCATATGTTATATTTGCTGTGTGTGGAAATAAATAAAAGAGAAAGAATATCTACAATAATTAATATTTAACATGGCATACTCTTCACAAATTTTTATTTGAATATCACCTTTACAAACTTATTTATGCTAGTACTGATAAGAGGTCTTCCTTAGTGAGCACCTTCTATTCCTTCATGCAGCAAATGTGATTTGAGTTCCCTGTGGGATAAGTGTTGGGTTGTTAACAGCAAGGTCTGCATACTGCTTTTCAGGAGAGAGTGAGGCTGTCTGCTCCCGCAAAGAGCAAGGATCTCAGAAACCCTTAAGATGGCTATGAGTTGGATATGACAAACTGGCAGTTTGGTCTGTGGTTTTGGATATCCAGTGCCTTCTGATGTACTACCTTGGAACTCCAAGGGAGACCTAGGCTCTGAAGCAACCCTTGCCTCCCTCTGATTCAGACAGTAGCAGTAGTTAAGTGTCTGTTGCAAATTGAAAGCTCAGTGGTTTGAATCCCCCCACTGCTCTGTGGAAGAAAAATGTGGTCTACTGCCATAAAGATCACAACCTTAAAAACCTGGTGGGGCAGTCCTACGCTGTCATGGTGGGTGGTTTTTGAAATGAACTTGACAGCACAAAACGGCAACATATACCAGACACTTTTAGGTGATGGCGATGTATCAGTGAGCCAGACAAATTCACTGCCTTCATGGAGCTGACACTCACATGAGGGACAGAGCCAATAATGAGACAAATCCAAAACAGAAGGCCAGGAACTGAATTAGGACATGAGGATAGCAGGCAAGGATGTGGTTTAATGAGGGCGACCGGAAATGGCAACTCTGCAATGGAATTCTTAAGAAAAGGAGAGAGTCTGTCTAGGGCAGACAGTCTAGGGCAGGATCCTTCTAAGCAGAGGGCACAGCAAGAACAAATGCCCTACCTATACACCAGTGGGTTTCTGGATCAGGAGAGGGACCAGTGGATGGAGTTAAAGGGTGAGGAGGGATGAGGTGACATTAGAATGGTCACCTGAGGCCAGACACACATGGTCTTATAGGCCATGGAAGAACATTTGGACATATTTTGCCTGCCGTATGGAGACCCTACGGGAGGGCAGCATGAGTAAAAACAGGACACTACGTTCTGAAGCTTCTGAGCGACTTGTAGTTTAGGCAAAGGGAGGGTGGTTTTTTAGGTTCGATTTAGGGTGACAGTGGCATAAAATGTCTTTTAGATACAGTTCAAATGTAGTCAGCTCAATGTACTGAGGGAAAAAGTGATTATGGAGTGACAACACTGAAGAGACAAAATGGAAGGATTGTAGTTCTAGGGACACCACACAAGACGAAAGCAAGAATTGGTGAAGAGCAGGTTTGTAGGGGTAAAGCTAAGTTTGGGTTTGGCTCTGTTAGGCTGAGATACTATGCACTGATATAGAGTATCTATAAATGCACAACCTCTCAACTATCTTTTCCATATGTGCAGGAATGATATGACCACCATGCCTGTTTTAAGAATGCAGAGACCAAACCTTGGGGATCTTAGCTAATTTAAGATCCAATGACTAATCAGTTGGAAATTATTTGGGAACTCAGAAGAGAAAACAGGCCACAGAGCTGAGAAAGGATAATACAGCCATAGAATGGGATCTGGCATAATGTTAATACATGAACACACATGTGCTTATGATTGTTAGGTGGTGCAGGAAGTGGGGGGGAAGGAGTTGAGAATACGAATTTTTTGGTACCCTCTAGGAATTTACAGTGCCTGTTGGGAAAGTATATACAGTAGATGACACTGAAATTGTTGGGTAGAAGATCAAAGGGCTATAGAATAAAAGGCACAATCATTAATGTATTTAGTGGCAGGAGAAAAGTCAACGAGGACGAGGATCGTGCGACTTGCACTGCCCTCTGGAAGATGTGGGGGGAATCTTAGAAAAAGGAATTGGATGTCGCAGGGAGAGATATGCAGCCCAGGAAACTGTGTGAGCGAAGGAAGGGAGGTGATCATAGTCAGTGTGTGCCTGGGGTTATCACTGGACCACTCAACGGCAGTGGCGGGGGATAATGAGAGAGGGTCAGAGAAAGGCAAGCTGGCCATGAAAAGACCATGAAAGCCAGCCACATCACGTCCAGTTTGATCTTGTGGGTAACTGGAAGCCCATGACAGTTTCTAAGGCTAAGGCTGAAACCTGGTAAAAATCCACTGTTCTTTAATATTTTCCTAGGATGTTGTTCAATTCATGTTGGCAACCACATAGATTGTACTTTGATTTTTTTTTCATTTGCAGTAAAAATGATCACATCTAACATCTACGTGGATATTCTAACCTGCTAATTCCCTTTGGTTCCAAACTCTTTCAGATAATAAATTTTTGTCCAAAAGCAGAAATTATAATGTGAGGTTATAAAAAGTCCATTTCCCTCTTAACATTCTTTCGAGCAACTCAGCTGTTTTTATTGGCTTTTATTGAAACAACCCTTGTGTGAACTGGCAATTTGTTTTGTAAATATCAATGAAAGCATATTTCAGAAAATATAGTAATGAAAACCAACCCAACTTCAGAAACGTGCTTGCTGCCAGACATCAGTCTTCAGCTCATATTATAAGAATTTCCAGTAAGTCTTAAATACACATTAACATGAGAAATAGCTTACTGTTTAAGATCAAAAAAGTTGAGAAATCCTTCACTGCTTCTCAAAAATTGTTTGAGGGTTCTTTCTAATAAAACGTATTTCCCTTTTTCATAAAGCACATTTATAATGGTTTCAAACACTTCAACAGTGTTTCTCTCCCAAACTTACTAAGACTTAGTTTATTATCATCCTATTTATATATTTTATAACTTTACTTAAGAGGTCTGAGATATTAAAATTTTTCACCAATATCTATCTTGAACCCATATCAACTGTCTAGAGCTTTTATGAGAATTGTAAGCTTTGTTCAAGACTCCAAGTAACTTTTACTGCCATTTTGTAAATGGTAATAACTTAGGTATTGCCATTAATCTATGTTTAAAGAGAGAAAAATATTATTTCTTAACTGAAATAAGGAGAGACTGTGAAATAAATGCTGCAGAGATTTTTAACTCAAAAGCTTCCTGGTTGGGAGATAAAATATCTCTGAAAAGTGAAATATAATCATTACATAGGTTTTTTAGGACAATGCCACAATCATACATATCACATATATATGGATGTGTATATATATGTATATATATATGCCTCTTATACTTTCTTCTTATCTTAGAAAACATTTCGCTATACTAACTTCCTGGGTTCCATTGAAATAGGTTTCTTGATGGTTGCAATGAATTAGTGGATAGCCTGTCTAATACATACATACACACACACACACCCATATATATGTATTCTTTGGATGTGAAACAGCTCACATTCTACTCATATTCTACAAAATATGAACTGATAAAAAATAACTCAATGTATTCTACAAAAATAGTACTTTATAAGTAGAGCCTAGAACCAAAAATGGAGAGGTTGAATATGGGTTGAGATGATTAGGGGAAGATTCCTGCAAGGGAAAGTTCTATGATGGCTTCCAAGTATAAGACAAGGAGAGAAAAGGTGGAAGTTCAAGTCAACCAAGGAGACTAATATGAGTGGAATGGAAGTGAGGAGGAGGAGAAGGCGGGGGAGGGAGTCATTTACTGAAGGTTTATTAGCTTCCAGACACTGTACAAATGAAATTAAATGAAATAGGTGTCATTTATTCATTACAGCAAACCTTTGAGATGGAGATTATTATCTCTACTTAGAAAAGGAGGACGAGTCTTTGTGAAGGTAAGAAAACTGCTCTAGGCCATTCTACATGTCAGAATTAAGGCTAGATCTTCTTAGCCCTAGGGCTGGCCTTTCTCCAGCAGCTAACTATTATCTATTTTGTAGAAAAGAGACGGGTTAGTTTGTATTTAGCAAGCAATTCAAATGAATGGCTAGATGGGCCAGATAGAGAGGGCTGGTTAATCTTTACTTTAGGATGGTAGAAGGAGTCACAGTCAGTTTTTGAGCTGGGAATTCACACGGTATAAACAGTGTTCAGGAAAGATTAGTTAGCAATGAAATGAATGAAAATAAGCTACTCTGTATCGAAGATGAAGTCTCTAGATCGTGGAAATCCTCATTTGATAAGAGAAAGGGTGGAAGTTCTAATCTACCTAGAAGTATCTTGGAAGAAAATCTCATGGTCTAGTTTTGACAAACCAGCCATTGAAAACCACAGTTCTGCTAGGCTCACAGGGGGTCATGTGAATTGAAATCCATTCGATGGCAAAGCTGGTAGTTGTGGGTTGTAGTAAGACAGTTTTGCAAATACCACTGTGAAAAAGGTGAAGGTCTGGGCTAGAATAAAGGTATGACTGTGATGAAAGTAACAAAAATCTAAAAGGAAAAACTGAGCGGGCTTAAAGACAGAAGGCATGTGATGGAAGAACAAGATGCATTTTCATTACTGTGAGAATTATGGTGCCATTGACAGAAAAGAGAAAGCTGGGAGGTCAGGGAGTTTGAGATGAAGGTCAGTCACGTGTTTGGCCAGCACAGCCAGGTCATAGGCCACACTTCCAGTAGCAGAAAGAGAGGAGAGTGACTTTTCACAACAAAGAGTTACAAATATTCCTATTTTGTTACTTAGATGATTTCAGTGAGAAGTCTAAGATTGAACTTATATAAAACTAGTCCTAAGACTTCTTTTAAATGTTATTTATGAGAGTCCAAGGATAAGAGAAATATGAAGCATGGAGTTTATTGCTTCTTGCAAACTAAGCATTGCTTGTGTGCTTATTGGTTTTAAGCAATACTTCAATCCTAAGTGCTAAATTACTTTTCAGTGAACATTCCTTAAATAGTTATTCTGTATTATTACACATAGAATTATTGTAAAGGATTATAATAAGAGAGTACATACACAGGGCACTGTTTTCATTACATCAACTGTATTGGTCTGTTGTGGGGAGCAGATTCACTAAGTATGGAATCTAGAGTCCGGTCCCTGCTGCAATTGATCACTGTGTGTTTGTCTTTGGACTAGACTTTGAGCTGCCTGGCTCCTCAGCTTTATAAAGGGGCAGGAGAGTCCATATACTTTGGGAGTTTACATTTTTGAGTGAGCTCTGTAAAGGGCATCAATAAAATGTGTAACATTACTTTGTGCTTTTTCAGTCCAATTTTATTCCAAGTTATTTCAGTTCAAATATTATTAATTGTATTTGAAAAGGTGGGGGATATACATTAAGAATAATAATATGAAAATTGATACAGTGACATCATGATTCCTAACAAAAATTCTAATACATTATGTTTGATGCTTCAAATGCTTTATACTCAGAAATAAATAGACTTAGTCAACAATTTACTTCTTAATGATACACAAAAGACAAATGACAGTATTAGATTGAGTCAGCACTGCAAAATAAAATCAGTGGGTACTGGAGTTCTGAGACTGTGCTACATTATTTGTGGGTTCCCGCAAATCTTTTGTATATCTTTAGTTCTCTGTGTGAGTGTGTGTAAATTTGGAGTAAGTGAATGGAATAGTGGAATGAAAAAATACCAACAATTGGACTCATGTGTATAGCTGTCTTTTTGCTACAGATAGAAATAAGATTTTAAGCTTGGAAAAAAATGAAATATATATGATCCCCCTCCCCCCAAATTTGAAACTATGAAACTATTTGACAAGAAAATTTTTCAGAGCCATTATGAACAATCCTATTTTAAAAAATGATGACTTAAATAGAGTGGATCAAATTCTTGAGAGACATAATCTGCCAAAAATCACAAAGGAAATATATAATCTGAAAAAATCTGTATCTCTTAGAAGAATAAAATGAATAATTCTCCTTCAAAACAGAAAGCATCTGGCCCAAATTGTTTCACTGGTAAATGCTACCAAACAATTAAGAATTATTATCAATCCTTCTCAAGTTTCGTCAAACATAGAATGGGAAGAAATACATCCCAAATAATTCTATGAGTCCAGGTTTGCTTTAACACTGAAACCAAACAAAGATAGGACTTAGAAAGAAACTACCAGCCAATAACCTTCATAAACCTAGATGCAAAGTGGAGACCTCTAAGATAATTGGACAGTCCTTTCAAGAAGGACCACATGGAAGGAATGATGTATCCAGAATGCAGTGTAACACTAATGAAACACAGAAATATCTAGTTTTTAAAATATTTCCCCCTTTTACTATTTTTTGTGGGCATCACTGTCCCCTGGTGGGGGTAGAAGGGCCAGCCTTGCTCCTGAAGAGCTGCTGCTGGATTTGAACCGCCAATCCTGAGGGCCGCAGTCCTGCACACAAACACTACATGACCGGGACTTAGCTCCCACTCTACTATTAAGGTCTTAGTTTCACCTCATTAATATTGTAAGACCTGTGTATGCTCATTTGAATAATTAAGGTTTGGGGAATGCATGAAACTCATGATAGATAAACTAGAAAGAGTGACTCTCTGAGGGTATGGGAAAATTGGTGGGGGGAGGGAGAATCAATATCAATGATGGCTGTATAACCCTACTCGAAGGGAAAAATAACAGAACTATAGGTGAATGGATACATTGAATAGTATAAGATGGAAATAATAATAATAAAAGGGGGGCTGAGCCCTGGTGGCGTAGTGGTTGTGCGCGGGACTGCGGCCCACTGGGATGGAGTTTCAATTCCAGCAGTGGGGCTGGGCCTCCTACTCCCACTGCCAGAGAGCTGTGATGCCCCCCCAAAAAAATAATAATAAAAGGGTTTTGGGGGATAGGAGATAGAGGGGAGTTGATATCAAAGAGTTCAAGAAGAATAAATTGTTTTGAAAATGATGGTGGCAGCAACTGCACAATTTTGCTTAATCTAATTGATTTTTGGATTGCTATAATATCTATAAGAACTCCCCAAAGTGATTTTTTTAAAAAAAGAATGATGTGGGGGCGTTTCTGGCAGGACCTGTGGATCTGGGAGAAAGGCACTGAAAATACAGGATGCTGCTGCTTCTCCTGGCAAGGTCATGAAGCCACTGGGTATCCGTGCCCTTAGGTAGCTGGAACCCACGCTTCCAAGTCTCCTGGAATATTCCAGTCTTGAGTCAGGCGGAAGCTGCTGGGTATCCCATGTTTCCATGACTCCTGCAAAGAACTCCAGCGCTGAGGCAGCTTCAGGGCAGCTCACTTGATATTCTTCTGTTTTAAACCTCTGAAACACAGCCTATCAGCACACTTCTAGTTTTTCCATATGAACAACTAAGATCCTGTAATGATTGTGCGGTAAAATCCTGTAATGTGATTGGACGAAATAGCTTATAAGGCAATTGGCTGGCTGGCTCAGCCAACTACATCTCATTTACAAAACTCACAGTGTGGGCCAAATGTTTTTCATGCTGCAAACCCATGACCATATAAGGAAATGTTTGGAAACTCAGAAATATGATCTGATTGATCAATGAAATCTAGATAAGCCTTATAAAGCTGTAATAAACTTAGATCTGTGCCTTGAGCCTGGTCTCTGGAGCCTGTGTTGGTGGCTCCATCTCCCTCACTTCCCTGCGAGTCAGATTTGTTCCCACAGAATGATCTATCATAACCAATTGGGAATAATCCCAGATATGTAAAGCTAGTTCAACATTTTCAAATCAATTAGCATATTCATCATATCAACAGAAGAAAATTACATGATTACATCAACAATAATGAAAAAAATCAAAGTGACGGCCATCAAGTTGATTCCATATCATAGTTACCCTATAGGATAGGTTAGAAGAACCTCTGTGAGTTCCTGAAACTGTAACTGTTTACAAGGGCAGAAACCATCGTTTTTCTCCAATGGAGAGGCCAGTGGTTGCAAACTGCTGAACCTTGTGGTTAGCGGTGCAATGTGCGCAATCATTAGACCTAGGGTTCCCGATGATCTCAATATATGCTATAAATCATTGACAAAATCTATCCCTGTTTGGGAGAAAGAAGACTAGATTTTCTATTTCCAAAAAGTGTGACAGTCTCGAAAAACCTACAGGGTTAGGTCGATCCTCACTTACAAGGCTGTTATGGGTGGGCGTAATCAGTGGAGTCAGTTATCAGTGGAATCATAATCAGTGGAATCAGTTATCAGTGGAAGTGAGTTTGTTTATTAATCACCTGTTTATAATAAAAATACCCTCAAAAATAGAAATTCCATAAGCTGAACATGGACTCACTATATGACCCAGCTGTTGTACTGCTACATATTGATCCAAATGAGTGAAAAAGTTGTCCACATAAAAATCTCCACATGAACATTTACAGCAGCT
>PVJH01001994.1:0-183727 GCA_004026705.1 Nesogale talazaci
GTATGTATGTATGTATGTATGTATACATTATGATGAGTGCTGTATGAGTCCCCAATAAAATGAATTAAAAAAAAAAAGATTTGCAGTTTCAGAAGCCTAATAAATTGTTGTTTTCTGTTTAATAGAGTCATCACGGGTCAGAATAAATGTCATGGCAGTGAGTTGATTTCTTTCATTAGGGTTTCATAGTATTTACCATACTTATGCTGCACGTGTTTTGCTTTATTTTTAATTGTTCCATACTTTGGAGTACTTTAAAGTGGTATTGGTTTTTAAACTCTATTTTAAATTTCTTATTATGGTTAAGAGTGGGGCTGCTAGCATCTCAAACCACCAGTTTCTCAGTGAGAGAAAGATGAGGTTTTCCACTTTGATAAAGAGTTATAGTCTCAGAAATTCACAGGGCAATTTTACTCAGTCACAGAGTGTTATCCTGGGTTGGAATTGACTTCATGGCAAGGAGGTTTTTGTAGCCTAAAAGAGTATATTTGGTTATTTTACATTGGTATTCTATAATTTCTTATACTCGCCTGTTTTAAGATACTGATTTTTATTCCTTTGTATTTGTTACATAGGTAATCATGCAAATAGAAAATAAAAGCAGCAATAATAATTCTGTCTTTCAAATGTGCATGCACGCTGTTGCTGAGTTTTTTAGGGATTATCAAGTCAGTTCTGACCCACAGAGACCCTGCACACAGAAGAAGGAAGTAGCATAGCCCAGTCCTGGGACAGCCTCACCATGGTTTTTATGTGTGAGCCCACTGTTATAGGCACTCTGCCAATCCATCACATTGATGGGTTTCCTCTCCTGCTGCCTCTCTGCTGTACCAAGCATGATGTCATTCTTCAGGAACCGGTCTCTCCTGTTAAAGTTTGTAAGGCAAAGTCTTGCCATCTTCCCTCGAGAGCAGCGGTTCTCAATCTTTCTAATATTGCAAACTTTTAATACAGTTCCTCGTGTCGTTGTGACCTCCGAGATAAAATTATTTTTGTTGCTACTTCATAGGTGAAATTTTGCCACTGCTATGAATCACAACGTAAACATGTAGGTTGTATTTTTACAAACTGAACATGATTAAAGCATAGTGATTAATTACAAAACAATATATCATTATATAGTGTAAAATATGTATTTCAAATTACAAATAAATGAAATTTTGTCTCAAAGCATGGTGTAACCTGGATAAATCTTAATATAGCAACAGTAAATGATATTGCTACATTTTGCGACAGTATGGGTAAAAAGTCAAAATCAGTGCCAAGGTTGAGCTAGCTCCTTCCTTTCCAGATTAGAAACGTTACTTTCCCATGGGGTCGCGACCCACAGGTTGAGAACCACTGCTCTAAAGCGCACTCTTTATTTCTTCCAATGCAGATTTCTTTGTCTTATTTTCGATTCATGGTACTTTCAATATTATTCTCTACCACCATAATTCAAATGAATAAATTCTTCAGTCTTTCTTATTCAAGGCCCGACTTTGAGATGCATATGAGGCAATTGAAAATATCTTAGTTTGGATTGGGACCATCTCTTTTTAGGGGTGTGGGAGGGTATCACTGCCCTCTGGTGTGGGAGGTCCAGCCTTGCTCCTGGAGAGCAGCTGCTGGATTTGAACCGCCAAGCCCGTGGACCGCAGTCCCGCACTCAACCACTACGCCAACGGGAACATCTTATTCTCATAGTATTATATTTATCCTTCAATACTCTAAAGAGGCCTTGTTACAGCATACTTATCTAATGCAATTCGTTGTTTAATCTCTTGACTGCTTCCATGGGCATTAACTGTGCAGTCAAGCAAGGTGAAATCCTTAACAACTTCTACCTTTTCTCCTTTTGTCATGATGTCACTTATTGGTCCAGTTGAGAGGATTTGGGTCTCCTTTAAATTGAGCTGTAATGCCTACTGAAGGCTGCATGTCTCTATGTTTGCTTATTTCCTTGTTCATTTTAGTACCTGTTCCTAAGATTCCCTTTTTCCTTACCTTCTTTCACTGATGGCCTAGTGGGTACACATCGTGCTGCTAACCACAAGCTCAGCAGTTCCAAACCACCAGCTCCTACACGGGAGAAAGACAGGTATTTCTACTCCCTTAAGGAGTCACAGTCTTGGAAACTCACAATGGCCGATCTACCCAGTCCAGTGGGGAGATCTTTGCTTTGAGGCAGCATTAACTTACGGGCAGAAGGTTTGTGTATTTCACAGGACCCTAGATATTAAGAGATCTCCTGAATTGATTACTAAACTTGACAAATGTTTTATCATCATATGTGATGTCAGCTGAAGGATTTTTATAGACTTTCCTTGCTGATTGTATCAGATGCATTTAGAGTCATAGAGTTTCTTTAAGCATTGAATTATCACAGCACATACTTGATACGTTGCATTTTCCTCTGTTAGGCTATTCAAAGTAATTTATTATTTCCCTTGAGACAGCCTCTTTTATATATGGGGTATTTTAAAATGTACTAATTTTAATATAATGTTGATAAAATAGTGAATCAAATTGCTACAATTGTTGTATGACCCAGAATAAAGCCTGTCTGGATGGAGAGCTCCTTGTACACTTGAAAAGACAGTGTGCTCTGTTGTCTGCGATAGAGTGTGAGTAAATGTCAATTAGTCCCAGTTGGTTTCTGGTGCTTTTTAATTGTTCTATAAAATCCAAACCCTGTCAATCCTAAGTCTTAGCGACCTTTTAGGCCATGGTAGAACTTCGCAAGGCTATTAATCTTTACAGAAACAGTCTGCCACTTCTTCCTTACATGGAATTGGTATTGGGTTTGAACTCTTGACCTTTTGGTTAGCAGTTGAGCTTAATCACTGGGCCAGCAGCATTTCTACAGTAGTTACATAGGCTAGCTGCTTTTTGAAGAGCTTTATTTATTTACTTTTTTCAGGGTATTGTTTAACACTCCAATTATAATAGTCTGCTTCTTTCAATAATGCAGTTTTTTCTCTTTCTTTTTTCCATCTATTTTGAAGTTCTGCCCTTTCGTGGAAGAATATTTCAATCCTGCTGTGTCCTATTATAAAATTTTCAACTTATTATATGTATTTTGCTCCTCTGCTCTACCTTTTCTGCTATCTTTTGTGCTATTGAAACTGTGTTAGCATTACATTTAAATTTAAATATTGTGCTTTTGAATATGTGTATGCATGTTTGGATATTTGCTTCCTGACATATGCATTTTAGTAGTTGCTCCTGAGATTACCATATGCAAATAAACCTTTTCAGCTTCTTTTTGGAATCACTACTTTATCCCTCGATATGGAATGTAGAAAATTAACATCAAAGGACTATATATTATTTTTCTCTTTCTCTTTTTGTTGCAATGAATATGTAAATTATATCTATACACAATGAAAACAGTATCAGAAAACACCATCCCTTTTGCTTTCAATGATCTTCTGCATTTAAAGACACCAAGGAAAAATGTGTGTGATTACATGTACCCAGGTAGAAATTCTTTTATTCTGTCAAGTTTTCTGCCCCATGTATGAAAAAGTTTCTTCAGCAATTCTTTTAACAAACATTTTACCTTACCTTCATCTAACCATCTCTTTATTTCACCCTCATTCCAAGGATGCTTTCATTTTGTGTGCCATTCTGGGTAGGCAAGTCTGTTCTTATAGCACTTTAGACACAGTCCATGTGAGGAATATGTCTATGTGAGGTTTGGTGATACATCCTCAGTTTGAAAGTGAACACTTTCTCTCTAAAAGCAAAGTGCATTTATTCTCAAACTCCTTCTAAGCATTTACTTTGCCTTTGTTTTTGTAATTATAACTGAACATGGGCTTCTTTGTTTTTCTTCTTTGGGCATGAACCTGGAGGTTTAAGTGTTTGATGAAACAAACAAACAAGACTGCAGGGCATCAATGCCGACTCTTGGCGATCTTAGAGGCCAGGGTGGACCTGCCCCTGTAACTAATTTCATAAGGCAATCGAACACTCTGTCTCTCCCAAAGAGCAGCTGGTGATTTCAAACTATGAACACTGTAGTCAGCGGTCCAACACATAATCACTACGCAAGCAGAATTCTTCTTTTGGTGGAACACTCTTACATGTAAGCAAGTGCACATATGTGTGCATAAACCAGAAAATCAAACCCATTGCTACTGAGTCTATTCTGTCTCCTAGCAAACGGATACATGGTTTCTGAGATGACAGATCTTCACAGAGGAAGACAGTTTCATCCTTCGCCCCATAATTGTTGGTGATGTAGAACTATCAACCTGAAGCTCGCCAGCCCAGAGCCGGCTCACAGCATCAATAGTTATTTTTGTCTGTATTCTTTTTCTCCTGCAAGTATTTCTGAGATATGTGTGCTAGAAATATTGGTATTTCTCTATAGTTCTCAAGATTATGTCTATTTTCTGAAGTCATTTTCCTCCAGGTTATTCATATCAGGTAATTTCTATTATTCTGTTCCAAGTTCTCTCTCTTTTGACATCTACATTTTGCTTCTGAGTCCCTCCTGTGAGTTTTTACTTTGGTGAGAGTATTTCTACTTCCACAACTATAACAATTTATTATAAAGTATATTAAAATTGAAGACATATGTATTTATATAAATACAAATATTTATTTGGTATATCAGTAAATAGCAATACAGAAATTATTACCAATTGTATATATTTATAGAACTATATGTTGATTTTCTTTTGATTAATGTAAGGACTGATCATGATTATATGCTGAAGTATTTTCATTATCATTGCTCTAGAGTCAATCAGATAATTCTATCATCTGTGTCATCTCAGAGTAAATGTATGTTAACTATCTTTTTCCATATAGTTAAAGTTGACCTTTCATACGCTAGTCTTTCATACGCTAAGCAATTTTTATTTCCATATTTTTAGATGAATCCTGCATAAGTCACTAGTTTGTCCATTACTGAGCAATAACCATTTGAAATTCAGTCCAGGTTGTATAGTATTTAAAATACTGATATTTCTCATATTTTGTCTTTTCTTTCGATTTGCTTTCCTTTACTTTTTATACTCCTTAAAGCAGTCTTTCATACATTTTCATAGTGGGAGGACAGGGTTTGGTGTTCTTATGCCATTTGATTCTAAATAGGAACCTCAGTGAGTATGGAACTAGGTACCTTAAAAAGGTTGGGATCAACTGAAGTGACTCTTGCTGTTTGCAGATATCTTTGTGGGTAAAGAGACTGAAGACAGAAAGATAAATAATCTGAGTCCGAATTTTAGCTTTTAAGTGTCAATTTTAGGAATTTTTTACTTATTACTTTACCACGAAAAAAGATTCCAAATTAGATAACTTTTAAAAAGAGTTATTTATGTTGTTGAATTTATTTCTTAGTCCTATACAATTAATTTGAAGGGGACATCCATTATCAGATACCAGAATCTTTTCTAAGACCATTTATGTGGCTACAAAGATAATATAGGAATTGCTATCTTATAAGAGCAGTGAGAGTGAAATTAAAATTTTTAAGCTTCTATCTTTAACCATAAAAATACCTGTGCCTTAGTCATCCATTAGTGTTTTTCTTTTAGCCTTATTAACTCCTAAGAAATACTTTCAGTGCCAACATAACCTACATCTAAACAAATCTAAAAGGACATCAAATTTGGTAAAGTAGATGGAGGATGGGAAAAAAAGGAAAATGGATTGACACAGTGGCTGCAACAATGGGTTCAATCAAGCCTCACACTCCTGAAGACAGTGCAGAGCTGGGCAGTGTCTCCTTCTGTTATGCACAGGGCTGCTACGAGTCACAGCTGAGGTCATGGCACCGAACAACAACAAAGACATATTTGGGAATTGCATTAAAATATAATGAAGTCTCTACCGGGTGCAAACAGTTACACTTTGGATGATTAACTGAGAGGTTTATCGTTTGAGTTCACTTAAAAGTGCCTCCAAAGAAAGGTCTGGTAATCCAGTTCTGACACATCACAGTCACAGAGAATCTTACAGAGGACAGATGTATCTTGAAACCCATAAGATCACATGAGTCAGAGGAAGAGATTTGACAGTAATTGGTTCTTTTGTAGGTAGAGATAGACTGCTTTCATATAACAAACAAAAGTATATCAGCTGTGCATAGTTATGTGTTTGCAATCTGACAAAGGCAATCACATCTCACAGCTGAGAATAATGAACCATAACTGTGCACATGGTCTGTCTTCCTTTAGAGTTGCATATCCACATAGCCAGGAAATCCAGGTTGCCTGAATAGCGAGTTAGAGAGGTCATCTTTTAAAACCATCGACTATGTTTTGAATTGAAAATAGCAATTCCAAAGGATGTGATGAGACGCCTAGGGAATCAATGGGTTTGAGATAATGATAGTGGGATAGTTTTGAAAAAGTTGCTGATAAAGGTGAAGCAACTCAAAAATTATGACCAATGTCAATGAACTGTATGTACAGAAATTGCTACAGTGGTATGAGTTTGGTTGAGTATATTTCCATCAATTTTTTTCACAAAATTTAAATTTCATTATTTTTTTCATTTAGATTAACCTAGTATCCACCTAGCTGTTCATGAGAATTTAAATGAAATCCTAAATATAAAGTAGATGCTCAGCAAATTATGGAATTATAACTTTAAAGGTCATTTTTAAATTCCTTAGGTCAATTCTTGAGATTCATTAACAGATTTATTTATCATCAGAATGTTAATGAGATTCTTTTAAATCTTCTCTTCTCAAAGGTGAGTCTTGTATTCTGCTGTGAATTCTATGTAGACAAGGGCAAGGTGCTACATCCTTAGTGGGTTTATGTTCAGATCTATGGCATACACACAGAAGTACTCACTCATATTTATCATATTCTTTTCTGAAAAGTTTTGCTTAATTTTTTGCACATGCCCTCATGTTAATTATATGTATCCAGAGTTGCTCCCTTGTCTATGTTCCAGTGCTCACCCTGGAGGTAATAAATACACAGATCTACTATGAGAATGTGCTTAAGAACAAAAAGAAACAAAAATCAAGCCACCGCAAAACTCAAAACCCAAACCATGTGTTTCTTTCTCCAAATCACTGATACTTGCTTTGAGCTAAATCACCTGCGACAATAAGCAAGCAAACCAAGTGATTTCTCTATCACTGCCCTCCCTAAATGCCACAGACAATAGAAAGAAAAATCTAATGAGTTGGGTTAATTTTTTTGAGATGTACTGACCAATAGGATAGCAGCATAGACTAATATACAAAAAGAAAACTAGACCAAAAATCTAGTGAATGAATGTTATATATCAACAAATATACTATTTTGTGTATGCTACCTGATTATTGTTCAGAGTGAGTTTTTGGATTATTATTTCACTTAGAAGTACTGTAACAGATTTAGAAAAATACAGCAATTACTGATGGAAGTCTTCAGGTATGCAAGGGACATTAAATAAGGAAATAAAAAATTCACTTTTAATCTTCATAGCCACAATTAAAACACAAAACAAACATAAACATTCTACCACAGAACAATGTTTTATGATTACAATTAGTACAGTTCCGGCTCACTTTCTTGGTCAATGTTCAATCTTTCAATAGTCAACATTTCTAGACGGGCTATTTGATTCAAACATTCTCGGATGCATCATTGCTGTGATGCTGCCCTGCAGAACAGAAGCAGCCACTCAGAGAGAAGCTCCCAGGGACTCTTTGTGTTGCATACCATCAAAATGAATCTGAACAACAGGTGGGGCTAGTTTCCTTCACAACACATCTTAGCAGGACACACATTGGCTCAGCAGGCCTGCCAGCAAAGAGGAGCACAAAGCCCTCTAGCTGTCCTCACCTCGAATCACAGCCTATGCAGGCTCCCTCATCTCAGATTACTAGAGTCAATTTTGAGTCTGCATTTTTAGCATGAGAGCATATTTATAAAACGGGTAACTCTACAAAAATTATTAACACTTTCTGTATTTTTGTCACTATTAAAATTATTACAAGAACAACAACAAAAAAGGAAACACTTTCTGAACTTGTTTCCTTTTATTCTATTAGAAATCAAAATGAACCCCAAACAAGCAAATAAACACAAACTTTTATCCCTCTGATATACATTCTTAGTATAAATTTCTGCCACAAGCTGAGACAGAGAACCTCTGTTTCTGGAACTTTATGTAAGCTACAACTCAGTCAAATTAAATATCAAGAAGAATGCAGTAAAGGAAAGCCCCTTTCCTGTACTAAAATAATTGCCCCAAACTGCTGGTGCCACCATAAACACATGGTTGCAAAACAGCAAGGGGGAAAGAAATGGGTTGTTGCAGAGGGGACACACACCTCTATTTAGAAGGCAGGGCAGAATGTATTCCAGGCATGGTGAGCTTCTGGGACCAAAATAAATTCATTCCAGGTAATTCTGAAACTGTTACTGTTTTCATCTTGGGAGAAGTTTGAGCTCTATGGACACAAACTTCAAAGACCTGGTGTAGGCCTACACAGCACTGACCTTGAAGCCCTGAGGTGGTCTGAGCACAGACGTATCTGTCTCTGGAGGGCACTGGAAGGCAGAAAGCAACATCTCTGCCCCTCAGATGGCAGTGGTGCTGGCCTAGACCCAAGCAAGACATACTAGCCTTGTATCCAGCTGCTGCCATCAGGGACCAACTTGTGAGCCAGGAAATGTCCCTGACACTAGTTGACAGGTAGCCCATGATCCTCTTGGAGGGGAGATGAAGAGGCACACAGCGATTGATTTGACTGAGTTGGCGTGACTTGGGAAATAACTGTAGTTGTTTTTCATCAGTTTATGAGAGGGCCATTTAACTTTGTTTTACGGGCAGTATCAGTTAAGTAGTAGAATTCTCATCTCCTATGCTTCCCAGCAAAGGCTTCTGATGCATATCCCCCTTATTTCTGTCAGTGCAGGCAGGTGCGTTCCTCTGATACTGAGCATTTCAACAGAGCTTCTAGATGAAAACTCCCTAACCATCCGGTATCTACTTCCATAAATCTGTCAGTGAAAACAGTTGGGTTCACAATGGTTCCTTGCACAATTGGACGTGAAGATGGTGAAGAAGAAAGCAACAGCTATCCTGCTGTGAAGAGGATCATCATAAGGTGGGAGCTGAATCCAAAGGAGCTAAAGCCCTTATTTAAAATCAATTCACTCACCTGGAGTTCGTTATTCTACAGGAATGATGCCTTGAGCATCTTCCTGATCCCTCTCCCTTCTGTCAGCGCTCATCTCAAAGGATGGCAGAAGAGGGTGGAGAGACACCAGCAGGGGATTTATCTTCTAACTAGTTTTGATTCTCATTTGCTTGGCCCATAGACCAAATGGAGAGGATTGATCAGATGTAAATGTGAATTTGTTTGTTACTTTCCCCAATGTGGTTTCCCCAATGTAGACAAATGTTTTTCTTTTCCCTTACTGCCACATTCCACAATAGTTTTAACTTGTTTTCTTTTTCTCTTTCTCATCATCCTTAATATTTCAATGTTGTAATTTTATAAGAGACTGAAGAGGGAAATAGAGTTGGCAAGCTGACAAAAAAACAACCTACTAAATCAATAAGATCATCAATACTTTAAAATGAGAGGTCCCGCCTACATTTTGCTGTTAGGTACCATGGAGCTATTACCAACTCATTTGCAACAGAACAAAACACGGACAGTTCTGAGACATTCTCACAATTGTCATCTTTGAACTCACTGCTGCATCTATGGCATTGCTCCATCTGGCCCAGGGCGCTCTTTTTGGCGGTCTCTCTACATTTTCAAACTTTATGTCCTTTGCCAGGGACTGGTCTTTCCCAGCAACATATTCAAACTACTGGTTGTACTTCCCATAAGACAGTTTTGCTTGCTCTGTAGATAATCAATGAAACTTTCCATCTGTTTCGCCACAATCCTGATTGAAATGCACTGATTCCACTTCAGATTTCCTTATTCAGCATGCAACTTTCACACACATATGAGGTCACTGGAAATACTATGAAATACTATCCCAAGTGTACCATATTCCTAAGAACAGCCACCCTGCTTTTCAACACTCTAAGGACGTCTTGTGCAACAGATTTGCACAAGTCAATGCATCATTTGATCTCTTAACAGCTGCTGTCAAGTAAGATGCAATCCTTGACAATTTTGATTTTTTTCTGTTTATCAAGAAAAAACAGATTCTTGTTTCAGATGTGAGATTTTTGTCTTCTCTACATTAAGTGTTGTAATTCATGTTTAAGATTATAACCCTTGATCAGCATCAGAAAGTGGGTCAAGTCCTCCTCTCTTCCAGCAAGCATTTGTTATCTACATAGTACAGGTCCAGAAATCTTCCTCCAATCCTGATGCCACAGTATTGATCATATAATCCAGCTTCTCTGATTGTTTTCTCAGTATATAGATTGTGTAAGTATGAGGAGAGGAGACAACATGGACACACAGCTTTCTGAATTTCAAACTATATAGCACTCCCTTGATATATTCATACAACTTCTTCATGAGCCAGGTATAGAATCTGCATGAGCACAATTATCTTTCTGGAATCCCCACACTTGTTAGTGTCATTCACACTTTTGTGATGCCTTTGCATAGTAAATGAAACACGAGTAAACCTTTTTCTGGTATTCCCTGCTCTCAGCCTAAATACATCTGATGTCAGCAATGCTATCTCTTGTTCCAAATTCTTTTCTAAATCTCTCCTGAATTTCTGGCAGCTCCTTGTCAATGTACTGTGACAACCCTTGTTGAACAATTTTCAATAAAATTTTACTTGGATTTGTTATCAATGATAATGTCTATAACTTGCACATTCTGTGGGATCACCTCCCATTAGGTTGGGTAGAAATATGGATTTCCCCATGTCAGTAAGCCAAGTAGCTATTTTTCAAACTTCTTGGCACAGAAGAATGAATGCCTTAAGTGCTTCACCAGGCTGAATCGAACCATTTCAATTTCTGTAGCCTAGAGTGCTGTCTGCAGCTTGGATTTCTTCCTATAGTACTACTGAAATTTGATCATATGCCACCTCTTGAAATAAGTTGACATATACTAGTCCTTTTTGGTACATCAGTTCTGTGTATACTTTCCATCTTACTTTGATGCTTCATGTATTGTTAAATAATTTTCCAAGAATCTTTCAATATTTCAACTGAAGGTTTGCTTTATTTCTTTAATTCTTTCAATTTAAGATCTGTTAAGTATGATTATCCCTTACGATTTTTTAAGTCTAGATTTTTTTCACATTTCAGAATTAACACTTTACTTTGACTTCTATAATTGTGCTTTGAAAGTTTCTATTCAGTTCATGTACTTCATCATCTGTACCATTTGCCTCAACTACTCTATGATTAAGAGCAAGGTCAGAGTCTCTATCTCTCTCTTTTGTGGCATCACTGCCCTGGTGGTAGTAGGAAGCCCAGCCTTGCTCAAGGAGAGCTGCTTTGAGCCGTCAACCTTGTGGGTTGCAGTCCCACACACAACCACTATGCCAATAGGGCTCAGCCCTAGAATATCTTTTGACATCCGCCTTGATCATTTCTTTCTTTCCAGCCTTTTTAATGTTCTTTGCTTTTTCTACTTGATATTCTCCATGCCATCCCTCTGTTTCTGTCATTAGTGCTCAGTGTGTCAAATTTGTTCTTGATAAATTCCTAAAATTCTGGTGGAATGTATGTAAGATAACATTTTCTGGAGAATACCTAAGATAATATGTTGGTTCCCATGAACTTGTTTTAGTTTTCTGCAGCTTCAACCTGGATGAACATGTGGACACTTGATGGTCTGTTCCACCATTGGCCTCTGCTATCCTTGTAGGTGCTGATTTGTTTCTCCATAATCTCTTCCCATAGATGTAGTCCATTTGTTTCTGTGTATTTTTGTAAAGAACTCAACCTCTATATTGACATTTCTATTGTTCAAAACGGTTGTTGACTTGAAAAATTCTAAGATGCAAGTTCCAGTTTCATTTTATAACCACAGCCATATTTTCCAACTACTGTTTCTCCCTTTTTGTTTTAGACTTTTGCATTCTAATGTTCAATAATTATCAATGCATCTTGATTATATTGATTGTAGATTGAAGACAGATAAAAGTCTTCAAAAGTCTTTTTCCTTATTAACATTAGTAATTGGTACATAAATTTAAATAATAACTGTATTGACCGGATTTCTTTTGGGGGAGTAAATATTATTCCTTCAGAGATAGCATTATGTCTCTCGATAGATCTTTAAATGTCCTTTTTGGCAATGATTGGAATGCCCTTCTTCTTGCACTTAATATTCACAGGATATTTAGCCATATGTTTCCTGATTCCAAATGGTCAATGCAAGTCCATTTCATCACACTACTGTCTAGAATATCAATTTTTATGTGTTCCATTACAAATTTTGATGACTTCCAATTTTCCTACATTCATATTTCACATAATACAAGTTCTGAATGTTAATGAGATGTTTGCAGCTCGGTTTTTTTTTTTCACATTTGGAGTCATGCCTCATCAGCACATGATAGTCCCCGATGACTCATGCCCTCAGGCTTCACCCTCATCACAGCACTATACTTGATGGTCTTTGAGAAGAGGACTCGGCCTCAGTCACATATGGAGTTCCTTCTGATCAGAGGGTCTCATTTTCTGGAAATATTTCTGACTATGTTCTGCCACCATTCACAGATTTTTTTAGCATCTGGCAGTGTTCCACTGGTATTAATAAGATTTATAGGAGTTTCAGGGCTGATTTCATCATACTTTGTTCTCAGGCTGTAAGCTTTGCTGAAACTTGTTCCCTTCGGGTGACCTTGCAGGAATTTAAAATATCATAGTTACGTAGCTCCCTGCAGCACAGTAGCATGCCATCCACCATGGTATGACAACCAACAAACTATACTTTAGCATCTGGCTAAAATCTGATTTTTGAGGTCAGATTTATCTCTAGCATTTAAAACAAAAAAATGATGCAATCCTGACATGGCTATTATTTGTGATATTCAAAAAATAATGAGTAAATTTTATATGGTTACATAATTTCATGTTCTATCAAATAGTGAATATGACATTAGTGATACTATAAAAGGTATGATATGATGATTTTCTGAATGTTCACATGTTCATATAGATTTCATCGTTTTCCTCTAACCGAAGGGCTTTCCTATATGCTTTATATGTTGAAATTCCATCAATGAGCTGAAGTACAACTATATATTATTTAGACTTCAAAGTGTGGCAATGATGACAGTGAAAGCTATAAATGTATCACCACTCCCTGCCATCAGTTGATTCCAACTCGTGGTGACACTGTAGGGCAGAATGGAACGACTCCGTGGGGCTTCCCAGACTAGACATCATTGCAAGCGTGGA
This sequence comes from Nesogale talazaci, assembly GCA_004026705.1. Taxonomy (NCBI): domain Eukaryota; kingdom Metazoa; phylum Chordata; class Mammalia; order Afrosoricida; family Tenrecidae; genus Nesogale; species Nesogale talazaci. The sequence continues at coordinate 13,291 of PVJH01001994.1, forward strand.
TTGTGAGAACTTGCCCACGCGGACAGGCTGGTGGGCTCAAGCCGCAAACCTTTCATTAAGAACTGAGAGCCATTCTACCACGAGGGGGCTTATAAATTTATGAAAATAATCATTATTAAGGACTTACAGCATGAATAAGTAGGAAACAAATTAACAGTTAAAGTGAATGTAAAGAGAGTGCATTAAGTAGAGAATTTTAAGGGGAATATTCATTCTTAGAGTGAACATATGTTCATTGAATGTCTGAATAATGGCTAAGAAATTATTAGATATTAGAATATAACATAAATTTAAAATCTTTAGACTTTTTTGTGAACGAGCTTGTAGAATTTTAAGCATAATTGCCCTTAAGAGCTAGATAGTCATTACTAAGCACTTAATACTGTTTAGATTATGATGCTTTGAAGAAAATAAAATTATTGCTTAGGAATTTCTCATAGCTATGAGGATAAATTAACAGCAGAATGTTAACTGCAAACTCACTATTCCACTCTAAAATTATGTCTAAAAATTATTTTTGACCCAGGAAATAGAAGATATAAAACAGGCAAGATAAAATATATTAAATACCACTACCATAATTCCTTTAATCCAATTTGAACAAGACCCCTGCTGGCATGATGGGTTGACATGGTGGGTGGCTAGCGGAGAGGTCAACAGCTTAAAACCACTAGCCTTTCCCTGGGAGAAAGCAGAGGCTGTCTACTCTTGAAGATATTCACAGCCTTGGGGCCCTCATGAGCAGTTGAACTCAGCCACGTCAATGGTTATGAGTGATACAGGACTCAATGGCAGTGAGCTTGTTTGTTATTTTCTAATCAAATGTGAAAGCATCAGATAATAACTTTGAAGACACTTTCTAAAAGCTTTGAGTATAGACAAAGTTTAAATTAAAACCTTGACGAAATTACTACTTCTCTAGACTGACATCAGTTTCAGCAGTCAATAGTATCCCTAAATGATACATACTTATACAAAATTCTTTTTTAAAAGCACAATGTCTGCTGGTATAATTTATTATTGATTATATGTTATCATGAACATAAATATTATTGTTAGCAATGCCAGTATAAATGAGTATTTATTTACTACTGAATACACACTGTGCTCCTTTGCAAGAGTAATCTAGCAACTTACATAATTGAAAAAAAGGGTATCTTTCTATCAAACTTTTCATATATAACATAACATTCTGAATTCAACTTATAAAAATTTATTTTACTAAAATTACGGCAACTTTTGTTATAGCAAAAATTTGATTTCACCAATTCCATATTGATTTCAGTCATCGGCAATTTAGTATTCATCAGTGCTATGCACTGCCAGAAACTAATATGAATTCTAGCTAAAATAAAAATAAAATTGGAAAAACCTTGAAGATGTTTTATAAAACTTGTAGGCAAATGTTTTATGGTACAAATTAGAAAACTGAGTGAAAAATAGAACAGTTAGTGACAGAATTGATACCATCAATAAGTTCTTTAAGGTTTTTGTCTTGCTCTTAGACCATGTTTTTTTTCATTACAATGAAAAAATATTTTAAAACTCATACAAAATTTTCTCCATTGAACTCTTTGGTAGTTACGTCATGTCAACTTGATCCATAAAACTTTAGGGATAGAGTCTAGCCTGTCAATCAGGTCACAGTCTGAAGGTGACCCTTTTGTGGGTGTGGCCTTTCCATAAGGCGGGTCCTGGGAACCTCCTTATCTCTCTTATGAGCCATGCAGTGTGAGTCCTGTGTGAGTCTTGGAGATGCATCCATTGCCATTGGACCCACAACGGGTGACTTTGCCCCCACAGCCTGTAATCTTCCTTGATTCTGCATCACTGCCTGTGGCTGTGTGAGTCTCCACAGGGATTTATGGACTAGTATCTGACTTCATGACTTGAACTGGACTGGGCTGGGATGTTTGCTTGAAATATAATAATTACTTCTTGATATAAAGCTCTCTTTTACTCAGATATGCATGTCAACTAATTTGTTTCTTTTGTCATTCTGGTCTAACACAAACTCTAACTAAAACATATCAGAAAAAAATATTTACTTGACATGTTTATTCTTTTAAATAATGAAAATATAGCACTAGGTCAGACCATAGTTGCAAAACAGACCACTTTGAGTTTTCTTTCCATAATCATGAGAGCCAAATTATTACACAGTTTTTAAGGGACATTAATGAATTAGAAACATCAGGGCAGAATAAAAAATTTTCGTTAGTCTTTTAAAAATATGCAAACTATGGGATTTTGTTCATTAAGAACCAAAATATATATGCCATTTTTTCAGAAATTATCCAAAGAAGAATGGGTTAAGACAGTCACATTAGGAATATGAAACAGTTAAAAATTAAAACAATTAAGAAAAAGTGCCACCACCTATGAACGTTTGGTGGTGGAATATATATTCATAGGATTATAGGATCAAGGTGTAGATATTTTGTAACTACAGTTGTAAGGCACAGAATATCTTTTGTTTTGTTCACTTATAGAACGTCATTTTTAAATGATGGTGACACATGTTGAATTGTATGCATTTTAGTTTTATCCTGTTAGTTATAGATATGATTTTATTGTTTATTTGAAGGTTACATATGGTTATAAAGTTATGTGAAAGTATAAAATTAACAAGGGGTGGTCTGTGGTAGTGATGTGCTTATGTTAATTTTATGATTGAGATGTTGGGGTAGAGTCTGGCCTGTTAATCTGGAGATAGCCATTGAGTAGCCAATGAGGGCTCTATGTGGGCATGGCTTTCTCCTGGGACTTAGTGGAAATCTCGTGCTATTTCCCTCGTGCCGATGAGAAGCTATCTTCCCCAGTTGTTGGAAGTTAGTCAGAGAAAGACAATGAATCATGGACAAGACAAGATGGCAGCATCTGAGAAGCTAGAGGAGCCGGAGGAGAGGTCACACGGCTTTGCCCTGATGGAGCCTGACCTCTGAAGCTGAAGCAGCATACTGTTGATGGACCCTGAGCCCTGGAAGTGAGGAGCTATGGGGAGACCCCTGCCAGTGCCGGGACTGTGAACCCACTGACCTGTGACTTCATGAGTCAGGAGGAGATTTTATAGACTGATATCAGGCCTATGGGTTAATATCGGATTTATGACTTTGAATAGGACTGGGCTCAATGTCCTGTTCCTCTTGTATATAAACCTGTTCCTTATAACTATATGTGTGTCTATGAAGTTTGTTCCACTAGGCTACCCGGACTAGTACAGCATGTCACAAAGAAACAGAAACTATTGCATTAACTTTGACATGCTCACTGTATATAAGTTTTGTGTAACTTGATCTTTCATTACACAAAATTTTAAAATTGGAAACCAGACTATGAAAATCAAGAAATGAAAAATTTGCTCAAAAAAAGACTATAAGAATAACTCTGGTGTGATTGGAAAGGAAAAAAGAAAGAAAGAAAAAGTTCACAGATATCAACTGAAAGCAAAGACTTCAACATGAGGCTGATTTGTATCCAGCAGTAGATTACTTAACAAATTTAAAATACTTTTGAAATATGGGATCAAAGTTGATTATCTGAAAAAATATTTACTCTGATCCATGACAATTAGACACTCAACTTCTAGATTAAACTAAGTTAAGCTATGGATTTTAAGTATTTTTAGACATGCAGACATTAGAATTCTAATGACCTATGGGTAGAAACATTGAGATTAATTTATAGCTAGCCCACTTTTGTGTTGCCCATTCACTTTCAGGAACTAGTGGATGTGGTGTCAAAAAAGGCACACATTAAACACCCTGGAAGCTAGGTCCTACTTTTGGATTTGGTTTCTTTGGCATAAGAACTGCATAAGGAACAGTTAAGAAATGTATGTTTAATCATAGAACCATTAGACATGCACATAATATATATTTTTAAACTGTGAAAAAGAAAAGATGAACAAATGATATTTTATCAGTCTAAAACATGTTTAAGTAAAAAATAAATAAATAGGTATTTTCAAATATGGATAGGATAAGTCTTACCTGGGAAAGCAAAACAACTAAGCAATACAAAAATTAGCCAGCATATAATGGAAAAAGATTCTTAGCACATCCTGTTCTATGAATAAAATAAATAGAAAGAAACTAAACAAAGTTACAGGGTTGAAAGAAAAAAAAAACAAAAAAAAAACAAAAGTTACAGAAGATTTAACCACCACAATCAACCAACTTGATCTCATAACATATATTGAACAACCCAACAGCAGCACGGTATGTATGGATTCTTTTCCAGTAACATGAGTTAAGCTACAGAACAAGCCTCAATAAAAAACATACCAAAATAGCTTAAAGCACTTTCTTAGATCAAAATGATATAAAATTAGAAATCAATAATGAGAAGAACAAGGTAAAAAAATTGAATTCATGGAAAGTGAAAAATAGCTGATCTAAAAACTCTGGGCACTGGAAGCAATAAAAGTTTCTTATATAAAGAGTAATAAACATATCAAAAAAAGAAACAAAGAAAGAAAATCAACATTCTAATCTATCCTCTAAAATTATTTTTTAAAAGAGCCTCAAAAAACAAAACAAAAACTTAAGAGTCACCAAAACTTATTACTAAAAAGAAATAATACAGATCGGCCTTTTAGAATGCAGCAATCACAAGGTCTACTATGCCAGGAATGATAAGCTGAAAAGGTCTGGTGTCACATTGATCATCAAATACAAAGTTTTAAGAGCTATCATGAAGGAAGGTGCTATCTAACTTCCACACATCTCCAAGGAAGATTAGTGATTATAACTTTTATAGAAATTTTCACACAGAATTTTAATGGAAACGATGAAGCCATTTAAGGTTTTTAACTACTGTCTGTAGTCTGGAATTGATCAAATACGTAATTAAGACACATTGATAATTTCTGTTGACTGAAACTCATTTAAAATCAAAGAAGGAATATAAAAAGTGAATCGCATGGCGCTGATGATAAATACAATGCTAGAGATTCCATGATAAAATTTTGAAAGACTGATGAAATTCACTGGAAATATGTTTCTAACAACATCAATGCCAACTATACAAACAGAAATAAATCAATAAATAGATAACTACGAGTCAGTTAAAACAAGACCAGCACTAATTTTGAAACAGAATATAAATTGTTCATATGAAATTCCAGATTGAAGCCAAAGAGGATATAAATAAATACATGAGAGCCAAATTACTACCTTGAGTATATCCTATTTTAATTCAGAGAACATTGCAAGGCAGATTTGATGATTGGACACTAATGACTGAAGATCTGTTGCATAATGATCTGGTAGATATATAATCATTTGTCAATTTCAGGATTAAGAGAGTGGGGGTGGAGTCTAGGCTGTCAATCAGATCATAGCCAATGAAACTTCTGTGTGTACATGACCTTTTCCTGAAAATTCTGGGAAATCTGGCACTTGCTCCTTGGAGATTGTAGACACTCTGCAGACTTCCCTGGGAGATACTGCAGCTGACAAAACACATGGATGCCTCCAGACTTCTGAAGCCACAGAGAGACGCCTGCCAGCACTGAGATGTTTATAACACAACTGGGTCCAAAAACTTTCTACCACTGGTTTGTGATCATCCTGTATTTGACTTCATTGCATATATTTTGTATCTGAAGAGGACATTATAGATTGGTATCAGACATATGGGTTAATATCAGACTTATGGCCTTGGATTGGACTGGGTTCGGATGTTGTCTTAATGTACAATTACCCTTGTTATAAAACTCTCTCTTTATATATATGAGTATCATCATGAATTTGTTTCTCTCTTCTACCCAGACTAATGCATATGGGTTGACAACAAGAACATCAAACATGAAGAAAGTAAAAGGTCATTAGCATTAAAAAGAAAGAAAACGTCAAAGTACATGTCAGAAGAGACTCTGAAATTTTCTCTTGAATTTAGAGTATGCAAATGGAAGTAAAGATGATGTTAAACAGCTGAACAGAAAATTTCCAAGGACAACAGGAGAATAAAAATAGATAATAGTAAAATGTGCAAAAATCTGAACTTCAAAAACAAGCAACCAAATTGACATGGAACATAGGCAAGATGGAGATGTAAAGATATGACAAAATAATAATAATTTATAAATTATCAAGGGTTCATGAGGGAGGAGGGATTGGGGAAGGAGGGGGAAAATGAGGAGCTCATACCAGGGGCTCAAGTGGAAAATAAATGTTTTGAGAATGATAATGGTAACAAATGTATAAATGCGCTTGACACAATGGATGTATGTACAGATTGTGATGAGCGGAAAGATCCCCCAATAAAATGATTAAAGAAAAAAATCAAGAATAAAATGATTAAAGAAAAAAATCAAGAATCTTCCACCTCATGCAAGATAACTGTACAGTCCCTCACAGAAGGACCACATGGAAAAGATGATGCATCTAGGGTGTATTATAGCACTGTTGAGACACATAACTATCCTCTAGTTCTTTAATATTCCCTCCCCTACAATTATGGCCTGAGTTTTGTCTCATTAATGCTGTTAGACCTGCATATGTTCACTTGTATAATTAGTATTATTACATGCATGAAATTCAAGATAGATTTACATCTAAGAAATAGTAATGGGAGTAGTGATTCTCTGAGGTTATAGAAAGAGAGGCAAGTAGGGCAGAAGATGGAATAGATAGCAACAATGACTATATAAACCTACATGAGGGAAAGAAATAACAAAATGGTAGGTGAACAGATACATTGGATGGTGTAAGGTACAGCAAAGGAAAAACCCCAAATGGATAGCAATAATCATAACAATATTTAATATAATAATAATATTATATCATAAAATAACATGGATTCCTGGGGGAGTAGGGTGGAAATAAAGAACAGCTGATATCAAAGAGTGAAAAAAGAAAATGCTTTGAAAATGATGGTGGAAGTAATTGTACAATCAAACTTATCTAATTGAACTATGGATTTTTCTAGACCTGTAAGATCTCCTAATACACTGGGGAGTGGAGTAGGAAAAATATAAAAGGGAACTTATGCTCATCATATCGCAAGCAGAAAGACTGCAGAAACCTTCAAGTCTTGAGATGAAATACAGAAGGATTTTATGGACAAAATAGGTGTACATAGAGTCGCTGTACCGGGCTAAGAAAGCAATCAGACACAAAGCAGAATTCTGATGAGCCAGAAGCAGAATCCAAACCCAGCAAGAAGGAAGCAAACTTTCCCACAGCCTCCAGTCAGAATGCAAACACAAGAACAGTTGTGAGGATGCACAGAACCAGGTAGTATTTTGTCCTGTTGTACATAGGTTGGCTATTTATCAAAACCAATTTAAGGGCACCTAACAACAAAAGCAACATTCTGTATTTGCTCTAAATGTTTCATCATTTTGATTCAATGAGTTGTTGGAAAATCCATTGTGCTTCATAGTATTTAATATGTAAGAAAAATTTAATATTAAGAAACACTTCAATTCTGAGTCTGTGACTGGTCCTTCATCCAGATTTGCTTTTCTTTTGTGTTTTCAGTATTCTGGATTGCTTATTCCAGCCTCACGTAACCTGTAGGCCTCTTGACAACACCAATTAACTATGGTACTTTGCGAAGATGGAATAACCAAACTTGGAATAATCTTAATAAATTTTCACTGCTATTTTCCAACTATAGTTCCTAATGCACAATCTTATGTAGCATTAATTCCAACCATGATCACTTCATTCCAAAACATACTAGAGCACAACAGAATATATAGCTTCCTTTCATTGTCTCATTTTTTCCATGGTGCAATAATTTCCCTCTAGTAAAGACAGAAAGAGAGGTCCTAAGGTGTAGGGCTCATCTACCCGCCACCTTTAAAATTAAGAAATTGTCTGATGTCTACCTTTTAATCAATTAATTTATTTTTATTTTTGGAGTTTCATTTTATTTATCTTATAAAATCATTCTATTGGGGGCTCTTGGAGCTCTTTTTTTAAAAAATCATTTTGTGGGGGCTTGTACAACTCTTATTACAATCCACACATACTTCCATTGTGTCAAGAATCTTTGTACATCTGTTTCTCTCATCATTCTCAAAACACTTGCTTTCTCTTTTAACCCTTGGTAGCCGCTCCCCAATTTCCCCTCCCTCCCCTATCTCCCTTCCCCCCTGAACCACTAATAATTTATAAATTATTTCATCTTATCTTATACCATCTGACATTTCCTTTAACCCACTTCTCCACTGTCCATCCCCCAGGAAGGAGGCCATATGCAGATCCTTGCAATTTGTTCTCACTTTCTACCCCACCATTCCTCCATCCTCCCATTTTCGCCCCTCACATCAAGAACTAGGGGGTTCTTCTGGCTTGGATTTATCTCTATGAATTACATATAAAATTAGACTATGGCTAATACTAAGTAATCGGGTTTTTTCTAGGATGGGAATGGTAGTGATTTGAATAGAGAACAGGTACACGAGAGTTAACAGGAATCATTGTTTACTGGATTCTCTATAAGTGAGTATAAATCTGGTATTATATCAAGCTCTCTTTGATAAGGACATTTTTCAAGTCTATTTTTACTTCTTCGGTTTGCAGGTACTGCAACTGCTTGATTGACATGGTTGTGTGATAGATCAGTGGACCCTGGATATTTTGGAGCGGTGGAAGATGAATGTTGTGAGGATTGGTTCTCCAATCACGAATGTTTTCAGCCCAGCCTTTGAAGCGCACGTCTCATAATCTTCTCTTATTAAGTTGAATCTACCTTAAAATGACTCATTTTTTTTTACATCCAGTGTCATGACATCTTTATACAGTTTTAGAGACATTTATCACCATCATCTTTTTCTGGGTCAAATAAAACTTTCACAGCTGAGAGGTTCAAAGGAAACAAACCCAGCATCAGTCCTAGGTCTCATCCCTGGGGTTAATATTCAGTGCCATTTCTTGAGGACAAAGTGGTGTAAAAGTCTATCACCTGCTGCCCACCAACCTACTGTTACATGCTGTGGATCATGTTCAGACTCATGGCAGCTCCATTTGTGTCAGAGTAGAACTATTCCATAGGGTTTTTCAAGATTGTGTTCTTTCAGAAGCATCTAGACAGGCTATCTTACAAGACACTTGTATTACTGCTACCTATGGTCATTGAATCAATAACAGGGTTTCCAAGACTATACCTTTTACAGGAGGAGAAAGCATCATCTTTGTCCCGGAAGAGAGTAGCTGATGGGTTTGAATCAGCATGGTGTGGCTAACAGTCTAGTATTGACTCACATCCGTTGATGACTTCAAGCTTGTAGCTTGTTAGTAGTCCATTGCTTTAGTGTTTGACCCACCAGAGGGTTCCCTCTGCTCAGAGTTACTTCTACATCTCAAATTTCCTAGCTGTGCCCCAACCAAAGTAGGGGACTGGCAACCAAGTCAAGGTCAGCCTCTTACAGATAACCTCTCAAAGAAAGGTTAATATTAACCGGGTACTACTCTCATCAGTCTGTGTCGATGGTAGAACCCTAATTGAAATAAATGAAGCCCTGGAATCCTGGGCTGGAGACTTTGTCTCCTCCCGGAAAAATCTGAATATCTGTTTCTCGCCTTCAAGGCATTTTCTTCCAGTGACTTTGGGATCTCAGGATTAAAGCTCCTCTATTGATGCCAAGGGACAGCTTTCGCCTTTTTACACTTTCCCTCAACAATGGAGAGGGGCTGATGCTGATCTCAAGTCAGTGTCCGGACAATTGGTTACTAGAAGGTTTGTCTCAGTAATTAAAATGCCAACACCGGTGCTGAGGAGAAGCCGGTGACACTTTGCCCGGCAGCTGTGCATGGAACAGATGCACTGCCGGCCGGAGGCAGGGCGCTCCATCATACTCACACGCAGCTGTTGCCCAATTTACTCCCTGCCTTTTCCTGCAAACTCCAGAGTTTTTCTTTGTTGAATCATAATTCAGGTTTCATTCCAGTTGCGTGGAATTTCTGTTTTCTGTGTTTTAAAGAAAAATGAGAGACTTTATGCCATAAAGCATCCTTTTGCTTTTTTTTCTTTAATTGTGAAGGCAGTGATAGAAGACCATGGGCCTCTGCAGGAATTTCAGGGGAGACAGGAAGCAGTATGTGTGAAGCTTGATCATGAAAATCCATGAAAATGTCCTACATGAAAATACTAGTGAGCTATGAAATGCGGCCTAGTTAAGTATCCACATCAGCATGACAACAAACCAATTATTATTAAGGAAAATAGAAGAGGAGATAGGAGGGTAAGTCAGAAAGTGTTATGAAATCACAGAAACCTTTATTAGTTTTTTAAAAAAAACAAAACAAAAAAAACAAAGTGGGCATTTCTGCCAACTTCTCAAAACCTCCCTTGAAAAATGCTAAACTCTGATTTACATCACCTAAGAGCAGCAATTCGGACATCCATACAGTATTCAAACCATGTTCCTTTCAAAAGTTCTATAAATTTGGAGGATGAAATTAAGTCTCAAGGGATAAGATCAGGGATACAAAATGGATGGGGTCAGGTATCCCAGTGAAATTGTCACAAGACAGCCTTTGCTAGTTCAAAGGATGATTGCAGGTACACCGTTGGAATGGAAACAAACTCTTCTTGAGTCAATTTGCCTCGCCTTTTTCTCACCAATGAAGGTTTCAATTTTCTGAAAGCTTCTTAATAATAACCCCTTGTGATCTTATTATGCATTTTAGGAAACCTATTAATATTTCTCCTCTAAGCTCTGCCTACTTAATGTTTTTATCTACTTTGCAGGGTCATGATTCTCAGTGGATTTAAAAAGACGGAAGAAAAAGTCTGATCTTTGAGTTAGCTGATCCTCACTAAACCCCTTTGACACTCACTGATCTAAAAGCTAGCTGAGGTTATGATGTTTGATTACCATTGGAAATATCATACTATGTAAGATGCCAACTTCACTAGTTAGTGTATCAATGGGAGTCTGGCAGTTTCTGAAGGTCCAGCACAGATTCTGAAATTGTTGAAGTTGACACTCTTCCCTCTCTTGGATTATCTTTGAATTCTTTATGACCTTCCTTAAAGTTTTGATTCATCTAAAACTTGTTTTACGTGAGGAACCATTCCCCAAAATTTGTTGAGAAGCATCGGTGATTTGAGAGATGTGCACTTGAGTATCCATTAAACATTCCATATGAACTTTGATGTCAGACTTGCTTCAAAAGTATCCCACACCTCGCTGCTCATGGCCAGGTCAGCAGTTCAAAACCACCAGCCACTCTGTGGGAGAAAGATGACACTTTCTACAGCCATAAAGAGCTATGGTCTCTGAAACCAACAGGGACAGTTCGCCCTTGTCCTATCAGGGTGCCAGGTATCAGAAGCAACTAGAGGGTCGTGAGTATGAAGTTTGATTCTAATGGGAATGAGACAAATATATTAGTGAGAGAACTTTTCCACAGCCATCCACTGACACTGAGAAATGTTTAAATATGTTTTGTTTGGGACAAATCTCCACATTTGCGAGCTAGAACTCTTGAAGCAATTTCCTTTGACTTAGTCTCAAAAACGCATCAATTTTGTCTCACTATCGTAAAATGGGAAAACCATATATGAAATATTCCATAAGGTTTCACTGAAACAAATTTTGAAAGCTATGCTCTCAAGTAGACCAAGCTGTCAGTTCTCCAAACCTTGCTGTTGATGAGTTATAGTGATAATACCATTTAGCACAAGTTCAATGGCTAAGTGAATGAAATCTAATGTTCAAATATTGAAATAGTCTAGATGCATTTGTTTTATATGCTTTATGATCACATCAGGCAGAGTAAAATATCTGCAATTATAAAGCCTTGAGTTAAAATTATTTTTTGCGTCTACTTTTGGCATACAAGTCAAAGTGTTCATGTATATCATGCCAAATTGAGTGGAGTTGAGTCCTCTGTCAATGAAATTTCAGCCTAACAAAGATTGATCTATTTTATCTGGTTAGTTCTCTCCTTTTCTCTTCCTCTGTTGTTAATAAAGGACATTCATTTTAAGAGTAAATTGCCCCCTTTTATTTGAATTTGAATATAGTGTAATTTAAATAGACTTTTAGACATCAAATGAGCTCTCCAATACACTTCAGGGTCCCAGGTGTATCTATATATGTATCTCTTGCAAAATAAATCAATTGCTATTAAACTTGGTTCAGGGAGAGTAATAAAGACCTTACATGATTGTCAGGATGACTGCAAGCACTGTTTCTATGGACTAAGCATGTTTAAGAGAATAGAAAATAAATCAGGACATACTCATACTTCCATCTCTCATTTTAAAAGTGAATCAATAAATCAATGACTTTTTATTTGGTTGTCATTGAAAATATTCTCTTAACAAAGAAGCTTTTCAGCATATGAGGTGGAATTGTTCATATGTTCATTAAATGGTTCCTTGTTGTCCCATCAGACACTCTGCAGGGAAAGGGTTAGCAATCTGCTTTCTGAAACATGTACAACCTTGGAAAGGTTCTGCTTCACCTTCCTCCTTGATTGGTCAGCCGCAGCATGCGTCTGCAAGGGCCTTCAGCTAGCATCTGACCCATGGACTTAAATTTGGACTGGATTAAGCCACTTCCTTGATACAAATTTCTTTCTTGGCTAGAAACTCCTTTCTCATGCATGTGTCACTGTCTTGAAAACATTAGTTATGATTAAACTTTAACTAGTTTTTTGATTGTCTAGAAACCTCAACCTATCCCGTAAAATAAAAATTAAAGAGATATAAAAGAGTTAAGGCTAAAAAAATAAGTCTTTTTAACACAAATAATGAAAATAACAATGAATGTTTCTATTTTAATTTTATTTTTATTTATTTATAATTAAGCGTACGGTAAATTCTCCTATTCCATGCACTTAGAGAATGAATATTTGAGTAACTAAAATAATTGAAATTGTTTAAGTATGTTTTTTGATAGTTCTGAGGTAGTCTTTTGTCTTTTTGCATCTCAAAGCTTATATGTGCAAATCCCTAGTTAAAAATTATTGGATGCTTGGTTAATAGGACTTTTAAATTGATACTGCTCCAAAAAACATTAATTATGATTAAACTTTAACTATTTACTAAAGCAAAGCTATGGTACATTGTAGTACTATTGAAATGGTTATTATCTTTAATTCAATTCAAAATTTGACATTATTAATGGACTTCTTTCCCCTAAAGCAATCTGCATGTGTTAATTGAGACAAGGCCGTATGCTAGCTTCTTAAAGCAATTTAGGACAAATCTTTGTGCTCTGTTTGAATTGATGATGTTTTTGATATAGAATAGAGAAAGATATAAAAACATCTAAAAATAATGTCTAATTTAAGGCATTGTAAGATTTTTAATAATAACAGCATTGAGACATTATAGAGATCATAAAGTTCTTGATGTACACTGGTACAGACAGGAGCTGGGAACACAGGGAATCCAAGAGAGGTGAACCCCTCAGGACCAGTGGCGAGAGTGGTGATACCAGGAGGGTGGACGGAGAGTGGAGCAGAAAGGAGGAACTGATCACAAAGAATTACACTTAATCCCCTCCATGAAGGATGGACAAAGGGAAAGGTGGGTAAAGGGAGACATCGGTCAGGGTAAGACATGACAAAATAATAATAATTTACAAATTATCAAGGACTTGTGAGGGAGGGGAAAAATGCAGAGCTGATGCAAAGGGCTCAAGTGGAAGTAAAAGGTTTTGAGATCGATGATGGCAACATACATACAAATGTGCTTGATACAATGGATGGATGGATGGATGGATTGTGAAAAGAATTGTATGAGCTCCCCCCCAAAAAAAATGATCTAAAAAGAAAAAGAGAGACTGTCTCTAGAGTTGAAAAGTAACTCAAAGTCATTTAAATATAATTGTTTCCTTTCTAAACAACATAATACTATGACACTGATGTTTAATGTGATACCAATAAATACTGTAGAAGGCTCTTTCTTTTTTTAAAAAGTGGCTACCAAATTGATGACAGCATCTATATGAAAATGGACAGAGTCTAGAATAAATAAGACAACCTTGAAACTGTAAAATAGAGTTGAAGACGTCTCTACTGAGTGAGGGACCATAAACAGCAAAACAACAAAGCAGTACCCAGACAGATTGCAGGAACATGGAAATTTGAGATCCTTGAGTTACCTAAGTGGTTTGCAAATGGCTGGTTAGCTAAAGTTTGGTAATTTGAACTTCCACGGGGGTTCTGAGGGAGAAAGGCTCAAATGGACTTCTTCCATAAAAATGACAGCCATCCACAATCTAGCCATAACAGTTATAACAACATACATGCATGTGCAGATAGGTAGTCAATGAACAGGAGTGGTACTACAACCATGACTATATGAGGAGATTTCAGAAAATTTGGGGAAAACTAGAATTTAAAAATAATGGAATGGTTCCTCAAACTTTTGAAAGTCTCTTCATCTATAAGGTTGGCAGAGGATATTTTTACATTTACATACCTATGTACTGCAAATATATTCATGAATATAATAAAATATACAGGGACAAAGTAAAGAAAGCTCTTTTGCCATTATTACTAAATACCTGTAGGAAATAAGTTGTTCTCCTGGGGGACACTGAGGTCACTGGACACGTCATAGTCTACAAAGCCCATCTTATAACTCACTTCAATAAGCAGCAACTGAGAATTGAAAATCCTCATTGTAGAGGCAACGATGTGCTCCCCAATATCTGAGCCAAGACAAGTGGAAAAGCATAGTGAACTCCAACAGCAGAAAGTTAGCACGCATCAGAGCCATCAATTCCAGGCAACACTAAAGGGCAGCATATGCCCAGGCAGACAGCTCAGAGGCAGGACAATAGAAACTGGGAGAAATTGAGAAGCGTTTAGTTACATTGTGAGGAGAAAACAACAAAAAGAGAATGGAGAAAACCATAGACTTAGTTGTAAAGCTCAAGCATTGTGTTCCTAGAAGAAAGTTTAGACAATAGCTTCGTGATTTGGGAAAGACAAAGATTTAGTGGGTAGAGTATAGAAAGAACGAAGTGCCAAAGATAAAGAGGCAAGATGACAAACAAGACTCTCAAAATGAAGGACTTAATAATGTCTACTCGTCAAAATACAAATTAGAGAATAGGAGAATACGTGGGAAATAGAGTGCTTCAGAAACACATACATGCATATATGTGCATGCATATGTACGTATATATGTGTGTGCATATAAACAAAACAAAACAGAAAGCCTGGCTACCATCAAGTCAATGCTGATGCATAGCAATCCCTGTGTGTTTCCAAGACTGCAACTGTTTTCTGGAGTAGAAAGTCCTGTCCTCCCACAGAGCTGGGGGTGGTTTTAAACTATCAACCATGTGGATCACAGTCTAATGTGTCAACACTATGCCACCAGGGTTCCTTTATATAGCTGCCTATATAACACAATTTATATACATAGAAGCCATTGTTTCCACCCTTTAGTTTTGTCTCACAATGACCTTATATAGGGTTCCTAAGAATATGAATCTTAGGAACAGGGTTAGAGCAGGGTTGGTGGGTCTAAAACCACCTTGACACTAGCAGCCCTGTCTATCGATGTCCACTTGGAAAACTGCATGAGATTCACACACAAAAATCAGAAAGAGAGTATCCAAACATGGAGGAGGCTACGAAAACAAACACCACCATTAGTCATCATGAATATCGCAGAGCAGCAGGATACAAGATCAACAAACAAAAGCCTATTGGACTGCTCTATACAGCAGTATAGAGAAGAGAAGATTAAATCTCCACAAAAGAGGAGATTAAAAAGTTGGTGCCTTTGACAATAGCCAAGCACAAATTAAAATATCTAAGAATATACCTGACGAAAAGAACAAAAGATTTATACAAGGGAAACTTCAGAACACTATTATAAGAAACCAAGAGTGACCTTGACAAACATCCCATTCTCATGGATCGGAAGATGTAATATAGTAAAAATATCAATTTTACCCAAAGCACTATATAAATTTAATGCAATTTCAATACAATTAGCCTCATCTTTTTTCAAAGAAATGGGAAAAAATGATTACCAACTTCAAATAGAAAGGAAAGAAGTCCAGAATTAGCAGAGAACTCCAGAAGAAGAAGAACACAGTGGGAGGGCTTGCTTTACCTGACTTTGACATATATTTTATAGCCAAACTGGTCGAAATGGCATGGTACTAGTATAATGATAGATACTCAGACCAATGGAAAGGTACTGAAAACCCAGAAATAAAAGCATTAGCATAAAGACAATTGATCTCTGATAAGGTCCCCAAAAATATCAAATGAGAAACAGATGTCCTCTTCAACAAGTGGTGCTGGAAAAAAAAAAAAAAAAAAGGATATCTACCTGTAGAAAAATGAAGGAAATCTCACTTCATGCACAAGAATTAAACTCAAGATGGATTACAGACCTCGAGGTAAAACCCCAAATTAATAGGGCCATCAAAGAGGGAATTGGGACCAACCTGAGAACTTTGGCACAGGGAATACATAGACTATCAGAAATAGGGAAGGACACAAACACAGAGTAGGCACAAATTGACAAGTGAGATACACTGAACACCTGTGTACATCAAAAGAATTCATCAAGAGAGTAATAAGAGGCCCACCAACTAGGAAAACATCTTTAGCAATGACAAGTCAGTTAAAAACCTCACCACTGAAATTTGCAATACCCTAAAAGCTTCCAAAAAGAACAAAACTAAGTGCCCACTGAGGAGATGGGCAAAGAACCTGAACAGAAGTTTCATAGAGGAAGAAATCCAAATGGCCACTAAACATATGACAAAATATTCCCACTCATTAGCTATAAGAAAAATGCAAATCAAAACAACAATGAGATACCACCTAATACCCTCAAAGATAGCCAAATTCAAAAAATCAGAAAACAAGTGCTGGAGGGTCGGTGGGGAGACAGAAACCCTCATCCACTGCTGGTAGACCTGTAGGTATATACAGCCACCATGGAATTCGATTTGGCAATATCTAAAACAAATGGAAATTGAGCTGCCATATGACCCAGCAATCCCCCTACTGGAAATATAGCCAAAAGAAGCAAGAAATAAACCATGGCCAGACATCTGTGCTCCGATGTTTATCGCAGCACAGTTCACAATTGCAAGGAGTTGGAAACAACCCAAATTTCCATCACTTGACAGATGGATTAAAAAGCAGTGATGCATATACACAATGGAGTGCTATGCATCGCTGAATAGTAGAGATGAGTGCATGAAGCATATCACTGCATGGGAAGAACTGGAGGAAGTTATGCTAAGTGAAGTAAGCGAAGCGCAAAAGGGAAAGTATGGCATGAGCCTGCTGAGGTAAACTTAAAAAATGCAAAAGGTATATAAAAGAGGCATAAGGGGGGAAAGCTAATGCCTACAGAAATTCCTGGGTGAGGCCCATGTAGAATGGCAAGGGCCAGACCAAATCCAGGGCTACATATGGTAGCCAACTGAGGAGAGGATGGGGAGATGGTGATGTGTAATGGGGGAATGGGAGACTAACCCAACCAAGGAGAGTGTATTGTTGATATCGCCACAGGAAAGAGAAACCAAACTTTAATCTGAGGTTCCAGGTTGCCATTGCAGCATGATAGAATGGAGCGGGGACCCAGCAGAGGGGTCTGAGGGCCCAGGGCCCATCCCAACTACTTGGACAACTTCTCCTCCCCCCAGGGGAATTTGCTTGGAGGTCAGCAAATTGAGCAAGACTGCAGCGTGGGAGAATGACATAGCTGACCAGAGCACATGAGAGCAAATGAAGGGGAAGGAAGAGAGAGTGGAGTGTATCCTGGTCCATCAAGCCTCAAAAAAAAAAAATCTCCCCACTGAGAACAGCCATTCCACAGAGAGGACCATATGGTCAGCCCCAATGTGAAATACACAGTCCCTAGCTGACCCAAGATCCTACAAGAACAACACTGGAGAAGCAGGGTCAGGAATGCCCTGAGCTGACACCACACCGAGGCAAGGGTGTGCAGCAGAACAGCAAAAGGAGCATAGCATGAAGTTTCTGAGGGAATGAGAAGGATATACTTTGGGGCAAGGATGTGGAACCCCATGTGATTCAACCAGGATATACATCTGGAGGTCAATGACAAGACTTTGAACTATTTACAGGTTTTTCTTTTGATATTATGTATTTTTAAAATTTTTTCCAGACATCGGTTTTTTGTTGTTGTTGTCATCCTTTTGGTTTGTTTTATCATTTCCTCTTTGATGTCCTGTTTATTTTTGGTACATACCATTATCTCTGCAAGTCTATCTAGATAAGATAGGCTGGATAAAGAGTCTGGAGGAGAAATCAACAGGACTGATGGTTCCTGGGGGACATGGGTGATGGGGAGGTCGGGGAAGGAGGTGACTATCCCAGGGATAAGGAACAGCAAGAGCTACAAAATCAGTGACGTGGTGGGTGTGAGAAGCCTGATAGGGATTGATCAAGGTCAATGTAACAGAGAGAAAATACTGAAATGCAAATAGAGATTGAGCATTATAGTGGGACAGAAGGAAAGTAAAAGCAAATAGAGGAAAGAACTGTGGGGTAAAGGGAATTTATAAAGGTCTAAATACAGGCATATACATAGGTGAGCATATTTATATATTATGATGGGAAAATGAATCTACGTGCATATACTTATAGGGTTAGTATTAGGACAGAAGATGAGCTTTGGACCTCCAGTCAAGTACTTCCTCAATGCAAGAACACTTTGTTCTATTAAATTGGCATTCCATGATGCTTACCTACCCAACATGATCACTGAAGAAAAATGTGTGCATAAGCAAATGTAGTAAAGAAAGCTGATGGTGCCCAGCTATCAAAAGATGTAGCATCTGGGCTCTTAAAGACTTGAAAATAAATAAGAAGCCATCTAGCTCAGAAGCAACAAAGCCCACATGGAAGAAACACACCAGATTGTATGACCACGAGATGTCAAAGGGATCAGTTATTAGGCTTCAAAGAACTAAAAATCCTAAAATTGCATACCTACCTTCCTGATATAATCACTGATGACAAATGTGTGTATAAGCAAATATGGTGGAGTAAGCAGATGGTGCCCGGCTATCAAAAGATATAGCAATGTGGGGTCTTAAAACTTGAAAGCAAACAAGTAGCCACCTAGCTCTGAAGCAACAAAGCCCACATGGAAGAAGCACACCAGCCTGTGTGATGATGAGGGGTTGAAGGGATCAGGTATCCGGCATCAAATAACTAAAAATTATATCACTATAAAAGAGGAGGAGTACAGATTGGGGACTCAAAGCCCAACACTAGGTAAAGTGACATCCGCTTACAGAGGGGTCGCAGGGAGGAGATGAGCCTGCCAAGGTACAGTGTAGCAACAATGAAATATGCAACTTTCTTCTAGTTCATAAATGCTTCCTCTCCTCCCACTATCATGATTCTAATTCAACCTTACAAATCAGCTAGACCAGGGGATGTACACTGGCATGGATAGGAGCCCGAAAGATGGGGAATTCAGGACAGATGATCCCCTCAGGACCAGTGGTGATACCAGGAGGGTGGAGGAAAGGTGGAGTAGAAAAGGGGAACCACATTCAGGAATCTACATATAACCTCCTCCTTGGGGTATGGACAACAGGGTAGCAGGTGGAGGGAACACATTGGAAAGTGTACAATGTGACAAAATAATGACAATTTGTAAATTATTAAGGGTTCATGGGGGAGGGGGAGGAGGACGGGATGGGAAATATGGGGACCTGATACAGGGGCCTAATTAGAAGGAGGAGGATTCAGGAATGATGGTGGCAACAAATGTGCAAATGAGGTCTGCATAAAATTGATGTATATATGGATTATGATAAATTGTATGAGCCCCCAATAAAATGATTATGGAAAAAGAGAAAATAATAACAGTGTACAATCTGCCAGGGGGTTATGAGGGTTGTGGGGGGCGGGGGGAGGAGAGAGAACTGATACCAAGGGTTCAAGAGAAAGTAAATGTCTAGAAAAGAATGAGGGCAACAAATGTACAAAGATGTCTGATGCAATTGATGTATGGATTGTGAAAAGAGCTGTACAAGCCTCCAATAAGATGATCAAAAAATTAAAAAAAATTAAAACCACACTATGAAACCTCTTCCTATCCATCCAAATAACTAAACTTAGAAATACTGACTCCATTAAGTTTGGGATGTGAAACTCAAACTCTCAGGCATTTTTAGCGAGAACATAAACTAATTCAACCACTTTGGAAAATGATTTGGCAGCATCTTCTAAAGTCAAATAATTTTCAACAGTCAAAAATTCCACTTACAGGCATAAACTCAAGAGGAAAAAAAGTACATGTACACCAAGAGATGTACACCAGGACATTTATGTCAGGTTTATTTATAATAAATCCAAACTGGAAAGAACCCATAAGCTGTCACACAAGAGTAAACAAAGAAGGTGCAGTTCAGTCTGACAATAGAATGCAACAGAGCGATCAAATAGAATACAGTGCTGATACACAGAACAATATGTATGAAATTAAAAACCATTATACTCTGCAAAATAAATCAGAAGTAAGTAGTACATATTGTCAGAATCAATTTGCCTGCGGTTCATATACAGACAACACTAATACATACAGAGTCATGAAGACAGAATGGCTGCCTTTCATGGAGAGGGCACTGTTAGGAGTGCGTAACACTCATCACTGTACCTCCAACATCAGAGAGCATCAGTGTTCAGAAGTTGTTTATGTTGACTGATCTGGGGAGTAGTATCAGAGTGAAAATATATATGTTCTTCAAGACATACTCTTTATTTACTTTAATTGAAATAAAGGATTTTTCAATTAAGAACATGGGGGTGGAGGGGAAAATAATTCACAAAATTTAGTAAGCGAGATGTAGAAAACCATAAGGGAACAGTTTGGCAAAACTTCAGTTAATCAAGTTAACAGTTCAGTTAAGCAAACAATATTTGTTTGCCCTTAAAATTCCTCTAGCTCTAAAATAACTATATTTGACAGAACTAAACAATGGAACCCTCCACAGGGAACGAGGGCAATTTAAGTTGGAATATTTTTCATTTCACATTTTAAAAAGATTTCAAAATCTGTGGTAGAATGAAATGTAGAGACAAAAGAATATATTTCAAGAAAACAATTTTAAGATAATTTTATTAGGGGCGTTTACAGCTCTTATAACGATCCACACATCCGTTGTATCAAGCACATTTGTACATATGTTGCCACCATCATTTTTAAAACTTTCTTCTACTTAAGCCCTTGGTATCAGCTCCTCCCTTTTTCTTCCCTTCCTTCCCACCCTCGTGATCCCCTTGATAAATTATAAATCATCATTATTCTCTTATCTTACACCATCTGCTGTCTCCCTTTCCCCATGTTTCTGTTGTTCATCCCCCTTGGGAGGGGGCTAGTTATATATTGAGCATTTTGTTTGATGGCCCCTTTCTCTTCTCTGTCTCCCTACCTTCCCTCTACCCTCATGGTATCAATACTCTTATTATCATTCCTGAGAGGTTTATCTATCTTGGATTGTGTGTCGAGAGCTCTTCTCTGTACCAGTGTATGTGCTCAATTCTAGCTGGATTTGTAAGGTAGAACTGATTTGGGGGATAGAGGTGCAGGAAGTAGGGGAAAAACTAGAGGAATGTTGTGAGTTTAGTCAGTGCTATACTGAACCTTTGTTGGCTCATCCATTCCAGGTGACCCTTCCCTGAGGGGATGTCCAATTGCCTACAGGTGACCCCTACAGATGTCTCCACTCTGAGCCCTCTCATTCCCATTGGTTTGAATGTTTGTTTGGGGTTTTCTGATGTCTGATACCTGATCCTGTTCACACTGTGTGATCACACAAGCTAAGTCTGGTGGCATATGTAATAAACATTCATATCCCTAAACCTGTAACATAGGGCTATGAGTTCATGTGCCAATGATTTCAATTTTTTGTTTTAAGTGAGCACACAAAGCTAGATAGGCTTTCTACTTATTGTTATCTTTTTAATTTCAACTGTAAAATAAAAGAACAAGCTAAAATATTAAGCACATGGAACAAAAACTAGTCATTAACAACTATTGTATCATCCTTTTCTCTAACACACTGTTTTGCTATATTTTGAAATAAATGGTTCCTTACAAACCTTATAAGGAACTTTTAATTACATTTCTCTTGGAAATCCTGGTGAAGAGAAATAAAAGAACAGCAAATCATCGTCTCTCCCCTGTGCCGGCAATGCTGGGGAAGGGTCACAGCACACACTGCAACTTGGACTGGCCACGCACACACAGAGTAGTGTTTGATTGAGATTATTGTATTGTTATTACCATATGCATCTCCAAAGCCCTTTAAAAAGTTACCGTACATCTAATTCATGAAAGTATGACTTTAAGTGAGTTGGTTATTATGCTCGTTATTTAAACTGGAACTGGAATCCACAGAGGATAAAAAAGGAGGGTCTGTGGGTTTTGTGAATATAAGAAGGATGCCGCATTCTTAAAGTATTATATTGTTGTTTTTCTGCTAAAATTCCAAGAATGGATTAACAAATGAAAGAAGACAATTAATTGAGGAACAGGTAATTCTGTGCTTTTAGTACAACAAACTACATTGTCAATCCCTGGAAATTTATAGAAATACTACATGTTCTATAATCCTCAAAACAGTTCAAATAGTATTTTGTGAATATTTTTTTTCCAAACAGCTTAACAAGCTTTACAAGTTTTTTTTCCAAAGAATTCAATGTACCGCTATTTTACTTCAGTGGATGAATCTATGAAGTTGTAGAAAATCACAATGTTGTGCCTAGTTCGGTTTTATATTTTGAACTGGATTATCCCAAAGAGTATAGAATGATACATGTTCCATTATAAGATGCCTATGTTTTGATGCAATGTAAAACACAGAGCTATAGAGTGGTTTCAGTGACAGTGATCATCTTTTATTTGCTTTTTAACATCCGGTAATTTCATGTTAAAACTGTATTTGTTGGGGATTATATATAACTCGACACTCCTTGGTAAGGTCAGAGTCCGACCTGTCAATTGGGTCTCAACCTGATTACACTTCCTTGTTGTCAAAAGACTTTTTATGACAGAGTGAGAGACCAAGGGGTCTCTCTCTCTCTCTCTCTCTCTCTCTCTCTCTCTCTCTCTCTCTCTCCCTCTCTCTCTTCCTTCACCTTCCTGCTTGTTGGGACCCTCCACATGGGCAGGCCAAGCCTGAGAGCTGTTGGTGTCCTCCCATGTTTTCCTGAGCTTTGGGTCCACGCCATTCTGTACTACCCACAGGCTTGCGATCTTCCTGCTTAAAGTTTCGCCATTCCAGGTCATCAGCCTGCAGCTATGGGAATCAGATGGGGCCCTGGCTAGCATGGGTCTAATGGACTTGGGTTGGGCTGGCTCAGATGCCTTCTTAATGTAAGATTTTTCTTCTGTCTTATACAAAGTTCTGTCTTATACACAGATGAGTGTCACTGGATTTGTTTCTCCAGAAAACCTGGCCTAACAAAAGACCAATGGAAGGATTTGATAGAATTAAAAATTTTAAAAATAAAACCAAGTGGACTCAAATTCTGACTGCTCTTGCCTGATATTTTTTGGTTTTCAAACAGAATATTGACAGTCACCATTCATCACTAAAACGAGACCTATTTTAATTTTTTGTTTTGCTTATATAGCATCCTTAACTTACTAATATTCAATAGAGTAACTGTGAATATTGAAGTTGCATATTATAATTGGCTATTACAAGGTGAGGGCTGTAAGACCATGTATATCACTATGTATATGAATTGTACACTATGTGTAATGAATTTTCTAAAGAAATATCATTAAGTGTATTGCCTACTTCCAAATTCAGAACTATGAAAATGTTTTTGTCTTCCACAAAATAATGCAATTCTTCCTCTTTTAAAAATGAAAATAATGTGATTAAACACACAGCTCCTTTCACTTTAGTTTCCAAAAATCCTAGTTGAGAGAGTCACACTATATCCAAAGTGTTTCTCATTTTCTCCTAACAGCTTTTGTTATTTATATCAGAAACTCCATAGCCCTCAGACTCTATCCTATTTTGTCAGTTTTACTGTTTAAGGGTCTGCCTAAATAGTTTTAAGATGTAAGGGGAGGAGAACTAATTAATTTGTTGATCAGAAATAGGTAAAAGGCTACCTATCTAGTAAGAAGGGAGACTGGAAACAAAAATAAGGTGTCTGTGATGAAAAAGCCCCTGAACTTTCTCCTCTTCTACATAACCTTGCTTGTTCTCCCTCCTTCCGGCTCAGGAAGGGTGGTCCTCCTTCAATCTCTCTCTAGCTAGATAAAGTTTGGTTTTCCCAATACAGAAGCATTCAACTTCTCTGATCAAAAGTAAGGCTGGTTTACCCCAAAGGTCATATCTGCTTGCAGGCACAAATGAACCTCAGGGTTTCTCTATAAAAATGTGGGTAAGGGGAAGAGATTATATCAACTAAAAACTCCTGGGTACGGTAGCAGGGGAACCCAACTGTCTATCAAATCACAGCCTGATGACATCTCCTTGGGGATGTGACCTTTTGTACAAGGCAAATATGGAGCAGAGTTGACTCATTTTGACCCTGTGTCATGTGTTCATGCATGATCATGCATTTGGTTCCTCATCACCTGTTGCATCACTTGCTGACCCCCGGAGCCATCAGGGGACTATGCACATTGGATTCATTTACCTGTGGATCCTCCAGCCTCAGGCCCTCAACACCTCTGCTTTGTCATCCTGCTATCCTTTCATTAGCCTCCACTAATCAAGAGAAGCCTGACAAGAACTAGGCTAGACTTACATACTCTTATAACCCAACCATTTCTTGATATAAAAACAGATACAAGTATCACTGTATTTTCTTCTCTAGAGAACCCTATTTAACACGATGTATGAAAGGAAAGGGTGATGGAAGGCCTACGAATTCATAGTAATCACCTAGATTTTCTACAGTGGCTGTAATAATAATTAAATCAAAGTTATGAATTTTTTCTACTTCATATTGGCTGGCTGAAGATGTAACTACTTCAGAAGCACCTCAAAACTTCTTGAAAATGTTTGTAAAGGGTAGGGATTATGTCAACCAGACACTCCTGGATTAGAGTAAGGGCAGAGGCCAACCTGTCAATCCAATCACAGCTTATGGTACCTTCTTGGGGGTGTGGCCTACAATGTACAGTATCCTTTTTATGACCGCTCATCGTCTAGATCAGGGGTGTCAAACTGGTGGTCTATGGGCTGCATGTGGCTCCTGGGGTAATTTGTTGTGGCCCACAATGCTCTGAATTAAAATGGAAATAGAAAAAAAAGTTATGAAAACAATAGCGCTTATGGGAGATCGAGGCAATACCGTACACAAAATTCCCTAGTTAAATTTTATTTCAGAGCATCGTGGGTGACAACAAATTACCTTAAGGGCTGCATGTGGCCCACAGACCGCTAGTTTAAGACCCTTGCTCTTGGTGGTGGTATTGGTGGTAATGGGAGGAGGGTGGGCTGATAAGCTCATGTTGTAAATTAAAACATCACCCTCCCCCACTCCCCGCCCCCCAATTTCAGGAAGGAACCCTCCCAAAATTATTGGAGGTGAGGAAACTGTGGTGAGTTTCAAAGCAACAGGATAGTGAACAGACAGGCTTCAAAAGGAGGCTGAAGTGGAGGGCTGGGATTGTGCTAGCCTCCGATGTGGGCTTTTCCCTAAGCAAAGCTTCCTGGGGTCGGTTGCAGAAGTATGGCAGTGAGTCTGTGAGCTTGACCATACCCCAGAGTGTTCCAGAAATCTTAGTCTTATCCTATTTCTCAATGGCATGATTTAGGGAACCCTACCAGCATGCCTCATTTAGTTCACATGGGAACTCCTGAACCTTGTCCACGGCATTTACTCCTAGAAGCTCTAAAGAAAAGGAAATTTTCTCTATGTCGAACTGAAGTGCAGCACCCAATTAATTTTAGTGCTCCACACCATACCCACAGAGGGTACAGGGAAAGGCAGCAATAGGATTTCCACTGTACTGTTGGCATTTCTTTTCCCTGATAAAGATGTAAGACTCACAAAAAAAAAAATGGTCCTGCTTTTCCAGCTTCACTCTCCTGTCCCCACATTCATTAGATCAGAAGAGTTCAGTTTTCCTTTGTTTTCTCTTTCTGTTTTAGAAGTTTTTCAATTATGAAAATCTTTAAAATCTGATTTATTCACTAGGACTCTTGACAATGCCACTGATAAAGCATTTCCTCTGTTGACAGAGTCTGGGTTGAAGCCTGCTGTCTACTTGTCTCAGAATCCCCATGGTGTCCCCTGTCTCTGTTTTTCCTGGTATCCTTCAGTGACAAATCTAAATCAGCAATCACCATGAGGGAGATTTTCTCTCCATTGAGAGACAATCACTTATGCATAAAAATACAAAAAGCAAATAAAACATACACACATGAACTTACTCTAATACACATCAGCTCTTCAGGAAGCATCAAAGGAAGGGGAAAGAAGACTTTGCTCTTTTACCAAAAAGAACTAGTCAACAGCTGACCATTTCCAGAGGTGGGATATGAGCAAGAAGCAATGGGGCTGCAGGATGAAGATCAAGCTCTGCTGAAAGCATCAGCCAAAATTCAGGCTCCAGGAGTTGATGAAATACCCACTGAAATGTTTCAACAAGCTGACGCGGCACTGAAGGCACTCAGTCATCTATGCCAGCAAATTGGAAGACAGCTACATGGCCAACTGACCAGAAGAGATCTATAATTTTACCCATTCCCAAGAAAGGTGACTCAATGTTTAAATTATAGAACAATATCGTGGATACCACATACCAGTAAAATTCTGCTGAAGATCATTCAACAATGGTTAGAGCAGTACTTTGACAAGGAGCTGCCAGATTCAAAAAAGGATGTGGAATAAGGATAGCACTACTGATGGCAAATGTATCTTGACTGAGCACAGAGGATAGCATAAAGATGTTTGCTTGTGTTTCATTGACTATGCAAAGGCATTGACTGGGTGGTCCATTCCAAAACAGTTCCTCAAGCTCACATGGAAATTGTACATGACTCTAGAGGTGGTTGTGTGAACAGAACAAGAGAATACTACACGGTTTCAAATCAGGAAAGATGTGTATCAGGGTTGTTTTCTCAATATATTTATCCAATATATATGCTGAGCGAATAATCAAAGAAATTGACTTATGTAAAGGAGAATGTGGAGAAAAGCATACTGTGTTATGCAAATGACACTATATTAGAGGACTTGAAGTAAATGAAAGTGAAAATAAATGAATGCAACATCGAGGCTAATAGTTAGTCCAGGTAGACAAGAGAAACAAATCCAGAGACACTCACAGGTGTGCAATAGAGAACTTTATATCAAGGAGTAATTGTATATTGAGAAAACATCCCAGCGCAGTCCAGATAAAGTCCATAATTATGATAATATATTTATTTAATTTTAAAACGCTGCAGGATGTAGGACAAATTGTAAAAAAGTCTCATCACCTGACCTAAAGCAGATGCCAGATATGCCTCCACCCTCCATCCTTCTTTCTCTTATTCTGACACCAATTGCCTATAGGTTCAATAATCCATTGCAATGGCAACACAAAACTCATATACAACATTCACCATGATAGAGACTTATGAGGGAAGTTAAATGATCAGCACAAGTCAAGATCATAAAACATTACAGATAGAGTCATTGGTCTATAGAAGTTGGTAGAAGGAGGATGTTTTGAGAAGGATGATGGCAACAAATATGCAAATGTGGTCAACATACAATTGATGTGTGTATTGATTGTGATAGGAGCTGTATGAGCCCCCAGTAAAATGATTTTTTTAAAGCTTATAATTAGGACTCAAGTAAAAATGTTTTGGAAATGGCAACATGTGTACAAATATGCTTGATACAATTGATGTATGAAATGTTATAAGAGCTGTAAGAGCCCCCAATAAGATGACTTAAAAAAATCCTCATATGTAGATATGAGTCCATAATTTCCTCTTTAGAGTCATGCAACCAGGCAATGACGCAGAATGCATGAAGATCACAGGCCAGCAAGTGGAAAGTCTTATGGAACCAGTGGCAGTGGAAGCATCTCAACAGTGACAGAGGTCTCCACGTGGCTCCTTCAGCTCCAGGGCTCCAGAATAGCTCCATGTGTCTTGTTGGCAGGAAGACAAAGCAGAGAGTCTGTGTCTATGATTCAGTGAGGGATTTATCTCCTTTGAGCCTCCAAACAAGGTCATCAAGCTGCAACCTTATTGACAAGTTAAACTACACCCCTTCACAAGTTGAAAGATTATATAACTGCCACATTCATTATGGATAACAATTCAGTGTCAAGAAGACCAAAAGAACACTCTCAATGAGACCAGTAGATAACATTACAATAGATGGGAAAAAAAAGGTTGAAGATGTCAAGGATTTTGCCTTGCTTGGATCCATAATCGATGTTCATGAAACCATCAGTTAATAGATTAAAAGGAGAGTTTCATTAGGTAAATCCACTGCATAAGACCTATTTATAGGACTGACAGGCAAGAATGTTTTGGGGTTTGTTTTGAGAACTAAAGTGAGCCTGGTCCTGGCCATGGTATTTTCCAGCTTCTTAAATGCAAGTGATAATTGAACATCGACTAAAGAAGCCTGAAGAATAATCGATGTGCTTGAATCATGGTGCTAGAAAGAATATTGAAAGTACCCTGCGCTGCTAAAAAGAGAAATCAATCTGTGTTGGAATAAGTACGGCTAGCGTGCTTCTTAGAGACAAGCATGGTGAGAGTAGGTTTTACATGCTTTGAACATGCTGTCAGGAGACATCAGCCAGCCACAGGATAAGGACATCCTATTTGGTAGAGAGCCACAAAGAAAGGGAAGAACTTCAAGGAGAGGGACTGACACCCTGGCAGCTATCCTGGGCTCAAGCCTCAGAACAATTGTGAGAATGACCCGGTTCTGGGCAGTGTTTTGTTCTTTGGGCCATAAGGTTGCTATGGGTTGGAACCCACACAGTGGTACATAACAACATCAACAACAACAACAATTGTTAGCATTTACTAAGGGTGATGTAACCTTGTAGGTTCTGAATTGATATGATATCATTTCATCTGATAAGCAACTCTGAAACCTGAAACATTTTAGTGCCTCTTTTCAGATAAAGAACCCAGCTTTAAAAAAAAATGAACCCAACCTTAGAGGAAAAATATAACTTTTCTAATGAGTACACTATTTTCAAAAAAATAGAGTCTAAAATTAAAGTCAGTTCATTCTACTTTGCTTATTCCAAACTTGTAATTATAATGGAAAAGTCTCTTATTTTCCAGTCTCATTATAACCCCTAAAAAGTTGATATTCTCATCAAGCAGGGATCTCCAACAATTCAATATAGTGTCTCCTAACCACAGCAGAGACTGACTTGGCCAGAAACTATTCATGAGCCTGAGGTCACTGTGTCCCTGGGTAGCAGGTGTTACTCTGCTCACTTCCACACAACATTGATGCTTATCTCCTGTAAACAAAGATAAACTTTCTTGGGTGCCCTGTTCCCCAGAATTTTTTATGCATAGTAAATATACATACCATCAACTTATTAGCATTCAGCAGCTGCAATAAGAGCAAAATAAAGAACAAAGAGTTCAAGCTCTGAAATTTATAGGACTCCACAGAGCAAAACAGGAATTAACAAAGAAGGACAAGCTTGGTTCCAATGGAAAACTCTGGATGTTATTTAAAGGCTAGACTTCCTATAATGTGACAACACAGATTTCAGAAGTGAGACTTGTTCAAGAAATCTCTGGTGACCTTCCCTGCATTTCTACTGTCCCCATCTTTCCCCCTGGTCCTCTCACATTTGAGTGATGGCTGAGATTTTCTTGAAACTCTATTTTTCCCTTTGCTTTATAATGAGGATATTTCCAGCATCCAACCAGGAACTAAAAGCTCACATAAAATTAAACTCAATTTATGAATGAAATCGCCAGGACATTTGACCCTAATGTCTTTTAAAATTTGAAGGCCTGCAGATACAATGTCTTATCTCCTGAGTTGAGCAGTCCCAAGGCATGGGCACCCTCCATGCTCCTAAACTCCCTGCGAGGAGGGGGGTGGGGTTATGGCTTCTCTTCAACTGTGAACTCAGTGGAAAAAGAAGAAGCATGCTGCTCAGAATTGTCCACAAACCACATTTTTTTAGCATTGGAAACAATTTGGACAACGAGTAATTTTGATAACAAGGTACAATTTTCTCTTTTTTTTAACCAGAATCCCCATAATAGTCAACTGTAAAAGTGACAGGACGCAGCTAAAGAAAAGAACAGATTAAACAGGAGTGGCTGATAAAAGGGCTCTGGGGTTTGTAATTTTAATCATTCTGACACTTTGATGAATGCTCAACCTTAAAAACTAGGCTAGCGGGGCTGAAGTGTTCAGCCGGGAATGTGGAATGGCTGTTACTTCTAGCTAGAGACGGAAACATACTGGTGCAAATGCATGCTAAGTCCTGAAGGAAGTGCTGAAAGTTTAGGTGGCTGTAGTGCCTCTCCAAAGACCAAACACACTAATGAGTTGATTGCAACTCATAGCAAGTCTACGGTCAGTGTAGAACTTGTTCCTGTGGGCTTGTAGGGACGTACATCTGTTCAGGAGCAGAAAGCCTCATCTTTCTCTCCAGGTTGACTGGTGGGCTCAAATTACCAGTCTAGTGGTTAGCAGCCCAACATTACACCGTCACACCACCAGGGCCCCACTAGCTCACCTGGCTGCGTCTCAGCACAAGCTCACTGATAGTGAAAGCTTAAGGAATGGTCTGCACTTGAAACCTACCTGCAAGGTCTTCAGCATCCCAAAGATACATCAGTTCATGAGTTCTGCAGGGCATAGACACGTACATTGAAATACACTTTCTAAACAATAAAGAGACCTTGGATTGGGAATTATGGCAATTTTACTATAACAGATAACAACAACAAAATTATGTGCAATTGGTTCACAACTTTCCACCATTCGTTACATTTCACTCTTCTATTAGTATTCTTTGCCAAACCAATGATTTTCAAAATTGCATCCCCATTATTATATGATACTGTTATTTAAAGCCAACCCCTAAAAACCTAATGGAATAAGGGGAGAATATTCTCACAAAACTACATGTTCAACATTTGGTTGCAAACAACTTTCATCATCGCTCTAAAAAAAATGTCGACTGCCAGGTACATTAAGTTCTAAAAAAAATAATTTGCTTCTCACCCTGAAAATTGTTACTTTCTGAAGGCAACAACACTCAACACAACTACTAACCAGTGAAAGCGCTGACCTACTGGCCACAAGGTTGGTGATTCCAATCTACCCCAAGATGGCCCAGGAGATAGGCCTGGGAGCAGTCTGGTTCTAAAAGGTTACAGCCCTGAAAATACCTGTGTTGCTCTGCCAGTCACTATAAATTTTGGAGTCCTCCCTTCACACGTGGAATTGCCATGGGCAAGAATTAACTTGACAGCAAATAACAACCACAAGGGATACGTTATTTCAAATAAAACAAAAAATATTTTCAAAGAAAAGACATCAGCTGCAAGTAGGTAGTTGTTGGGAGTGCTGGAGACTGCAATCCTGGAAATGAGGAGAACAATGGGACGGCTCGCCTCGATTCATTTGACTGTTCTTCCAAGTAATGGGGAAGTTAGCGCTCAGACTAAAGACATGAGAAAAACTATGATTTCCTTTTGTCATTTATGTGAGGATTAAAACAATAACAATGGCAAAACAAATGATACCAGTAACATGTGCCCCACTTACCTAAAATTAATAGTTCACTTTTAGAAAGGAGGATTACAAATTGTATTTTTCTGGATTGTCCTATGCCATAAGGAAATATCAAGGAAATGATGGGAAAGCTGAGTTCAGATGGCAATTTTGGGTAAATGTCAGACTACTAACTGCACGGTTGATGGTTCAAACTGGATAGTCGCTCCGTGTTAGAAAGATCAGGCTCTTTTCTTTCATAAACATTTATGGTCTCATATAACCCCACTCAAGGGGAGTGAATAACAGAATTATAGGTGAATGGATATATTAAATGAGGTGAGATATGAGTATGTATACATATTAACAATAACAAATAACAATAACAATAAAGGTCCCTGGAGGAAGGGGGGGGGGAGAAGGGAGCTGATATCAAAGAGTTTCAGAGGAAAGAAAATGTTTCAAAACATTGTATTAGCAATTGTACAACTATGCCTGAATTATGGAATGTTATGACATATATAAGAACTCCAAATAAAAATTTTTGGGGGAAGGAGGGGCATCACTGCCTCTGGTGGTCGTGGTCACTACCCAGTGCTGCTCCTGAAAGCTGCCACTGGATTTGAACTGCCAAGCCTGCGGGCCGCAGTCCCGCACTCAACCACGTACACCACCAGGGCTCAGCCCTAAAATATTTTTTTTTAATGATTTACAGTCTCAGAAATCCTACTGACTCAATGACAGTTGGTTTGGTTTAGGTTTGGGGTGGTTCAGCAACCAGTGCTAATGAAAGGTCCACCAGTTGCACCCCAGGAGAAAGAGTTTTCAGACAGCTTCAATAAAGATCATAACCTCGGAAACTTTATGGGACAGTTCTATTGAATCCTTAAGTGAGTTTGGGGATAGTGAGAATGAAGCGAGAAAGATGACATAGTCGACAATGCCAACATTATTTGGGTGGAGCTACCAACAAGCTAATCATTTGTTCAGTGCATATTATACTGCAGGAGAATTGTTTGCTTTGTGTTTCTTTCAGGATCCTGCAAATTAAACTCTATAATGGCATTTGCTGCACCATAATTATAATGTGCTCCTCTTTCTATAATAATAAAAAGCATATTTAACCTACCTGATTTGGGGCATGAAATAATTAAGATTAAGTCCCAAGCTATTGCTGCAAAACCCTTGTTTAATGAGGTGCCCAGGAGATGCCCTCTAAATGGTCAAGGAAGGAATCTGTTTTCAGCTCAGACTGCAATAGCAGATGAGCCTTGCAAAGATGGTTTATAGCACCCTCTTTATCATGAGTGTAAAGAAAATGTAATTCCCTGCCACAATACACAGCTCACAAAGGCTCCCTAGGGAAAGCAATGGACTGCTGCGTGGGGTGGGGCAGGGTGATGATCTTGAATACCCTAAACAATCTACTAATGTGCCAGTAATTTACATAGTCGATTTCCTTACTCCGTCTCTGGAATTTGCAAAATTTATTAGCCATTAGAAAAACAACAAAGCAAAAGCTTCAATAGAAGTCAGCTAAAAAGAATTAGTTATTTGGGCAAGTCTATAAACAGTTACTATAATTAGCATGGAATCTCTGCATTGTGTAAGTGGATACTGGGCTTGGCTGTTAGCCTAAAGGTTTGTGTACCTTCAGACACATAGCAGAAGAATGGCTTGCTGGTTATTTTGTGAAGATCAGCCATTGAAAACCCTCTGGAGCATAATTCCACTCTATCATACCATATAGGGTCACCATGTGTCAGTGTCCACTTGAAGTGGACTGGTTTTATAATTATCAAGAAGAATCCAAACTAAGAGTGAGCAATCTGGTTTATAGAGCGTGAAGCAAGAGTTCTTCTTGTCACACAAGAGAATATCCCAAAATCTGGAGCGTGGAGAATTGAAGGGGGCCAGGATCACCCCCTCGGTAGCAGTCATTAGGGTAATGTTGAGTTCCCTCACCAGGAGAAGCTACACTCACATCAAAACATACTTTATGATAAAGAATCAGCCTTTTCAAAAATGTCTTGTCTTCCTCAGAAGCCCAAGTTGAAGAATTATTGCAGTTACTCTTCCATAATGACCACAAGACCAAGTGGCTGATCCTGGCTATTCCAAGAGCATCTTTGTTTCCAGAATGTACAAAGTAAGCAGCAACATGTCCATGATTTTGTGTAGGGCTTATTTCCAACAGTCTCCTGCTCTCGGTGATTGCAAACACTGTCCAACTAAGGGTGCTACTGTATATCACTGCTGTTTTCTCATTTTCCCATCTCACTAACGCAATCTCCATCTTTCTCCAGAGAGGGTCAAACAACTTAGTGTTATCCCTGGCTCCTCTTTTACGCTAGAGTCTCACATCTCAGGACCTTTGGCAGAATCTTTGGCTCTGCTCAAAAAAAAAAAAAGCCCATCCTTTGACTGCTTCTCATTATGACTATTGCCACCTTCTAGATCTAAGCCACCACAAGCAAATAAAAGGACAAACAAAAATTTGAAAAGAAAAGTAAATAAAAATAAACAAAACAGAAGTCATAAATAAATAAATGAATAA
Organism: Nesogale talazaci; assembly: GCA_004026705.1. NCBI lineage: Eukaryota > Metazoa > Chordata > Mammalia > Afrosoricida > Tenrecidae > Nesogale > Nesogale talazaci. The sequence continues at coordinate 47,485 of PVJH01001994.1, forward strand.
ATAAACCACCATAATCTCTCCTCAGAGTTTCTGTAATACCTGCATGACTGGGTTCTTTTTTCCAAACTAGCCTTCTACCCCAATATTCATTTTCAAGCATAACCATCACAGTGTCCCTTGAGAAAGGTAAGCCAGGCCAAATCATTACTCTACTTAAATCCCTGATGGGCTTCATAATTTTTCATTGACCTCCAAAGTCACTTTCTACTTGGTGATGCAATCTACTCTTCTGCCTTATGCTCTGTTCAGTCTGTGCGGTTAAGTTGGTCTCTTTCCTGCTCTGGCATGCCTCCAGCTCAGGATTTTTACACCAGAATATTCTTTTTGAGATATGTGGATTCCTTACAATTCACTCTCCTTCATATTTCAATGGAACCCACAAAGACAGATATCTATATGGTATCCTGGATTACGGGTTAGAGTACAAATGCTTTCGCTGCCAGTGTTGTGTTTGAGTATTGCTTTCTTTTTTGAAAAGAAAGGTAGGTCAAATAAATTTGGGAGCCTGAGGAATATAACCAGAGTTACTTTGGTCCACTGCAGCTAGACCCGGAAGTCATTCATGGTCCCATCTAAGCTTAAATCACACGCTAACTAGAAGTATGTATCTTAGACAAGTCAGAATATTTGACTATATGGCAGAGGGGGAAGGTGGGGGCATAGGTTTGGAGTACATCCTCTCAGGGCTTGGCTGACAAGATGACAGTGATGGAAAGAATTAGGACAAGGGATTAATAGTCACAAATGATATTCAACTTCACAAATCTTTCTGGCACTTTGAGTCACAGAAAGAGAAAAGACATCTCCTCAGGCTTACACAACTCCTCAGGAAGCTGGCAGAGGAGCCCTCTCTTCCTGGTATCCTGAGGGTAGGAGGGCTAATTAGTCTGATATAAATGGTGAACTTGACATGCTTTAGTCATGTTCTCCAATGGAAGTGTCATTGCTGTATTAGGAGTCATGGAAAACATTTCAATCTTTTTGAAAATATTCTGAATCTTTGTTTCTTAATTGGCTAAAACAGACATATAATTGGCAGAGTTAAGTCTATACAGTATGTATTATAGATATTTATCATGTAGATACTCATTATTTACATAAACATTATAAATATAATTTTATAATCAGGATAGACTTAGCATTTGAAATAGTCACTTAGAGAAAGTGAATTTGCAAAACCAAAGCCTGACAAATTACTCTTTATATACACACACACACACATACACACACGCACACAATTTCTTCTACTAGTAGAGGTGAAAAATGCTTTCTTTTGTTTCTTTAAAATTAAACTTTTTGAAAATACTGAAGAGGTATGAATGGAATGATTATACACTGGTAGCAGATCTACGGTATCTGGGCCTCAGTGGATATCTGATTCTGTGGAAAAAACTTGTCAGCTTAAACTAGCTTCATAAAAGCCATGCTTTCTATACACAGGGACATCCTACTTAATAAATATATACACGAATAAAAGTGAGCTGCCATTCATCTTCCTTAAGCAGCCTATTTGTAGAAGAAATTGTGTATATACCTTAATGGTCCAAGGGACTGCTTCAAGCAGTAGACACATTCTTTAACTATTGCCAAATGGATGGAGAAAACAGCAACATAAATATAACAGTTCACAACAAAACTGATTTAATTGAGGTATTTTATCCCAGAAGCTTTTTTTAGCCTTTGTCATGTAGCATATCAACACATAAGCTGCATTTCTATATAGGCTCTAATAGTTTTTATTAATCTTCAGAGGATTTGGGAGTGGGAGGTAGGCAGCAAGTAAGGAAATAAATCATAATCCAGGTGCTCATAGCAGGAATAGGTATAGTGATTATGGGCCAATATTATTATTTATTAGCTCTATATATCATATAAGTTCCTTCATGCCAATTTCAACAAAATTCTGGAAGGCAGATTGATGTTTGAAATGAATCTTCAACATTTGTGGACCCAGAGAACACAATCTAGCCAATAATAGTACATGAAATGCTCAGGGGTTGTGACTACATTTTATTTCTCAAACTAGTCTGAGGGCAAGTTCTATAGAACTGACATCCTCTCATAGCTCACAGTAAGAAACACTGGGATTCAGAGACTTGGATTGTGGTTCTGCCTTTGTCGTGAACTGGTAGAGCACAAGAGGACTAATAAATGTGCTCTGCTATGGGCCCCACGTTCTCCATTTCCAAGAGCGAACTTGGGCAAATTGGTGGTTCTCCTTGAATTTCATTTACATATCCATAGAAACAAAGCAATTGGACTCAGGAATCATCAAGTATCTGATGGCTCTGGCACTTTATAACATTATTAGGAGTTCTTATCAAAATATTATTGTTTGCAATCTACTTTATGTCTCTGGCATCAGTAGGTTTTTAAAGATGAATTTAACAGAATGATCAAGTAAGTGTACAAATTCTTTGAAATCAAAGCTAAAATAATCAGGAGTCTTTACTTAATCTATTAAAAATATGACTCTCAGTGCAGCCTAGCTTGAGTGGCAAGTCTATCATATTGCAAACCCTGTCTCTTGGCGTCTAGTGACAGCTTTGATCACTGACCCTGGAATTACATTAGCAAGTGGTTTGGTTTGCAAAGCTCATTTCAGCCATACATTTTGCATTACATATACTAAAGGTCTGAACAGTTTAAAGAAAGGAATTTTTTTACTGATTTTTTTCCAGTAATCTTTACATCAACATACAAAGGATGTCAGTGAGGTGTGAAGATAAAATGGCCTGACCCGCTCAAAAATCCATCAGTGGAATGGGATCTTCCTGGGCATCTGTAACCAACAGCAATGACCTTGAACACTGTATTCCTTTGCCACTGCCACATCACAAATCCCCACATGTCTAGCACATTTAAACAGTCTGCAGGTCAGAAGTCATGTTAGATTCAGTTAATCTCTAAGTATCCCATGGCTGAAATCAGGGTGTCAGCTAAGTGGGCTTTTCTCTCGAGACAGAGTAGACAAGTCTGCTTACAATTAATTCAGGTTTTTGGCAGATCCTGTGGCCAAAGATCTGACATTCAGTATTCTTCTTTGGCGGCTGCTGCTGCCCTGTCTCTATTTCAAGTCCTCATGACCATTCCCACTCCTTCTCAGATGGCCTCTTTTCTCTCAAAACCACATCCAGTGACATCCCTTCCTAGGCGTTGATGTAAGTCTGCTTTCTGTTTTCTTCTGCTCCTAGCAGAAGAGACTTCTTGATGTCTATTACATGATTATGCTCACCAGGATCATTTACCACTTTTTAAGGACAAATGTGACAAATGAAGCTTGGAGTGCCCAACCTCCAGATTGGTGGTTTGATCCAACTACCTATGCCACAGAAGAAAGATGAGGCTATCGCTCTTGGAAAGATTTACAGCTTCCTAAACTTGATGTAGGGTCACCATGAGTCCTAATAAACCGTATGGCAGTGGGCTTGGTTTGGATGACATTTTATTTACAGCTTCTAGATGCCTTTTCTGGAAGTCAGAGGTCTAAAAAATAATATTTTACCATACTGCTAAAGACTAGATATATGTATAACATATATAGAATGCATAATAGCAAACAGTATATATACACACATATATAAAGAGTACTGTGTACATGTACATAATGGTGAACGAAAATGTCTTCTATTTCAGTCCAATTCAGGTGTTTGGACCATTATTACAACCAAAACATATTGATTAGTGGGGACTCTAAGTATACATTTCCCTCTTCATGCAAATAATCAAATCATGTCAAAAATCAATTAACCCTATGTTTGCACAATCCTAAACAAGTTAGGGACTTTAGCGAATGACTAGTACTTATGATCCATACAAAAAATCAAGATAAAATATTAAGGTAAAACTCTTCTTTCCAGATAGATAGGATCCTTATCCTCTGGTTAGTGTCTGAAAAAATTTCTTCCAACCCCACCCTGCAATGTTCTTTTCTGCAGGCTTCCAAAAGAGAGAGAGAAAAACAGCCAGGTGACACTGAATTGGATAGCCTACGCAGTGAGAAAGTAGTAATTAGAGCAAAGAAACGTCTTATAGAGAGTAATGCAAATAAAAATTCCTTTTTATGTCCCAATTAGTGGCCTATGTTGTGTTATAACATTTCTCATATCAGTTGATTTCATCCCCCTCCCCCCAAAAAATAGTTCAGCTAATTTTTCTAATAAGTTAACACTAATCTCACTGAACATTTTGTCTCTGTTCATCCGCTCACAGGAGGCATTTTAATTATTGGAGAAACTTTGCATGTCAGTCAAATGTCTAAATCATCACATCACATGCCTCTGAAATATTTTAAGATAAATTAAATAAAAAAATTCTTATGTGTAAAATTGCTTTTGAAGCCTTTTGTTAGTTATTACTCGATAATATAATATTCCTTAATATTAGCAGTGCTTAAACTAGCAGCTGCACTAGATTTCTAAAATGATTGTCTTTTGGCAATCACCACTCTCAAAAAAAATGAAAGTTTGCAATTTCATCTTCCATACATCTCTGGCTTCCATTGATGTGTGACTAATCTAGCTTGATCTATAGGAATTGTTCATAGATAGTTGTCTAAACCGGACCATCATCAAACCCACTCACTGCAATCCTTTAAGATGGAGTCAAAGTTGCCCTGCAGGCTTCCTGCGGCTGAACATCTTCATGAAAACAGATGACTGCATCGAGTCCCCACAGTGTGACTGCCACATTTGAACGGTATTTTACCCATTTCTGCAAGAGGGTTGTCCAAAAGCAGGTTGCATACCCAAAATCCTTTTGTTGAACAGGCCAGGGAAATTAAAAGATGGTTTCAAATGCCTTTTATTAATGAACTTCTGAGAAAACCTAAGAACTTGTAAGGAAACATGAACCTTCAGCATCTGGCCTTAAGTTAAATCCTCTTAGTTCACATACTCCACAGAACAACTACACCTTCATGTAATCATGTGACATAATTTTGCCTCCCTCCTTCCTTTCATTCTGTTTCCTTCTTTTCTCTTTCCTTCCCTCACTACCTCCTCTCCCTTTATTTCATCTTGCTCTTTGGGCCCCTCCTTTCCTTCTTGCTTTGTTTCTCCCTTCTCACCCCTTCTCCCTTCCTCCCTAAGTAACCTCAGCCCATCCCATTGCTAAGTACCCCAACTTTATAAATAAATGCACTAATTTCTTTTACCAATTTATTCATAAATGTAATTTAAATTGCTCTCCAGATAGTAATGTTACCACACTTTCAACTCTCTGAGGCCCCTGTATGTATGTGTGTATGTATGTAAGTATGTATGTGTGTGTATGTGTGTGTGTGTGTGTGTGTATATATATATATATATATATATATATATATATATATATATATATATTCTCATCTGTACTTGCCCCTTATTTATTTCTGGATTGATGAGTAAAGTGGAAGTCAGAGAAATTATATTGATTTATGATGAATCAAAATGAATAGAGGATGTTGACAAAAGGGCAGAAATGAATAAATACCAAAGGCAATTACTTGAGACAGGCAAGGCTTGCCCTTTCTCATATACCTGCTTTTCATCCAGTGAGCAAAGAATGTGGCATCCCAGGAGAACATTTTTGGGTCACATGTCAATGCCCTGCTTCCCTCCATATTGTAAGCAGTATGCTAGAAAATGAATGATCTTCATGTTTGTACAGTAGAACCCGGTACTCGACTTTATGAGTATTTGACATCATCAACAATGTCGAGAAAATGCTCCATTGGAGTTAGAACAAAATATTGGATTTTGACCCTATGCACATTTATTTTTGTAAACAAAAGCAGTTCGTGTTTGGGTCACTCCACTTTAGTTGGGGTTGTTAGTATGTGTTGTTTAAACCTTTTGCAGCTGTGTTTCAAGTATTTTGCTAGAATTTTCTTAGTTTGTGTGGTTTTTTGTAGTGTGTTTAGATTAAAAAAAACATGGGTCCTAAGAAAGAGTTTTTTAGAAAAACGATCATGATAAAGAAACTGGCTAACTGTGTTATCGATATTGTTGATTATGATAATTTAGTAAACGCTTTTAGAAAACAGTTAAGGAAACACCAAGAGTAGACCACAGTAGATAGACTTTTTTTTTTTAAGAGAAAATCAGGCAGATCCTCATGAAATAAGGCAAAGAAGGGGGAAAACTCCTGAAAAGCTGTGACCAGTTGATTTTATGGAAGGGGCTTCCCCTTCCAAACAATGATTCTCTTGACACCTCTTCTCCCCATCTGTGTCCACAGATCCAGATCCTCATCCATCTCGAGGTATGGGCCATACTATAGTTGATAAACACTTTCTTAATACTGTGTTTCTTATTTAAATTATTAAATAAGAATTATTTATAAATAATATTTATAAAATATTTACAAAAATATTTTATAAATTTTATATTTATAAATAATTTATAAATATATAAATTATTTAAATAATTATTTAAATTATTAAATTTCTTATTAAATTTAACTCTGGATTTATTTACTTTGAAATCTCTGAATAATGTTCTGTATAAAAAGGCAAGGCTAGACTCAAAACTCGGTGGCCGAGAATGGATTAATCCATTTTCAGTCATTTCTTATGTGAAAAATGGATTCCAAATCCAACTGCATCATATCTCTATGATCCTCCTAGAACAGATGCGCATCGAAGGCCAGGGTTCTGCTGTAGCTGCATACAGCCCATGCTGACCGAGGCAGAATGTCCTAAAGAGTTCGTGCCAACTAGCCCAGGCCGGTAGTTTGGTATTAAAAATAGACAGTTACATATATAGACTGTTCTACTATTCCCTTGTCCCTGCTGTCAGTGGCTCTTGAGTCAATTTGACTCATCATGACCCTACATGTACAGGAGACAACTTCATAGGTTTTTCAAACTTGTGACATGGCAGAACTGCACCTGTCCCTCCCCGACACCCAACGACTAGTTCTAATGAAGTTGTTTCTGTCGATAACGCTTTGCTTTCCCCTTATTAAGGGAATTCCCCATCTTTCTATGAAGTTTTGTTAGTGAATTGACAATATCTGTGTTCAAATATATGTGTAACTTGATTATCAACAAAGAACAGCTCTTGGGGAATAACTTAGTAAGAATTCAATAAATACTTGGAGAGTTGATTGAATAGCTTAAATATTCTAGTCTTTGTTCTGAAACTGTTATCTTTCTGGCAAGACTATTATTCTTGATATCTTTCTAGACATAGATCAATGGTTTCTTACAAAATACAAATCTCACCTTGGTTTACCAAAGTGGAGACCTTCATTTTTGGAATGAGAACCAAGATGGTAACTATTGAATCTCTTATTGCCATAAGTGCTGTCTAGAAATTGATCTTTAGCCTTCCCATTTATGAGAAAAGGCACATTTAAAATCTTTAAAGGCTTTAATACTTCTAGTGTAGTCTCTGGAGCCAAACTTTCTGAATTTGATACTTCTTTATTCACTCACTATATGATCTTATTTAAACTCAATGTTTTCCTTGTTTAGAAAATGGTTACACTATTATTACCTAGAATACAAGTGTCTCTGTATTGGATTATGCAATATATATATATATATATATATATATATATATATATATATATATATAGTGATGCTTATAACAGTTTCTGGCCCAAAGTAGGCTCTAAGTAAGCCTTAGCTATTATGAGACAATCTATTAAAGATACTGCTTACATAGTCCATCAGACTAGAGCATGACCACGCAGAAGAAGACAGAATGATTATGTGGAAAGGGTCCTGGAGTGAATGTAAAAAGAAATAAATTTAAATCCTGGCTCTGACACTAACACCAAATTCACAATCAAATCTGTGCTTCCGGGAATGTAAATTTACGTGCAGAAAATAACACTTAGTTGAGAACATTAGTATTGAGGAATAACTAAGGTAATGAATGCTAAAAAACCTTTAGGATGTATAATGTGATATAAAATATGATTTTTTCTATTTTATTATTAAGAGAACATAGCAGAATATTTGTTCTCCTTGCTTAGCAAAATGGGCAATTCTAAGAGTTCCATTATCATTAATACTTAATGACAGCAGAATCATTCTATATAAAAAAGAAATATAAAATTTAGTCTCTCACTTGAATCTAACAAAATTAAAGGACACTTTTGATAGTGAACTTGAAGCAAATATAAAGAAAGTCTTCCTAGTAATAGAATATTTTCCATATAAGAAATATGATAATAAGTTTTCAGTACACTTTCTTTTTTTTTTAATTAAATCATTTTATTGGGGAGTCATACAACTCATCACAATCAATACATCCATCCATTGTATGCCAGCACATGTGTACATTTGTAGCCATCATGATTCTCAAAACCTTTGTTTTCTAATTAAGCCCTGGTATTAGTTCATTTTCTTCCTCCCTCCCTGCTACTCCTTCCTCATGAACCCTTGATAATTTATAAATTATGATTTATTTTGTCATATCGTACACTTTGCATTGTCTCCCTTTACCAACTTCCCTGTTGTCCATACCCCAGAACTATCAGGGGGTGGCCGGCCTCCTGATACACTCACAGCAAGGGTTCAACAGGCAGTTGTGTAGCAATAATTATTATTTATTATAGCACCTATAGAGAGATCATCAGAGAGAGAGAGAAGAGCATTAGAAGTTACATATATATCCTTTCATGATGCATGCTCACCTCCACCCCGTTAGATGATCCACGTGGAGAGGGAGACAGGCAAGTGGCAGCCTGGATGGAGGCAGGCTGGTATGAAGCAGCCTTGGGAGAGGCAGGCTGAGAGAGAGCCTCTATCTTCTGTCCCATCCCTATATACCCTCTGGATCCAAGTCAGGTGCTCAATTACAGGTAAGGACATACGTCACAGGAAGGGGTTGTGCCTTGTGCACACATTATAGGAAAAGGGGGCTATCAAGGTCCCATGTGGGGGAGACAAGACCCCAGACTCCTGGATGTGGCTAAATGGGTTAGGCTAGAGATCATTAACATCAGCATGTGAATCTGCCCACAGGTCTCAAAGGAAGAGAACCATCATCCTAACAGCAGGGGAGTTAGCTCTGGTTAGACAACACAAAAGGTCTTAAGTAATTGGGACTTCCATAACAAATGCTGGTAGATAGTCTGGTTAATCTTTGGAGCATAATAATTGTGGAGAAGTTCTGTCTTCACCCAACACAGAACTTTATACTTGGCTCCCCCTTTCTACGCCACCATTCCTTCACCCTAAAACATGAGGTAGGTGTGACCCACAAGAGGTAGTTTTGCTAATAATTTGAAAGACACCCTGTGGCATCACACATGTGGTTCTGTGGTCACCACAGTCTGACTTTGGCCTAAAAGTTCGCACAGGCTCGTTTCACACAGAATCACCTTTCCTAAGTCTTTTCTGCTATGTGAGGAACTGTAGGTTCCAAATAAAGTTTGCCCACACTCCTCGCACACAGATGGCTTCTCCCCAGGTGTTTATGGAGGCCTGATTTCCACTTGAAGACACACAATCCTGGCACATAAGGGCCTTTTTTCCCAAAGTGTCTCCTCTGGTCTTCCAAGGACTGATGATTCCCATTGATAGCAGTGGTTCTCAACCTGGGGAACCTTTTTTGTTGTTGTCTTTTGTTTTTTTGTGGGCATCACTGCTCTCCGGTGGTGGGAGTCAGTACACTTTCAATGACCAAAAAAGTTGATGGTATTATCAAATTTTATGTTATATTGAAAACATACAGACATTAACATAGGACAATGTGTTTTGAGATTTAATTTCTGTTTAATAGTGAAATTAATCCTGAAATATAGATAGAATTGAAATAATTAAAATATCTCTCAAAATTCACGTAATAAAGTTCATTCTGACTCAAAATAACCCGATCTTTTATGACACCTTTTGGATTAATAGAGGGAGCACTACTGGCCTAGTGCATATTGTGTTGGGACGCTAACCACTACGTCGACAGTGTGAACCTATTCGCAGCTTGGCAGAAGAGAGGCTTTTTATTTTCATGAAGATTTTGAGTCTTAAAAACCCAAAGGAGCAGTTCTACTCTGTTCTATAGGTTGCTACCAGTCGGAATAGACTGGATGAAAATGTTGGTTCAGGTGTTTTTTATTAATATCCAGTATATGTATATTAATAATATACTATTACATATGTGCATGTAAAGTAATAATAACAGTATACTAACATATAGGATTTACTAAGATACAGTACATTGCTATAAAATGCATGAACTGATTTAAGCCTTATTTTCTTTGTAAAGATGATGACAGCTGCGCTAACCAAAATATGGCTTTTACAGGACTTCAATAAAATCATTCACAGAGTAAAATATGGACCAATTACAGCTCTTTTGAGGTATCAATCTAGCCTTTTAAACAGAGAGATTTATATTCTTAATTTCGAGTTTTAGTCAATTCACCTAAGTATATGCTTTCTCCAACGAGGCCAGAAACCGCTTTCTTACTCTTTATGTGCCATTTGTTCCTAAATGCCTCTTTTACTGATAACAAAATGTGCTGTCAGCCATTCATGTCAGCCATTCATGACTATTAATGGTGCATGTTACTCATTGATATGCATTTGCAGTTTTGAGTCTCATTCTTCACATGAGTGGAATGAAGAAGTCTGTCTGTACATTTACATGTTAGAGGTGTCATGTTGGGCAAGAAAGTTTTTACTATTGTCACATAAATCCTATGAAATAGGTATATAAGTGAGATGCACCGCAAAAGATGATAAAAAGCTCTGCTGGGTGGAGCTCTCCTAGTATACATTTTTCCTGCTAGGTGAGTGTCCAGCAACTCCCTCTGAGTTAGTGTACCCAGTCACATGCAATTGTGTTCAAAGACCAATGAAGGACCATTGAAGACATGGAAAAGTTATCTGGATTACCCTGGAGGTCAATTCAGTGAACTATAGCAGAGGATTTGAGAATTAGAAGAGTCACTGTCAAATTTATGCCTCAGGTTCAGACTGACCAGGAAAAACAGTGTCAAGTAGAAACATGCCATACTTTGAAAGAACATCTCCAAATTGACCCTGACATTTTCTTCAAGGTCGTTACTGGTGACAAGTCATGGTTCTATTCTAATAACCCCCAAACAAACATCAATCAAGCCATTGGAAGACACCATCATCAACCAACCCCCAAATACTTGTCAAGTGAAATCAAAGATCAAGGTGATGCTATTTTTTTTTTAATGTGAGGGGGATAATGCATTTGGAATATTTTCCACCAAGCTGAATTACTAATCAAGTTTTCTATGTAAAGGTTCTGCAAAGATTGCTTAAGAGTGTGCAACAGAAAGGCCTGATTTGTGGCAGACCAGGGTCTGTTTTTTGCCGCCACAACAATGCACCTGTTTACACAGCCATCTCAATGCACCAGTCTTTGACCAAAAACAGCACCATCCCATGCACCTAATCATTTGGACTCACTCTGTGTGACTTTTTTTTTTTTGATTCCTTGAATGAAGAGTGACATGAAAGGTCAGAAATTTGAAGACCACAGACAAGGGAAGCACAAATGAAGTATGTGCTATTAGCCATCCAAACGGATGAGTTTGGAAATTGCTCTGAGGCTGGAATCACAGGTTTGGCAAATGTAGTAAGTGTAATGGACTGCTTTGAAAGTGTTAACATCCCTGGTGGTTTGATTAAGTCAGTAATTTTGTATCCAAAGTGGGGCATTGTTTTGCAAAAAATTAGTTTTATATTGAAGGCCTGTAATTCTTAGGAATTATTCACTTAAATCTGTCCAAACAAGAGTCTAGTAGACATCCCAGGTATGATAAAGTTTGAAACACAAAAATCATAACATATACTTTTGACAGTGAAAATTTACCCTGAGCCACACTCAGGATTACCACCAGGGAGGTTAAGGTTGTTTTGTAAAACAATTTACATATAGTTTCGGAAAAAAAATCTGGTTTTGCAGGGGTTCCTCTTGTTTACAAATTGCACAAATGTCTGTCAGGTGCCTGCATTCATCTGATTTGGTTTAAATTATATGGAAAAAAATATATCTTCAGCCCATGACGTCTTGTGACTTATCAAAAAGGTTTTATGAAGCAAGTGATTTTAAAATATAAATTCCCGGGGCTGAGCCCCGGTGGCGTAATGGTTGAGTGCGGAACTGCAGCCCACAGGGTTGGAGGCTCAAACCCAGCAGCAGCTCTCCAGAAGCAAGGCTGGGCCATCCACTCCCACCATGCGGCAGTGAAGCCCACAAAAAAATAAATAAATAAATTCCCAAACAAAATGAGTACACATCTGTTACATGGGAGAAAGAGGGAAGGAAAATTTTAGGGGAAGAATATAAAGGAGATGTTAATCTTAGGTCTCCACCAGTAAGTATTATAAGTCCTCTTGACTTTCAGCCAATTCACTGACACAGAGCTCATTCTGAGTCATAGCTACCCTTTTGAATAGTGTGGAATGGTCCTGTGGTTTTACTAGACTAATTCATCAACAAGTCTTCCTCAAATCTTGATGCCACATTCTTCTTCATATCAACCAGTTCTTGGATGATTTCCTCAGCATTCAGATCAAGTAAATATGATAAAAGGAGATCAACCCTGGTAGACACCATTTGTGATTTTGAAACCATACAGTACTTGTTCTGTAAGAACAACTGCCCCTCACTTGATGTGCAGGTTTTGCATGAATACAATGAAATCTTCTCTAATTCCTTGTATTCACCAGGTTATCCACAATGTATTGATATTTTACATTTGAATGTTTTCACATAGTCAATAAACCACAGGTAAAAATTTTCCTAGTATTCTTTGCTTTTAGTCATGATCATTTGACATCAAAAATGATAACCCTCCTTCCAGGTCCTCTTCTGAATTTGACTTTAATTTTTTATAGTTCCCTATCAGTGTCCTGCTACAACAATTTTTAAGTTATCTTCAGCAAAATTATACATATGTGTGCTATTAATGATTGTTAAAAAAATCCACATTGTGCTTGATAAACTTTCTTTGAAGTGGGCAAAAATATGGATCGCTTCCAGTATTTTGGACAACTTGTTGTCTTCCATAGGTCCTGGAATAGACAAGAGAATGCTCTCAATGCTGCAGCCACTTACTGAACATCTCTGCTGACAATATGTCAATTCCTGAAGCCTGGTTTTTGTCAATACCCTCCATGAAACTTGCACTTTTTCCTTCACTACTAACACATCTTGATCACATCCTATCACCTGAAATGAACACAGTCCACTTCCTTTTAATAAAGAGTATTGAATTTCTCTTCAATTCCTCTGTTTGAGACAGACCAAACTTGCTCCTATATTTTGGTGTTCTAAATCAAGGTATTTTCACACCCTATTTTTCAAGGATTCATATTGGTATAGTGGTTATTCCTTAGACTGTGAACTATAAATTCAGCAGTTTGAAAGCACCATCTGTTCTGTGAGATAAAGAAGGGATTTTGATTCACATAAGGAGTGATATCTCAGGAACTCAGAGACAGTGCTACCTTGTTCTACAGACTAGCTATGAGTAGGTATTGACTCGATGGCAGTGACTATTATATCATTTGTCAAGTTATCCTTTGATGTTTCCAATTCAACTCATGAAACATCATCATTGAGTCCTTCCCTTTAACCTCTCTATGTATTCAAGATCAAGTTCAAAAGTCTCTTCTGCTATGTATTTGTTTTCTTTTGTTCTTTCAATTTTTCGATCTATCTTTTACTTTCCTTATGTATATGATGTATTTGTTGTCACACTAAATTCAGGTAGGAAAGATTCGTGGTCAAACGTTGGCTCTCATGGACTTTAAAATTTTTTTTATCTTCCTTTTTATTTCACGTATGAGCTCTAGATTGAGGGCTGAACTTCTTCTGACCAATGATAGTGAACTTCTCTATCATTTACTGACATGGGAGTTGTCAACTTCATTCATTGCAAGTCTCACAAGTATTACTGTTGTATATGTTGTTGGGTAAAAGTTATTTTCAGAGAAAGATATTCTACTTTGCAATCTCTGATGTTGTTTCTGTCACCAAGATCATTATTCCCAACTGTCGATCCTTCTTCCTTGTTTCCAATGCTCACATGCCAATAACAACCAGTAATTCTCAATGTACTTTGATTGCATGTGTGATAAACATTTAATTACAGAATTTCTTCATCTTTACCACTAGAGGTGGTTGCCTAAATGTAATAATATTAATAAAGCTAATCTTGTGTCCTTCCTTCATGTGCTTCCCTCCAGACCAACTGCTAATAAACATCCAAAGTAAACTGAGAACAGAGCAATAAAGCAGATGATGAATAAAGATTGGGATTTCATAACCTTCAACAGTCGGACATCACCCTGAGGTCTCAATCTCCATGTCAGCCTCTAAAATGAATAGAATCTGTCTGGAAAATAAATAGGGAGGAGTGATAGTTTTGTGGTAATATAATTGCCTTCTACGAAGGAAAACCCAGCTGGATTCCCATCCCATCCACCACATGCAGCTTCCCCCCATCTGCCAGCAGAGGCTTACCAGTGGTTGCCGGGTGCCATGAAGCCAGTTCTGAAGCAAGGCAGCCTTTGAACAACAGAATGAAACACTGCCTGGGCCTGCGCCCTCCTCACAATGATTGTTTTGTTAAAGATCATTGTTGCAGATACTGTGTCGATCCAGCCTGTGTGTGTGAGTGTCCGGGGTGGGGGGGGGGGGCGTCCTCTCTGTCTCTAACCCTCCATTTACCAAGCAGGATACTCTTCTCCACAGACTGATCACTCTGGAGGTTCCCGTGTACTGTGATCAGGTTTGAGTGCAGTTTCCCGACTAAGATGGACTAAGAAGAAAGTGTTGCCGACCTACTTCTAAAGGACCACCAAAGAAAGCCAGATGGAAAGAGCCAGTCTGGTCAATCCGGGCAGGGCCAGAGAGTGCTTCCGTCTGTTGTACCTGGGTCACTACTAACCAGGAGCAAACACCACTGCAGCAAAAAACAACAACACAGGAAAGAAGTTCCAAAGAGAGAGCGCGTATGAATTTTGCTGTCCTGACCAGTTATACTGGTAACCATGCAAACATTGAAAATGATAAGATTTTTCAAAGCATAGCATTTATTTTTAGACAAAAATCATGCCCAAATGTATGATTCAAAAGTCTAAATTATTATAAATTGGGAAGAAAATAATTGGGGGGAAAGGGACACTTGGGTAAGAGAGAAAAGTACCTCATCTTGAACATGTTGAAGCAATTGTATGTCTCAAACACAATGTATACAGAAAGGGGGTTGTTTTATTTGGGATTCAAGGGCAGTGGAGACAAAGGTCAGAAAAAGATACAGGTGGTGACAATGCATTGAGCGTGCAAGCCTGAGTAAGATATTTGCAGAGAGAGGAATTTCTGCATTCGTATTACCTGAGCTGCTACAGGAAGGATGAAGATACGTCTCTTCCTTTTACAAATCCATGTTTTTGTTCGATTTCCTTAAACAGGGTCATAGGGGGCATAGACAGAAACCGAGCCCTCCCGGGGTTCCACAAATGGTGCTCGAGTACATGATGACTAAGCAATTTCTAATGAATGTAGGCAGCCTCCATGGCATAACACACCATGAGGGATGGGCTGTCTTCCCATGCCAGTAGGACAACTGTTGCAGGCTGGCTTCTAACACACAAACATATGGTGATTGCTGGATAGGTGGGAGTGTTTCCCCGTGTGAAAACGTCTGTCTTTTGGCTGCAGTTTCAGCCTCCTCGTCTTCATTGTGATTTGCAAATTTGGGATTTGAATCCCCTCTCTGTTCAGAGCATTTTTTTAGACCCCCACCCCCACTCCCACCCCAGGTTCCCCTGTCCCCTCATCCAGTAGTGTTTTGTCTTTCGGAGGGAAAATGAGCAAATGTTTCGTACTGTGTTACCTCATGAACATTTCTGAGATCTCCTATTTCGAAAGAAAGTAAAACAACATACTGTATGTATTACATTATTTATGAATTTTTAAATATACCGAAGGATCTTTCCAAACACTGTGGTTTCCTCATATTGTTGTTGTTGTTGAAAGATGCCTTCAGGCTGGGTCCTGCTCAGAGCAGTCTACATATATTAAAAACAATCAAAGTAAAAATACTCCCCAGGACCGCACCAACCTCACAGTTGTTGTGGCCTCTGTGTCAAGTCATCTGGTAGAGGGTTACTTTTTCACTGACCTCCTTTACCAAACAGGATGTCCTTCTCCAGGAACTGGCCTCTCCTGACAACATGTCCAAAGTACATGAGACCGAGTCTGCCCACCCTCACTGAAAAGGAGCATGCTGCCTGCACTTTATCAGAGACGGAATTGTTGGTTTCTCAGGAAGTCTACCCTATCTTCAACTTTCTTCCCCAAGACCATGCATAACTATGTTGCTATGAGTTGACATTCCTTCAAGTCCTGCTTTGCCATTCCCTGGAATATACATATCTTGAGTTGGGGATGATTGGACTCTGTCATTTGGCTGACTGTTGATCTGCTTTGCTATTTGCTGCTTGGGGCCAGATAGCTTGAGTTGTTCTATCGAGGACTACTCAGTGGCCCTCAAGACTCCAAGGACTGTCAGTCTACTAGCTGTCTCATGCAAGTGATTTGCACCAAGCCATTTGTACTGTTTTATAGATTACTTAACTGTATTTCTTATCTTATATATCCTTCTATCTATATAAATATATAAAGAGAATTACTAGTGTCCTGTTTTGCTTCTCTAGAGAATCCTGTCTAATACAGGGTACCTTAGTCCTTCAGCACTATAAAGAGATATTTTTTGCATTTGCACAACATAATATGTTGTTTGATTACTTGATTGGCTTACTTACAGGAAAGGGGACGAATGGTGCCAGTTGGTCATATGGTCTGTTTGTACTTTCATCTTTCTATATTTACAGCTCATCTTCTTTTATAAAATTGTGTCACATCTCAGCACATTCAATAGAGCTGTGAAATGGCCTTCTATCCTGAAATGCGTGTGACATAGGATGGTTAAGAAAATAAAATGATAACTATACCAGAATGAATAAATAATTTGGAACTGAATTTAACTGGGGGCTCTCTGTTAGCAAAAGAAAACATCATTTTGCCATTGATTATCTGCAAATCAGTGCTCCTCAGTGGGTCCAATGACTAACATGCTCAGCTGGAGGTGACTTAAAAGGAAGAGGCCGGAAGCTCTGCTTGTGAGATGCCAGTCCCTGAAAACGGTCTGTGGAACACCGTCTACTTGGACCTTCATGGTGAGGCTCGGAGTGAGGGTCACCTTTCAGCAATCGCTGGGTCATTAGGTATTTACAGGTGATGAAAGGAAGTAGGCAAGTTCCCCTGCAAGAACACTATCCCACAACCTTGCTCAGAAGATACTGCATCACAACGAAGGAAATAAAGTCTTTCTCTCAAGTTTTATAGGAAATATAAATAGGCTTTCCCTGTCCTGCTTCTTATATTGACCTCAATTTAAAAAGAGCTGAGGATAAAACATTAAACTGTAACCCTGGGAAGAAATTTCTTTGAGGATATCAAATAGAATAGTCTCGGTACACGGCTCTATGGTGGTGAAACAAATACAGGAATAAAACTTAGGAAAACAAAAGCTGTGTTGCCTGGACATTCAGAAATGGTCCAGCTGACTTGATGTAACGTTTGAATCCTGGGTCTCTGTGCTGTGAAGAGAACGGGTCCTGGTTCGAAGTGGCTCCACACTGGATAGCTAAGTGCAAGGGCAACAATTTGAAACCACCAGCCTCTGGGCAGCAATATAATGAGGTTTTCTACTCTCGTTAAATTTTATAGTCAAAAAAATTAGAGTCGCTGAAACCCACAAAGGAAGTTCTATTTTACCCTCTCGTACGAATTGATTTGACAGGAGTGAATTTTGAAAGAGAAGTCATGGCAATATCTTAAATATTAAAATTATTTGAATTTCTATTTGAACTCATTACACCTGTCAATAAAGGACATCTCCAAGCTGGTTGAGGATGTGATACCTTTTTATACACAGATTCTGAGACTAACCAAGTGCCAGTGTCCCTTCTCCACTGCAAAGCCATTCCATACAAAAGCACAAAGACAAAATTGGTGGTATCCTCAACAAGTGAACTACTTCCAAGCTTCTAATCTAGCAAATCATTGCAGGCTACATTCATTTAATTTATAAATGAAATAAAAATAACTTAAACCATTCCTCACTTTGCCACAAATTTCATAACCTTGTGTAATGCTGAATTGTTTCTTTAAAAAATGATTCCTAGTTCCGAGCAGAAATAAGTTTCTAATGGAACAGGAAAATTCTACCTCCCTATGTCTTTTAAATTCCTATTATCCAAATCATTCATATAAGCACCACTAGCATTATCCCCAACCCTTCTCCTCTAGGCTGTACCAAGTATTCCAAGTAGCATCATATACGTGAAAACCCTTCTCCACTCTCTTTACCAAGGCAATTCACCCACCCCTACCTACATGAACCTTTACCTAATTACTTTTTAAATTATCTACTTTACTCATGGTTGTAATGGCGGTTATATATAACACAGCACACATAAATCCAGCAGTTTGTACATATACAATTCAGTGTCATTGGTTACATTCAACTTGTAAAAAAAATCTCCTTACCCTTCTTTTCTGCCCCCACTGCCCTCTGAGATTCCTAGCTAATATTTGCATTGCTAAACTTAGTTTTATCCCATATAGATGGTAAGTCTTTATTAGTTAATATCTAAGATATTAACTGAAATATAGCATTCTGTGAACAGAGTATTGTACTAACACCATGGGATTATGCTTGTGCTGGAGCTGCTGGAGCAGAGGATCTAGTGCTGGCTGAGAAGGCTAGAGAAGCAGAGCAAGAACAAGTAAGGGACTAGAGTGTCCCAGCCTCGCCTCTCATTCTACCTGCTTGAGCAGCAGGCTTTGCAGCCCATCATTTGCATAATGGACAAAACCTAAGAACTTGTGTCCAGTGCTCTATCTTCTGTGTCACCTGCTGATATCTCACGTGTGGCCCTAGTCTTTTATTAGAGACTTCAAAACTATTAGGGGGAAATGGCAAAAAAAAAAGGAAAGCTGCCTTCCCTTAAAAAAAATTTTTTTTAATTATGGAGATAGATAGATAGATATATATAAAGTATAATGTATGCCTACAGTTCCTTAGAGAGCATAATGCTTAAGGTATACAATCACTATGAGCAAAGCTATTCGGTTGTAAGTACACTTTGGGGAACATTTTTTCAGTTACAACTGGACAGATGATCTTGGGGCAAGAGTTTGGGAGTTTCATTCAGCCTTCCAACATCTTTCCTGGCTTCAGAAAATCCAGATTTCATGATGATTTGGATTCTGTTCTGCATTATTTCCCTTTTAATCAAGATTTTTCTATCGAGTCTTTGATCAAAATATTGCAAGACTGAATTAGTGAATCTATCAAGATAGAAACTGTATCTCTATCTCTCTACTTACATCCTCACAGTGGATTTGAATACTGACTTTACTTGGGTTATGGCAAAATCATCTTTTGTTCTATGAAGTCAATTGTTCAGGAGTGCTAATTATGGGCTATTGTTTTTCCATGATACCAGGCTGGGCTATAAGAAGTTAAGTAAGTACTATATAGAGCAAGCAAACTATGTTTATTAACATTTTAGAGAAATCACAGACTGTTATAGGAAAAGGTTTAAGTTCAAGGACCACAATGAAGTTCAAGAATGAAAAAATATTGTGTCAGGAACAATTGAATTCTCTAGATTCATGCTTTCATCAGAAGATCTCTTTAACATTGTCCATGCTTTATGAACTTAACGTTCCCTTGTTGACATGCCAAGTCCTGAACAGGTGTAGTCAAATGCCTGCTCACATAGAAGGCCTCACTCTAACTTCTACCAAAGGTGTTATCACATATTTTGTAATTCAGTCTCATTGCCTGTGTGTATTCTGATCCTTCATACTAGAATATAATCTCCATCAGTAGCACTTTTATCAAGGTGGACTTTGACCCATAGCAGCCCTCAATAAAATTTCTGAGATATTACAAATCTTCATGAGAACAGAAAGCCCAATCACTCTTCCACAGAGCAGTCACGGGGTCTGAAATGCTGGTCCTGTGCTTTGCAATCCAACCCTGACCTCCACAGCACTGGAATAGACGATTCACAGGAAAGATATCTGTTGCTATAGTACTTTTTTAACACACATTATAGCAATGATGCATAATTGGTAGGTGACCCACTATTTGCCCAGTAGGAAGTATATCGGTAATATGATGAAATCTTGTTATTGCTATTATTTTGAAAGAGATTTGACCTGAGTCTCTTTGAGTTCTCACACTTTTGAATAATTCAGAACTAACTTACTCTTGGAAAAATACCTCACTCTTGTCAACATAGTACATTTAGCTTTAATGCTACTTTATAATGAAACTGATAATTACACCTGTCAATAATGATAATAAATGTACTATCTTGCACAATGGAAGATGTTCATTACTAAAATCATTAGAAGTATAAGATGATTTTGTAATGACTTTGCTTTCAAATGTGGAACTAAATGGAATGATCTATGATTAAAATGATCCTCAGAAGAGATGAATCTTTTCAACCTATTTAATGTAAGTAGGAGTCATGTATCAAAAATCTTTATATAGCTTATAGAAAATAGCATCCTTTCAAGTCGACAATTTTTTTACTCCTACAGTATTCCTGGCTGATATTTGGCTCCTAGATATAATATCAAAAGCTGCTCTTGTCAAGTACTCACCAATATCTCCCATGCCTGGGTGATGATATGAGTAGTTAGAATCCACAATCACTCACTCAGTAATGCAGACAACTTCAAATTTAATGTCAGATATTCCTTTTCTTAAATACCATTTAGAAAGTGCAACATGTTCTTTGGTTCATATTTGCTTCATTTTAAAGTACTTATTTCCTTTCAGGAAGCAAAATATGAATTTCTCCCCTTGTTGAAGCCAATCATCTCTCTCCTACTTTTTTTAACGTTTAGATGAAAGCCCAGGATAAATGGCAGGAAATCTTGAATTATGAAAGTTGGTAAGTGGGGTCTTGTTGATTCTGCATGTAAAACAACCTTGTAGGGAATAAATATAAGGATTCCAGTACCTAACCCTCATATCAGACATTGTAAGAATTCCTTTCAATTAAGGAATAGAAGATGAATCATCAGAGAAAAGTGAAATCATTAGAAAAGATATTGTATTTATTCTATGGTTATAAAGGGTGGAGAAGTCCACAACCAGGTATAACATTTAAAGACTTTGACTATTAAAACAATAAACAAAATTTTCTAGTCTTATAATTAGAATTACTTCACTATGTATTTCCTTTCAGAAACAGCAGCTAATGATGAATATGATGGGGGCTATTAACATCCTGAAATTGACTTATAGAACCACGAATTAGCATGTTATCAAAAAACAAGCATGTAGCAATTCCAATTCTTCTTTGGACTGGGTGTATCCTTCTCAGTTTTGAATGAGCTTTCATGCTATCTTACTGAAATGAATGGAAGGGAATGAGTGGCTTTAATTTTTCCTAAGAGTCCCCAAACTAGCATTGCCGCTATAGTGATTTTGCAGTCATGTATGACACCTATCTACAGTCAAATGCGACTCATTTACAACCCAACTTTTCCAATTAGGATTAAATGAAAACATGGGTAGGGAATGGACACTATTGGATGTCTCAACTAACAGAGGCAAAGGACTTACCACAAATGCTGTAGTTAGAATTTGTATTTGTATTTTATCTTAACTATGAAAAAGTCGGGACTTAATATTCTCTTCCTACATATTTCTTTGTCCAGTTAGCTCCCGCCACTTTGGGACAGTTTCATTTTAACCAGAAATATCCTGCAGTTCTCTAATCCAGTGGTTCTCAATCTTCCAAATCCCACAACTGTTTAATACAGTTCCTCATGTGGTGGTGACTCCCCCAACCATAAAATTATTTTCGTTACTACTTCATAACTGTAATTTTGCTACTGTAGCAATCAGGTGACCCTTGTGAAAGGATCGTTTGACCCCCAAAGGGGTCATTACTCACAGGTTGAGAACCACTGCTCTAAACCCATAGCTCAGTAATCCTAGTTGTATTTACCAAACAAAATCAACTGTGCCTAAATTTCTTCAGATTATTTTAGCTGCGGATTTCTACTTATCTCTGAAATTCTCTTTTGTATATAGCAAGTTAAAAAAAAAACTTTAAATGTATAGCCGAGTATGTTGAGCATCATAACTAGTAAGTGCAATGCAGGACAACATTTCTCTTACAGTTCAAATAAAGTTAAGCACAACAAAGTTCATTAAAACAGTATCGTATTCTCCACACTAATTTCTCTACCAATAACCTACTTGACTAATAAAAACAACTTAGGAACCCTCAGTTTTCTCAAATGTCAAAAGTTGAAAGTGCAATGCACAAACACCACATACTGTATGATAAAAAATAAATGAAATGGGTATTTGATATATGAAGCAAATGTTGCATAACTGTGGCATTCTCTGGCTGTTAGGCAACATTACACTATGTAACAAGTGAAGGCCTAGGACAGTACTAATCTGACTATATATGCACTGCATTCTTCACAGGATGACTGTATAGTTAAAATTTATGAGAAGTTACCGACTACACATAATACCTCTGAGATGCAGAGAATTCACATAAGTATAGAATCCAGAATAACCACTGCATATATCAGCAGATGAGAGATAAGCCATTCTTCTAAAATTGTTCCAATCAAGCCAACTTCACTGGCATGTTCTGTAACACCAGGATTGCCAAAGGTAATATGTTAAATAAAAAGAAGTCCCAAGGGCTTTGAAGGCATAGCAGAGCATAGGAATTCCAAATGGCATACTTACATTAGAATATTGTACCTACACAGTACAGAAGAAAACTCTTAGTTTTTATTTATTTAAAAATAGCCCACTTTCAGATCTCCTTTCAAACATTTTGCCAAGAGCAGCCCAAGAGGACCATATGCAAGGCAGATGCTGAACGGTTAAAGGAAGTGCTGCAGGCATCCGAGCTTTGGAAAGGTTGTTGGAGAGTACCTCAGAGAGTGTGTCGGTTATTGTTGCCTTCTGCTGTATGAAAAATGATGCAAATTGGACTGAGACTAAATAAAGGGCCCACTACATAGAATCACAGTAAATAAGACTAATTTGTCTTGTGTTGAGTGATATAAAAGTAGCCCCGATACATGTGACCCCATATACACAACAGAATGAAATACTGCCTTGTTCTGCACCATGCCCATAGGTAATTGTGAATCACCCCATTGTGGTCCACATAAGGTTTTCATGACCTGATTTTTGGAAATTGATTTTCAGATCTTTCTTCTCAGCCTGTGTCAATGTGGGAGCTCCACTGACATTTACTCAAGTATATATCATGGGCAGAGTGTGACCACTCACAAGATGCATAGGCGAGGAATTGAACCTGGCTTTCCAGCATGGAAGAGGGGACTTCGACCATTGAACAGCCCCTTAGAAAACAGAACTTTTCCATTGCCTTATTCCTTAGGGTCCAGGCTACCAGTCTGACTCGATTATACAGACTCTTTGAATCTTGGTGGTGATGAGGTGACACTTTGGGCTGCTAGCAGACCACAGGTCCGTTTTCTGATCTTAGATCTATTTATAGCTTCAGAAACCAAAAAAACCCCAGGGAAGTTCTATTATGTTCTACAAGGTCTCTCTGCATCAAAATCAACTCAAGTCAAGGACTTCTGCTTTGTTTTCCTTTTATAAGCGATAGAAACTCAAGGTAGGTCTTAAAATCACATAAAAAACACATTACTTTAAGCACAATTTGACAAGAATTATTAAGGATCTCATGAAAACCTAAGGACTTCCATGTACCTAAAGCTTTGAAAGATTGCTAAGTATATATATATATATCCAGACTTCTTGGGAAACGGAACTGGAAGAACACAGAATCTAAGTACCCAGATTAATTTATCATTCATTCACCATCATAACCTTCTGTTTTCTCACTTCTTGTGATATGTAGTGTTTCACTGCATCTGACTGAAGCAACTGTGTCTAGTAAATCCCATCCCCTCTACTCTGTTAAATGCTATGATATTCCTTATATTACAGCTTCTGCTTCTTTTTCATTACATGTAAGAATCTCAGGGCTTCTACTACCTACAGAGTTAGATGTCTTGCTCTCTTTCTGTCTTTACATGGCCAGATTAGGCAACAAAGTGAACAGTGTTCCTAATTATTCTTCATCCCTTTTAAGATAGAAATCTCCACAGTAAACAGCCTCTTAGAGTTTTACCAACCTACAGATTTCCCGATCTTAGGACATGAACTTTGGCCCTTTTAACAAACAGGAGAGGTCATGGTGGAAATTATAGGTCATTAGGAGAGAATATTGAGAGGGAAAGGCATGATGATTGACACAGTCAATTCAATAAGACTGCAAGATGTTCATCCCTCTTCTGCTATTGTCAAAGTCTACATAGGACAAATGTCCACTGATGGTTCACTCAATTGTTTGTGGTATATTCTATTTGGGGGAAGTATGGCACTACACATGTCAGTTCCTAGAAATGAAAGTAAAGCGTTTTCATAACTACTAATAAGTAAAAAATGATAAGATCTGATGAGAAGAGTGTGAGCGGCCCCTGACTGGCAGCACAGAGTATCGTCATACTTAGGGAGCCGAACAGAAGTGTGATATATAGGAACGAAAACTGAAGCAATGAAGTCAGACGTGTGCATTTTTGCAATACATAGCATATTGAATAAGCTATGTCATTTCTTGATATATCTTAAGTATCCTTAAGGTGATGATAATGAACTAAGAGTATAGCTCAATTAATTCTATAATCTTCCTCTATCCACTTTGATATTACTGTTACATTTCCAAGTATGACAGAAGATAAAAAGAAATTATTTAATGTTGGGAAATAATCTAACACCTATTAGAGAGGAGCAATGCTATTTTATCATATTAAACCAATACTTTTTAATTGCCTTCTTTATTTAGCAATATGTTCTGATTATCATAAGACTTAAATTCTATTACTCTACTTGAACTTTTCCATTTATAACGTTTGTCTTTTTGAACCTAAAACCCAGCTAAGTTAGAGATGCTACTATATATTTCAAGAAAATAACCCTTGAAGAAGACATGCTCAAGCTAAAATGAAAATTATGGTCACTGCAGATTTATGCACATAAGCACAGAGGCACCTAGAAAATAAACAGGTTTCCAGTCCACAGTAGAATGAACATCAAAGCTTGATCCCCATGCATAGCTTCCTTCAGACTCTGTCCTTTTCTAATGAGCAAATGAAACCAACAGTGTGTACAAAATACATATCCATTTCTCTTGCTTGTGCTTAAATTTTAACCTGTTTCAGAAAAATCTGAGTGTAAGTCATACTTCCTAGCATGTGTAACTAAGAAACATTTTAGGCTTCTTTGTCTCCATTTTGTGGGGAAGTGTTCAGTTTAAGTAGACTTATGTCAAATGCCAGTTTTATCATTTGCTAGTTATATAGAGTGGCATAGGCAAATGTCTGGAAATCCCTGGCCTCCAAAAATACTCAGATACTGGGGCCATTTTGAAATCTATACAAGGCAATGTATTAAAACTAAGGAACAGGGGATGAGGGAAGATTGATAGTACGTCAAGGGCTTTCTTTCAGCACCTGTCCTCTTTGCTCGATTTCAGTATTTCCTACAAGCCAATGCTCTCTTAGTGGTGAACTTTAGACAGTCACACCTGTCCTGCTCTTATGTGAGAGCTCCACTATAAGAAAACACCCTTATAGCTGCATGGAGTCCACTCAGGATGGCTTAAACAAACTACCAAGAAACTATCTTGACACTTCTTTTCTGTTAGACAAACAATGACAGCAATTTCCCGTAGAAAATTTCATAGAAATGAAACCAACACTCAAATTATTTGACTGAGGTTCTCAAACTTCCTAATCCTGTGACCCTTTAATAATAGTTTCTCCTGTTGTGATGATCTGCCCCCAACCATAAAATTATTTTTGTTGATAATTCATAACTGTCATTTTGCTACAGCTATGAAGCAAGCAATCCCTGTGAAAGGCTTGTTGAATCCCCAAAGGGGTCGTGACCCACAAGTTGAGAACCACCATCTTTGTGGGTAAGTTATAAAAGGATATCTAATAACGTAATTTTCTAAAAGAGTGGTTGCAATGGCATTAGACAGCATTTTCCCCTGAAGGTTACACAGAAGAGTCCCAATTAGATAGTAATACTATTTGCCAAGTGTCAGACTGCAGAACAAGGATACATCATCAATAAGCCAACAAAGAAACAATGGACAATACAAATACTATAGTCCTTAAACTATATTTTGAAATCAATTTCTGAAGAGATCGAAATATGTTCTAGACATCCACTGACCTGGATATTTTAAGAACTATAACTGTACACAAGGTAAACAATATATCATAAAATATTTGAAGCAATTAAACATTATTTATTATAGTATTTTCCCCCTTTGAGATAGAAGATCATCCCAAATATCTTTAGAAGTTCTATTTTGAGTATAAAAATGTACCTCTGAAACTCGAAGAAGGTGGAGGAAAGTTAAGTTCTGGTTATCTATTCCTGGTCCTCTTAGACTTAAAAAAGTACATTTTACATTAAATCAAATTTTGTTATTAATGATCATAAAATATTTTCATTAAAGGTTTGCATTTCGCTTTAGATGTATTCAATTGAGAGTACTTTTGGTCTCTTGGGGGGGCATCACTGCCCTCTGGTGGGAGCAAGAGACCCAGCCTTGTTCCTGGAGAGCTGGATTTGAACTGCCAGGCCAGTGGGCTGCAGTCCCACGCACAACCACTACACCACCGGGGCTTAGCCCTTGGTCTTTTTTTTAATAAAAGCTAACTCAGCTACTGATACCAACTGCTCAAGTAGAAAGCAAATGCTTAGAGAAAGATGAGGACAACAAATATACAAATATGCTTGAAACAATGAATTTATATGGATGGATTGTGATGACTTGTACCAATCCTCAATAAAATTATTTTTAAAAAATCTCACTCATTTTAGGTAGAAAATATATATTAAAAATGTTCCCCATGTTTAATCATTTTATTGGGGGCTCATACATCATTTATCATAATACATAAATACATATATTTGTGCCACACTTCTTCACATGCTTGCAGCTGTCATTGCTCTCTGAACCCCCACCTTTCCATTGGAACCTCTGACCTCAGCCTCCCATCCCTTCCCCTCCATCCTTGATCCTCACTCCCCCACCAATTCTCAATACTCCATAAATTATTGTTTTGTCATGACTTACACTATTCGGTCTCCCTTTGCCCTCTCCCCCAGTGTCTGTCCCCCCGGTAGGGGGTTATAGGTAGATCCCTGAAGTTGGCTCCCCCTCTTCACCCCACTTTCCCTCCACCCATCATGCAGCTTCATTCCCACTACTGGTTCCACGGAGTTCATCTGTCCTGGGTTCCCCGCATTTTTGTTTCTTATCTCCACAGTAGTGTAGAACTGGGATTGTGACAGTTGGAGGGACGAAGCCTTCAGGAACTAGAGGAAAGTTGTAGACTAAAATTTTGTCATTTCTTCTTCTTTTTAATCATTTTATTGGGAGCTCTTCCAGCCCTTAGGGTCCCATGCAAGATGTAAAAACAAAATTAAACACAGAGCTAAAGTTACTGGATGCCTGGTTTACAAGCAACTCTCCCTTTGTCTTTTCTCCTGTTATCTCTGTCCGTTTCTTGCAGTCATCTCTTCCAGTAGTTTTTTTTTTATGTATTTTTCCTTTTTGGAAGAATGATCCCAAACATCACAAGATTCTTCTAAAAACATTCACTTACTTATCAATATTAATAGTGGTTTAGTCTCCCCGATAGCACTTGAGATCATACCTAAGTGAAAAGAAATGAGTTCTTTCATTTAATTGTAGTTCGGAATTGGCAAGTCACCAAAAAGTATTCAATCATAGGGACCAAGTTAAAAAATATATCATGTTCCTTCAAAAAAGACTCCTCACTAAAATGCCTTTTTACAGCTAATGTCACTGCAGGACAAACAACAGATGAGCTGCATAAACTCAAAATACTTCAAATAAATATATTATGTGCTTACAATGCAAGATATCAAAAATCCCCTTCATGCTTGGTGACCACATGTGCACAGTGGCCATGTGATTAATGCCAGAAAGGCCCAAGACCGAGCTGCTGAGAACAGTGCTATCAATCACGGGCTGCCTCTTATGTCCTGGTAGTCTTGTTAGAACAACCTGGGAAGAAGTGTTTGGGAGCTTTTAGAAGATACTGACTTTACAGAACACGGATTCAAACTGCTTTCAAGCAGAAGACTTAAAGAAAACACGCCATTGAAGATCTACGAGTAACGGCATCACCAATGACACATTTTTTTCACTTTCTAACCAAAGTCATATATAACTTAATATACTGTGTCCATGTTTTAAGATAAGTCCAAATGTCTAATGGGAACAACTATCTAGATATAAAGAAGTCTATTGTTTTTTTGTGGTGGTTTTTTTTTTCAGCAATCCAGAATCCCCATGTCCATTAATCAACTTGGTTTTGAGCAATAGGTAACTGAAATCATTAGGAGAAAATGAGGTATAACTTTATCTGTAGTATATTATTTCAAAAGCAAAACAGGTAGGGTTTAACAGAAATAAATAATCAATGAAATTTTTAATGTATCCCATGGGATTGGGGTGAGAGGGAATAATACTCTCCAGACTCCTTGCCGCTTGGATCTAAATATGGATCTGAGTGGCTGAAAAGGAAGAAAAGTAAAACTGAAAAGGACTTGGAGTCTAGTGATCTACAAGTTCATTTCAAACAGACAAATAATAAAAAAGCACAATACATTACAAAACTACACATTGAATCCATTGTTGTCAAGTCTAAGCCAGTTCTTCTGTCACATGGAGGCCCCATGTGTTACAGAGCAGAGGAAGCTCAAAACTCCTGAGGCTGTTTGCTTTCTTTTTTTCAAGTTTTCAGCTATTATTTAGATATTACTCAAACTTCATGACAAACTTGTATCTTCTAAAAGTTCCTACTTTTACATTTCATATTATCGTGCTTCTTATAAACAGAAGTATTGACCTTGAAAAATCAGAGTTTATTATTTTGAGATTAAGAAAACTAACCTCGGACTGAGCCCTGGTGTCATAGTGGTTGTGTGCGAGTCTGCGGCCCACTGGGCTGGTGGTTCAAATCCAACAGCAGCTCTCCAGGAGCAAAGCTGGGCCTCCTACTCCCAACAGAGGGCAATGATGCGCCCCCGCCAAAAAAAAAGAAAACTAACCTCCTATATTATTTAGTCTATATTTTTGTTGTTGTTGTTAATATAAAATCCTCATCCTCCCACAGCTCTAAGAGGCTGCTGTGTTTCTGAGACACATGCTGCTGTCCTCACTTGAGGGGGTTCCTGGGGCATCAGGCTCCTTGCCCAGCCCTTACCATGGCAGCCTCAGGTCAACGGGGTGAGCATCCATGGCAGCTAGTCTATATGTTTTTAAGCTTCTAGATTTAAAGCTACCTATCAAATACAGACTCCTTAATTTTTAAGACAAGACTCTCTATAACACATTTTCTCTCACTTTCATAGTACTCAGTAACAAGATCAACAAGCTTATAGTTACCTAATCTTATCTATCCTTCTCTCTGTCTTGTTTTGCTAGCAACTTTCTATAATTTGCATGGGGTTTGCTAATTTAACCTTCAAGACTGTAGGACTCAACTTAGAATAAAATGAAACTTGAAATTTCTTATTTTAGGGTTTTTGACTATTTCAGTTGAATTAAAATTTTCTATGGGCTCTCAACATCTGGTGTAATTTCTTCATATAGGATTTCTCACTCTACCCTTTATCCTATTCATCAGGGTTTCCTTTGTGGGGAAAGGTATATATTATTCACCTTTCTTTGTTCAGCATAATGCCGAATCTGGCATGTAAAAGGTGTTTCAACAATGTTTACTCAATACATTAGTGAAGATTTGTTGTAGAATTTCTTTGATGTTTAAAATGTTAATTAAACAAAAAACACTAAGTAAAGAAATTGAAACTCAAGGTAGTCACAATGACTAGGCTATAGTGAAACTTCTTGAAATTATGGTATCTTAGGTTTATACCAGCAAATTAACTTCATGGAGCCAACTCTTGCTGTGCTACTTGTTAAGCACTTTGTAACAGCAGCCTAACATTAAACATGTTTAACTTTTCCACACATGACTAACAGATCCACATGAGGGAGATGCGATACGCAGATCTCCAGTGGTGTTTAAATTTATCTCATTGTTTTGAAAAGACTCAAAAGATATAATGTATGTGCAATTAAAAGAAAAATATCTTGCAGATCTGTCCAGGGGACAAAGTAATTTCTAATGTCAATTTCAGGCTTAAATGTGTACTACTTGGATATTAATTGATTACAGGAATTGTGTGCCAACAATGAAAGTCAGTCACTGCATGAATAAGAGAAGAGGCACCGCCCTTCTTCAAAGACTCCCTACTTCAGTCTTTGAAAAATTCCTGCCAGGTTGAAACTCGTACTAATTACTTGGCAGAAATAAATGTCCACATTGCCATGCTCAAAATAATCATGTTAGTTATTAGCAATTACTTACTAGGCATCTATGCCAAAAAGCCTCTGGGAGGTAAGTGAAAGATAATTAAAAGCCTTACATGAAAAATAGGAGTGTCTCAATTTTATGAAATTCATGGGCAAAAGTTGAATAAGAGTTATGTTCATAATTAATTCAAGCAAACAACTAAAAACAATCAAGCAAACAAACAAAAACCAAACAACAGGTTTCAGGTAGAGAAACAACACAAAAGGCATGTAGATGATGAGCTATTTGGAAGAAAGTTTAAATCAATACCAATACAGTACTTTATTTAAAATTTTTTTTTCCTCTTCCTACCATAGTCACACCTAAATCAACCCTGCCACCCACATGCTGTCTCACACAGATACCAGCACTTCATCTTGAACCCTTCCATACAATTAGTGACCAGATAGTTGCTTATTTTTCATTTAGTTAATGGCTCTTCCCTCTCTATTCCAATAAGCATAGCTTTACTTTAATTTTCCTTATTTCTTATTCACTTGTGTCTCAACCTAAAAAACGATTCTCCACACCCGTAGGTAAACTTCTCTAGACCCTACATCTGATAAATATTTCCAACTCAAATTCTTTCAGAGACTTCCCTTTCTCTTCAGACTGTGTGTCCAAAACTGTGTCCCCCCAAATACCTCTCCAGTGCATCACTCCCAACAAACAAATTTTGCTTCAGATATTTCAAACCATTTTGAATCTTCTGATTGTATGGAATCAAGTTCAGCATTTCTTCTGTCCATATCTCTGCGTTGCTAATCCTGCTATCCATTGTGCTACTTGTCCATTTTTCTCCATCTCCATTAGCATTTATATAATAGCTTTCAAATGGCCTTCACTTAACTTTCCCTTTGCAAAATGGTTTCTACATTATACTTGAACAATCTCTGCCATAGCTGATTGTGTTACTCATTTGCTTAAGAAGGTTCAACAACTCATCATAGCTATAAAGACAGAATCCTAAGCAGGCCCTATGAGACACCAAGTGCTTCTGCAAGCTCTTATTTTACTAGTTCACAGAATTTTCTTCTCTCATCTTCATGAGTTCTGATGACATATTGCTTCTTTAGAATGCAAAACAAATTTCTCTATGCTCCCTCCTTCATGTGAGCATATTTTCTCATGTTGTGCCATCTCATAAAAAGATCCTTCCACATCAATCATTAAGGCTTATTTCACTAGACGGCTTCTATGTCTTATTCAAATATCATTTCTGTTATAGATTAAATTACTCAAAAACACTCTGAGATTGACTGAGTTGATTCTGACTCATAGTAGCTCTTTAGGATAGAATGGAAATACCTCTGTAGGTTTCTGAGACTCTAACTCTGTTCAGAAGTAAAAAACTTCATCTTTCTTCTAGGCATAGCTGGCGGTTTTGAACCGGCAACCTTTGACTTATCAGCTCAATGTTACAAATATTGTGATAAGTACACCCCAAAAGATATGTTGAAATCCTTTCCCTTATTATTGGTGAAAGTGACCTTGTTTGAAGATGTTAACAAGAAGTCATAATGGAGTGGGACCTAGTCCAATCTGAGTGGTGTCCTTATAAAAGAGAGAGGAGACACAAAGTGATAGATATCAGGAGAATGACAAAGTGGGGGTGCTCCCCTATGCTAAGGAATGTCTAGCATTGGCAGAAGCTAGGGGAAACAAGAAAGCTCTTCGCCTAGAGAACTGGTATGGAACACTGCCTGGATCATATACCTACTTGGGCTACTAATTTAAAGAAACGTGAATGAATGTGTTTATTTTCTCCTGGGTCATCTAGATTACAGTATTTTGTTATAGCAGCTCTAGGAATCTGTTACAATCTCTTTTTTAGGGAAAACTCACTGGCAGCATCGCCCCTAGCCATGGCATACACACATGCACACTGAGTTATTATTCATTTCTCCAGAACTCATATCACTACATTTCTTTTTTTAAGTTTCCATTTAAAACTACAATGAATTATGAGATTAGTTGATTATTATCTGAATCTCTCACGAGGTTATATAAGCAATTTATTGAACACTGCTAGTGGCACAGGCAGAACACTATCCCAGTGGTGTAGTTTTAAGACAGATTTGAAATAAAAAATGTAAGATGGAGTGACCAAACTGGAGGCTGCCATGATGTCTAACAGAGGGAAAGGGTGCTGACCACAAGAAAGGCAAACAACTCCATGGGAAAAAGGACTCACTATGGAAACAGGAAAAGAAATGTCAACAAGATTTAGTATTTGACAAAATGCAGAGGTTAAGGAAAAGAAAGTTAAAAGATAACTCTTACCCTAAGTCCACATTACCAGGAGAAGGGGGACTGTATTAATAACAGAAAATCAGGCCAACGGTATGCTTTTGTGAAAGAAGTGAAACAATAAAATGAGAATTTCTAAGGCATTACTGGTTGACACTGAAGGTGATTGCCTGCTGGCTCTTTATTCTCTTAACTAGGATTTAGGAAACCATTGGGAAATATATTTAAGTAAATGAAGGGAAATTATTTATTAATATGCAGAAAAGAAATGGATGCTCTCTACTGGGGCATCCTTTTTTTGGTTTCTTTTTCTGGAGGACCATCGAGAAATATGCAGTGTGCATTCCCTTTTAGGTTGATTGCTTCAAAACTATTTACAATTTGATTCAAGACACTTGGGGTCACAGAATAATGAATGTTGGTAAAATTGGTATAATAAAGAGAAAGTCTCGTGGGACTTGGAATTGACCTTTTGCAGGTATGGCAGTCATCTAATCTGCTGTCAATTTAAGGGATAAGAGTGCAGGGGTGGAGTCTAGCCTGTCAATCTGGAGAGAGCCAGATCGTGTGGGCGTGGCCTTCTCCTGAGAATTCTGGGAATGTGGTACTTCTCTCTTGGAGGCGGGAGACACGCTCTCACTCACTTCCTTGGAGACTTTCCACTGACAACCCTTGCTTCGAGACCCTCTGCTGACAAGGCTCACTCCCTGGAA
The DNA here is from genome assembly GCA_004026705.1 of Nesogale talazaci. Classification (NCBI taxonomy): domain Eukaryota; kingdom Metazoa; phylum Chordata; class Mammalia; order Afrosoricida; family Tenrecidae; genus Nesogale; species Nesogale talazaci. The sequence continues at coordinate 81,005 of PVJH01001994.1, forward strand.
GACATTGCAGCTGACAAGGCACATGGCAGCATGTGGATAGACCCTGAGCTCAGGAAACTGGAGGAGCCAAAGGGAGACCCCTGCCAGCTCTGAGATGCTTCTACACCACTGGATGCACAAGACTCCGCACCACTGTGATTGTTCTGGTGTCATTGTATGTGCTTCGAGAGTCTGAAGAGGACTTATCGATTGGTATCGGACATATGGGCTAATATCAGACTTTTGACCTTGGATTGGACTGGGTTGGGATGTTTTCTCAGTGTTCAATTGCTCTTGTATATACACCTCTTTCTTAAACACACATATATGTGTTTATGAATTTATTTCTCGAATCTACCCAGACTAACACGGTAGGCGTTTAATTCCTCTTCCATATCCTATAAATAAGATCTGATACAATGCCTACTTGACATGTCTTTGTTTATGCTTACTAAAATGAAAATCGTTGTTTCTTAGTTTCACTCTCCAGCTTCTAGCACAACCAGAAGGTTTAGAGGGGCACCCTCTTGCTAGCCCAAACAGAGTTGTTCAACCCTATCAACTGCACCAGGGAAGAAACATGGAAGTCTATGCCCCTACAAATCTGCAAGCTGAGAAACCATATAGAACAATTTGACTCCATACTACAGGGTGCTTATGAGTCAGAATAAATTTGATGCCTAAGGGTTTGGTCTGCTTATGTTTTAGGAATACCATACAGATAGAGCAAAATAGTCTATTCCTTGAAGAAAGACATTTCCTAAATTCCTAGAGCACAGTAGTTAGACATGTGAGTTCAAATCCTGTCACTTGTATTGACCAACTCTGTGAGTTTGAATGAATCAGTTGCTTCATATGTAAAATGGGACTTTTACATTTGATTATTTTGGAAATGAAATGAGGTCATTATTAGCATGCATAAAAGAGTACATGGAATGTAATGTGCACTATATTAGAATTTGCTAAATAACTAGATAAATTAAAATGTCACTGATCCAAACCAGATGATGAGAAAACTAATGAGAAATATTGGATATAATGGCTTCTTTAATAAGCATATTATTTTAAAATTAAATCTTGCATCTATTTTGCATGAGTGTGGGAAAATCTTGGGACCCAAGTTTACTCAAATTCAACATTTGCTAATCATGTACTGTGTGCCAAATTCATGGAACAGATGCAAAGGTGTATAAGCCAGTATTTGTCCTCAAGGCATTTATAATTTGGTTGGGAGGAACAGATAATTGCTGACATTGAAGAATAGTCTAAGATTCAAGTATAATTTTCTGACAATATAAGAAACCCAGCTCAGCGCAACTCTTCTTAAAGAATTGCAGTGAGAATAATTTCAGTGGGAACCATGGAGAGAAGAGAACTTCTCAGCTGAATTTAGGAGGAGGGAGTTGAAGGATTTAAGAAGGCAGAGCAGACTGGTTTCTGATGACCAAGTTAATGTAAATATAAACTGAAGCAAGAAAATAAGTGCAGAGGATTATTTTAACAGTAATGATGAAAAACCTGATTAAAGCAAACAGTTCAGAAGTGAAAAATGGAGACGGGGCTAGAAAATAACGGTTTAAAATACCCTTTTTATCCCCAACCCTTTTCACAAGCAAGAACTTGGACTGACCCGTAAAGAATAAATAAAGTCAGGATTCCTAGTCTAGTTGAAAAAACAAGTCCTAGGGCTAGGGAATGGAAAAGGAAGGAGAGATTTTGAACAACTTCCTAGAACAGACAAGCAGTTACCCAACTTTAGCAGACATCCTGGGCCTGGGGGATCTGCCGAGATAAGAGAGAGATGTCTGAGAAGGTGAGAGGAAGTCCTCCTGGGAAAGACCTTTGTGGGACCAACTTGATCACAATGTGTATCAGGACAACAGTAAATTCAACAATTTTTATGGCACTAAATTCACGTTTTATTTTTTTTTAATAAACAGTGATAAGCCAAGAGATACATCCCGGTGTCTCTAAATGAGAGCCTGTGAAACCCTCTGGTAGCTGTCAGGAATCTAGCAAAAAAGCTGGAGAAAGTGGAAGAGTTCAGAAAAACAAAACAATGTTGTTCACTTGCATTTCAAAATTTTGAAATGGAAGATTAATTATGATTCTCTTAAGAATGCCTCATGTTCTGTACTCTTAACTGTTTCAGTTTGTCACACCAAAATACATGGACTGGCTGCCTCCGCTAACATCCAATAAACAACGTGTTCATTTCAGCTAATTCGTTCTCACATTGTTTAGATTTTCTGTTGCATTTCTTAGTTTCATATTTCTCATTTTACCTGATAAAATGTGTTCAACAGTCCCAATTAATACAAAATAAGAGAATGGCTCAAAATTAATTTGTCTATGCTGTTGTCATGAGTCAAGTTTTACTCATAGCCACCTTGGAGGGTACAGTGAACTGTTTCCGTGGGTTGCAAAGGTCTAATTTTTATGGGAGAAACTCGGGTGGTGAAGTAGGTTGAGAAAGGTCAACCGTCTGCTCCCATGAAGATTTGTAGTCTCAGAAACACTAATGAGTTCTACTCTGCCCTGATGGTCATGATGAGTTCAGAATTGATTCCATGTCACTGGGAATTTTATGGGAGGTAGATCACCAGGTCCTTTCTTCTGTAGAACTTCAAATTTTCAGGAAGTAACCAATGTTTAATCATTTTCACCAGCAGGGATCCTTATTGCACATATAAAAGTAGTATTAAGTAAGTTATATGTTACAGTTTAGTGTAAAGTTTTCCATATACACTGGGTAAAGGTCATAAGAGAGATAAAACACCTTGAATCTTGGTGGGGGATGGGAGAAGTGGAGGCCTGTACCGGTGTGGGGATATTCAAAGCAAGACAAAAGGGAAAGAATGAATAGGAAGTTGAGTCACAAAAATCTCAAGATTGAATTTATACTGTATTATTCATATTTCGACTCTGATCCTTAGTGTGTACTGTGTTGTGAAACACTGTCCAGCAGTGGCAGTAAGCCACTGGCATTTTGATTTGATTTCAAAACAGCATGATCTTCTAGTAAAGCTAATCAAATTTTACAAAGTTATATAAGAAGTGAAAAACAAACATTTTAAAGACTGTATTGATTCATTTCCCCTCTAAAGTTAGAGAGGAGAGCAACAATAAGTTGCAAAGAAGTTTGATAATAGTGTAATCTTGGAAAAATAATATACTGATGGCAAATCCTTGCATTAAAAGCAGTGTGCACTGTTTGAACTGTATAATATATTATGAACTTATATTTAACTTTTTTCTTACTATGATATTTTTGCTTCATATTTGTGCAAAAATAAGATATGATTTATATATAAATAGAAATCAATATAAATAAGATGGTAGCATATGTATAGCAAGGAGAAAGGACTGATAATTATTTGTGCCTTTACTAAAAACTGACGCCAGAAAAGTGTTTATCTGTTCACTAACAATTGTGAGTTTCATAGTAAATGAGAAAGACAAGTGCATTGGGGATTGATACTGAATAATGTAAGTGTATGCAGTAAAGTAAGGACTTGTACATCAGTTACAGAAGTTGTATCTCAGACCAATGCCCCTTCTGCTCTATTACCAGCGATCAGTATGAGTTGTTGCTAAATGAGGTCTAATTATTTCAGACTCAGTCTAACTCTACATAGAGCAGAATGAGTTCCATCCCCACAAACATCGCTGTGCTTCAGTCCATGCTTGCATCAACTGTGTCAATTCACTGAGGACCTTCCTCTTACCCTTCTCTCTGAGGATTGGTCCCACCTGACCACATGTACATAAGACGTAATCACTTCTGAGGAGCATACTTCCTCCAAAATAGATGTGTTCCTTCTTCTGGCAGCATTGTTCACCAAAACCATAATTCAGAGACATTAACAAACAAAGGTGACCTTTGAAATCTTCTGTTTAGTTCTTTTACTTTATAATTTCTTCCTTTTGTATTAGCTTATTTTACAATTGAGAGCTAGCTTCAGAACCTTTTTTGGCATCTGTTTTGTCTTTTTAATGAGTTTAGTTTCTTCTGGTGTGGTAGTCTTAAGGTCACCCCAGAATTCTTACATCAGACATTAGCGTTTAATGTGTCATTATTTACAGATGGTCTCTAACATCTGGTGGTATATGAGGGGGAACCCAAAAAGATAGCAAAAAGTTCCCCTGGGTGGAGGTTTCATAATTTGCATTTTTCCACTAGACAAGCAAGCATCCAGCAACTCCCTCTGAGCTAGTGCACCCAGGAGTTTCACCTAGGAAAGTTCTTTCTGGTCACAGGGAATTTTTTCATGAAAGTAGTTTTGCTCAACCCCCCCCCTCTTTTTTGTGGTACTGGACTTAAGAGAACAGTGTATGGCTGTGAAACTTTGTTTCCAGCTTCCTGCTCAGGAAAAATGCTGCAGAAACTGGTGAGATGTGGAATACAGTTTACAAGGACAACACTATGGGAAAAACTTGTATATGAGTGATTTTCTCATTTCCAAAGAGGTGAAAAGTTGATTGATGACAAACTTCACTCTGGCTATCTGTCAACTTCCTGAATGGATGAAAATGTTGACTGGTAGCACATTTGGAGTTTATCTACCAGGTCAGACTGTAAATCAAACTTTCTATTTAGATGTTCTGAAAAGATCACATCACAGTGTGTGACCAAAAAAGACCTGATTTGTGGCATATGGGACACTGGTTTTGTACCACGACAAGGCACCTGCTCACGCACCCATCTCTTGCACCAGGTTTTGCAAAAAAGCAACATGCCTCTCTTATCGCACGCACCTGACTCACCTGACCTCACTCTGAGCTACTTCTCTTTGTTTCTGTGTGAATGAAAGGAGGACATGAAAGGAGAGTGCTTGGAAGGCATAGGTCAAGAAAAAAACAAGGGAGGTGCTCTCAGCCATGCAAGGAGAGGAGCTTGAAAAATGTTTCCAAGAATGGAATTGCAAATTTGACAAATGTATTAAGTGTAATGGAGAGTACTTTGAAAGTTATAAGGTTGTTTCATTTTAAAATTTTAAATACACAGCTTTGGGAGAAAGTCAATGTGTTTTTGGATACCTCTATATAGTTATGTATGCTTATTGCTTGTTCTGCTTTCCTGAACTTTAATTTTTTTTATCAGCTTCTCTTTGAACTTGCACATGAACTATTGATGGTCTGTTCCTGAGTCAGTCCCTGGTTATCATGATCTGACTCAGGACACTGGACTCCACCATGACATTTTTCAGCAGACGTAGTTGACTTGATCCATGTGCATTCGATCTGGCAAGACTGACAAGTAGTGTCATTATTTAGGTAGCTGAAAAACAAGACTGGCTGTGAGTAAGTCTTTGTTTTACAGCATTATATCATACAGTTTTGAATGTGTTTCTATTACCATGACCATATTCTCCAATTGCTGATCTGATCCTAGTTTCCAACTCTCTCTCACATCCCCATCACCAGGAAGTATCAATGCATCTTGATTGCATATTTGATCACTTTTTCAACTGAAGAAGTTGATAATAATGGGAATTTTCTCATCTTTCAGATTCATAGTTGGGATGTAACTTTGACTAATAGCCATACAAACTGGGTTTTCTTCTTCTAATTTATAGATCTTATCCTATCAGAACAGTATTCTTCTTCAGGATAGATGTCCAAATATTCTTTTTGATGATGGCTGCAAGGCCATTCCTCTTCAATCTGTCATTCTAGCCATAGCAGACTATATGACTGTCCAATTCAAAATGACTAGTTCCTGTCCATATTAGCTCAGCAATGCCCTGGCTATGGATCTTCCTACATTCTATTTCCCTTTCTCTAACTTCTAATGATGCTGGACTCATGCTCTATGCCTTCCACATTCCAGTTATTCAGGAATGTTTGCAGCAGCTTTGTCTTATGTGAAGTTATGCCACTTCAGCAAATGAGAGTCCTGAGAGCTTTGCTCCTCCTGCATCAGTAGAATGATCTCTGCATTGAGAGGGAGTGAGTCTTTCTCAGTTGCATTTGAGTGTCTTCCAACCTGAGGGGCTCATTTTCTGGCACTATATCAGAAAATATTTCATTGATATTCAGTATTGAAGAAGCTCGGGAATATTGTGAATGTAATAAAATCACATCCAAGAATTTCCAACATGCTGTATAAACACTGAGTAAAGAAAAAATATTCTATTTTTTCTTGAGCTAAAGACAAAAATATCCATACTTTGAAACAATATGGAGAAAGAATACCATTGACTATTAGCAACAATAAACATAAATAAGTTAGTAACACTATTTTTTAATTTCCAATGGTTTGCTTTCATGACATATTAAATATCTAGTGGAGTCTGAATCTATTGCTCTAGATCCAAAAAATATAATTGCTTAAAATTTAATGAGAAAAAGAGGAAATTCTTAAGAATCAGCTAATTAGATCCCAATGGAGCACTGGATACCTATCAGTGAAAAGATTCTCTATAATTTCTAGATCCTTGTACAGTACTGGACAGATCACTAAATATTTACTGATCTCCCAATGGCACATTATAAGACAATTCTAATTTAAGATCATTCTAACTTACTATATATAAAGAATACATGGAGAAACTAACAGTGAAGATATTTTTCTCCCATAACATTGTATTAGAACATAATCCAAACATGACAATATTCAATAGTTCAGTCATACAGTCATATCAATGTGGTAAAATTGCTACCACAATCATTTTCAAAACATTTTCCTTCTTGTTCCCCTTGCCATTAACTCCTATTACCCCCTCTTCTCTACTGTATCCCTGAGTAACATTGATTCTAGTTATTGCCTCTATAAATTCACCCAACTTGGGTTTCAGATATCAAAAAGCATAGAAAAATACACAACAAAGAATCAATAGTGCTACCAAAAATGGCAAAATAAAACAAAACACAATTTTAGGGGAGGAGGAATGTACAATATTAAAAGCTCAAAATGAACCTAAAGAGTGATCAAGTGACAAAGTTTTAAAGATTGAAGTCATACTTATCATTTTAAGCTAATGATTTAATCTAATATAACAGTGTCCTGAATACTTTCTTGTCTGATAACCACATTTCCTTCCCTTAATTATGATCAGAGGGATCAACCAGTGCTAAACAATTTAAGCTCTGGTATCATTCTCTCCTTCATATTTGGATGATATTATTTACAATCCTTGGCTCACAGAAGTTGGTGTACTTCTTCCATGTGAGCTTATTTAATGTCTCATTTACATCTTGTTACCCTTGAAAATCTCAGATGTTACTCTTTCTGATAGCTGGACATCATCAAATTTCTTCACCACACTTTACTACAGAACCCATATGCTCCCTGTTTACTTCATTAGCGTTCATAAGAAACAGGGTCATGTTGTAAGAACCAATTGTACTTAGATTGGAGCAAGGATTAAGTGGGAGCCCAAAATCTATTCCTAAATCTGTTTTCCATCTGCCTCTGGTTCACCTTCAAACATCTCTCCTAATTTGTGGTGGCAAATCTTATGCATCATCCCTCTGGAGCATATGTTTCTTTTATTTATAGTGACACTGGTTTGGCCCATAGTAATGTATCTTAAATGACTTTGTTTGGAATTTTATCTTCTGTTCAAAATCTCTTTTTTAGAACTACATATGGTGAAGGATTGAAGAACATCCCCTTTCACTAATGTGTTTATGTTTAATATTAGCACTATTGATGGTATTAATTTTAAATACTTTGGCAGTTAGTTTACAATCTGTGACAAATATCTTAAAATGCTATCTCTATCTGTTGGTCTGTGACACACTACATTCCATTAAGTGATTGAGAGAAGTCAAAAGATTTAAAAACATCAATATGTAGAATAGGCTTGAGGGAGCGGGGAAGGTAGGCTAGAAGATGAAGGATTGAAACAATCAATTCGAGGAGGGACTAGACATAAAAGTCAAAAGATCATCACAAACATAATTTGTATTTCCAGAATGTCTGGATGTTGTGACAAGAAGGGTATGAAGAACGCATTAGAATCATTAAAATTGGCTTTGACCCTGAATTTGAAGAATTAACTATGTCACAAACATAATAAGGAGACAGTCAGCAAAAGTCATTGGTTTGGACTAGTAACTGTATGCCAAGTTAACATGACACAGACCATGTGGGGAAGAAAACATTAATTTTCATACAATTAAGATAAATCTTTGTAAATGGATATTTCTAAAATGTCAGATAATAACTGGTTTGCTGGATGCCATGAGCCAATTGCAGAGTATTTGTCTCACAGATTGGATTTAAAAGAGATGAAAGTATATGGAAGCTCATACTATGAATCAGTCTGATCAGAAATAAAGCAATGCTCCATATTGCATGTAGAGAAAATATTAATAATAAAATTATAGTATAGAGATATCCGTTTGTGGTTTTTATAAATGATAATACTTGTCCCTGTTTTGGATGACACACAGATATAAAATTACAACTTTAAGAATTATAAACATTTTCTCAAATATATTTCAGTGTCCTTGCTCCAATAATAGTTGTGAAACTATTCCAATAATTTGGCAGAAATGAAACTTAGATTGATATCTCCTGAGCAGTGTTATCTGTTTCCTTTCTCTTGAGCATTTGCCTTTCTTAGATAATCAGAAATTGCAAGTAACACACACACAGACAGAGAGAGAGAGAGATTTCACCTGGGTCCTCACACACTGTCCCAAGCAATAAAACAAAGTTAAAACAGCTGAAACAAAATAAAGATCAGTATCTTTTACCTTCATATTAAATAGAAGTTAGAAAGCTCAACCATTTTCCATTGATTAATTCTCTAATGCTTCTAATCTGACTACCTAAATTTTGTATCACAGCCATCATTTCATGCCCCATCACATTCCACAGGCAGTGTGTAAAAGAGAGAAAAATTGTGGCTGCTATTTCTTATTCATGGGACTCTTGTCCCAACAAATCCATGGAAGATATCTAAAAAATACAGTAACAGTTAAGAAACCTACACAAATCTAGGGAGACCCTGGTAATATTTGGGGTAAAGGGTGGGGCAGAGGAAACATTAAGTGTGTAACACAAATATTAAGCAAGCCACTAATTTCACTACCATACAGCTAGACACAGAAAGCAACTTTTACCAAGCATTTACAATTAAACACATATTGATGAAGATTAAAGACTACAGCCTTCAGTGTGGATTACAACTCGGTCTACAAGAAAACAAAAATTCCCACAATTTAATCAATAAATGACATCATCATAAGTGGGAAAAATGACTTAAGTTGTCAACTATTTCATTTTACTGTGATCTACAATCAATGCTCATAGTAGAAGCAGTCAAGAAATCCACTGGCGTATTGCATTTAGCAAGTCTGCTGCAATCGCCATCTTTAATGAGCAGTCTATGTAGTCAAAGAATGTCTGGAAACTGATGTGGTAGCAATTGTTCAATTCTACTTGATCTGACAACTATGGGATGATATACATATGTATGTTCATACATACATATATATATATATATATATAATCCTAGTTAATGAACAAAAGAGAGCAAAGATATCAATTTAAGGACGAAGGTGCACATGATGTAAGCCAGTCAAGGGCCTCATCTGCCTATAAGGCTATGTTCTCACTCCTTGGCAAAGGACATCCTGGTTGGTAAGGAGGAGGAGCAATGAAAGAAAAGAAGGTCCCCAATGAGATGAGTTGAAACAGTGACTACAGGAATGATCTGGATGCCCCTAGAGGTGTTGCAGCGCTGCCACTGTGCCACCGCTGTGTCATTAGAGGGCAGAGAGAAGAGGGACTGTGCCATGTCTAGGCTCAGGGGTGTGACATGAACCACCTGACTGACTGCTGCCCCACAGTCCTCCCACAACTGTGGGATCTGAAGGGGTGGGGGGAGGCTCCCCATTAGTCATTTTGCAATGACAAGATCCTGACAGCTGGATGACAGTGCACTTCTGCAGGCTGGTTAATTTAATGCATGAAGGCAGGTGATGTCCTTTTCATGTACACTGGCCACAGTCACTGACTGACCGCCACCATTCTTCCAAGACTCAGCTGCAGACCATGGTGCAGACTGCAGCCCCTACCCCATGCCAGAAGCACATCCCACTGTGAGAGGCACAGAAACTGCAGCGGGGGTGCGGCATGTGCGACACAGGCAGAGTTCGGCAGATGTGGACTGAAGATGAGCCTGTGTCTGTCCCCACATGGTCGCCAGCTGAGGGGGTTGCTGGGAGGATGGGGGGGGGGGGTCTGGCAGAGCCAAGTGGAAAAAGAATCCTTTGGAAAGAATCAAGTGAACTGAAGGTGGAAAAGAAAAGAAAAAGAATGAACTGGAGAGTGGCACAGGACCAGGCAGGTTTCTTTCTATTTGACCCAGATAAGATGGCTGTGGGCCAACACCCACACAATGGCACCTAACAACAATATATGCATATGAAAGGTAAACAGTGGGAAAGGAATTTCAGAGAAAATTTTATTATTTAATTTATGGTCTTGGCAAAGAAGGATTTGAACTGTTGGATGCTGAGTTGATGGTCTGTTGTGGAAGTTCCCCACCTGATAAAAAGTCGTATAAATAAATAAATGAAAGACATGTCAAGAGTGTAAACCTAAAAATCATAAAATCAGACACTACACATTTTGAATATATGTCAGCACTCTGTATATAAGGCGACCTGAATGCTGAGCACCTAATCATAGGTGCTAGATCATAAGAAGAAGATGCACATCAGGACTGGAGGAAGGCTTATTAACAATGTGCAATGTTTAGAGGAGACAAATTGCTTGCAAAAAGTGAGGATATTGTGAAAAATGAAACCTGTGAGAGTCTAGATTCAGCAGAACTTCCTGTTTTCCTGGGTCTCACGAGTTCTCCATCTTTGATAGAGTGTAGTCTTCCGCTTTTAAATAGCTTGTTTTAGTATAAAATATTCAAGCTTCCTTCTCAGACAGTTTCTCCCCTTACATAGATGGACTACGTGCATATATAGCAAATATAAGAGCTATAGAATGTTGAACTTTAAACATGAAAAACTATTTCTAGTCTCATGAGACATTTCTTTTTTCTTTTAGCATAGCAACACCATCTTACTCTGTAGACTTGATCTCAACTTACACATAGTTAACTAAGGCACACCTCACGGAGAGAAATCTATAGTCTCAGAAATCAGGGCATATAATCACCCAACAAAACAAGTACTGCATCAGCCATAATTACCCTAGAGATATGTTTTGTCAGGATTGAAAATTGCCACTTTACTTTTTTTTAAAGCTGTCACATTTTCAGAAAATTCAATCTAGTCTCCTTTCCCACTGCCCACACAGTATTTATGTGGGTGTGTCACTTGATCCAAACCCCCAGCTCCGGGAAGTGCATTCACCCACATCAAGCACACCCAGCAAATGTTTAGAATTCAGTTTCATAAAATCAAGTTCTCCTTTTAAAAGTGCTCTATCAGAACATATAAGGAATCCTGATGGTGCTATTGGGTAAGTGTTGAACTGGTAACCCCAAAAGTTTCAATTCAAATCCAGAGTGGCTCCAGGGGGAAAAGATGCAATTTTTGTTCCCATTAATATGAAAAAAGACTAAGAAATCCAACAGAGAACGTCTGCATCAGAATCAACACAATGGCAACAAATCTGTGGGGTTAAGAATAAGAACATACCCTATGTCAGCCCTCCCTTCCTAATTCTCTTCTGCTTCAGTACTATAGAGAAGAGATAGTACAGCCTCAGAATTCAGCCTGGGCCTACAGACCCAGGCTCCCATCTCTGCACAGTTCCTTAAAACTCTAAAACATTCTGGAAATTATGTGAACTCTTTGAAACTCAATTCTTCAGTGGGTTAAAAACACATGACTCATAAGGCCGTTGTATTAGATAAAAAGATCTGTAATGTATCTAGCAGAGAAAAAACCTCCAGCCCCCTAACCCACGCCCAGTGACCTCAAGTTGATTCCACAGGCCAAATGAGAATGGCTCTCCAGGGTTTTCAAGGCTGTAAATGTTTACAGAAGACGACCTCAGCTTTCTCTTGCACAGCAGCTGGTGTGTTTGAACTGCCAGCACTTTCATCAATAGTTCAATGCTTAGCCCACTTCACCACCAGTCTCCTTACACAGGTATCAAATAAATCATAGCAACGATTGCTGTTTTATGAAAAACACCGAGCACAGAAGGAAGAGATTGTATACACAACAATGACTCAGAGTCCTGTACTGTTTTCAATGGTCTCAGAAATCCCAGCACTGAATAGAATCGTTTATCCAACTGTTCATTCCCTCACAATGTAGAAGTCCCTCACAAACTGACTTAGCTGTGGTGTTTCCTGCAGTTTGTGGTCTCAAGGGGGTTATAGCACAAGTAACCAGTGGAATTACACCTTCAAGAACCCTCTTCAGAGTCTTTAGAATGCATACAAAAGATGCAATCAGCTACATAATAACCAAAGAATTAGCTGGCTGAAGGAACATTTGCCCATTGTTTGCTATTTCATCAGTGGAGGTCATAGAGTCCACACTAAATTATCTTCAAGGACAAATACCCGAGAGAGTCAGTAGTGTCATTCTTGCCTGTGACGTGGAAGGCACATGCAACCATCTCTTCTGAATTGTGCCTCGCGCAGTGTCCAGCAGTGAACAGAAACCCCCATTTATCTGGTGACAAAATGACTAGACAGACTTCAGTATGTTAGGGCCATGGCTTCATTTCCAAGCAGACATCAATCGTAAAATTCTGGCAGAAGTTAACGATTGACAAATAGACCAATAAAAGCACATTAATAAAGAATGTGATATGTAGCCTGTTTCACTTTTCTGTGGATTTGAAGACACATAGTTTGCCAAAAGTTTAGCATCTTGGCTTACTGTTTCCTCAAACTCCAAGTGAAGTTTTCCAGCTCCAAGATGAGCTACAGGGAAAAAGCTGCATTATTTCAGACGTGCACTAGAAGTTCAAGGATTTTCAGTCCTAGTCCGCCCACCTCTGATTTTCCCTGTGCAACAGTTCTAGGAAGGTGGAACATAAATTCCATTTATGCAATGCCTCGTATGGCTCTTCACTTTGCTTTCCTTTTCTGTTTATGTCCTTTCTAATCCAGGAGTCTAAATGAGATTCTACCTGTTGGTAAGGTTGTTTTGATCAATTCAGTTTGGTTGTCTAAAACTGAGGAGTGGAATGATTTTTCACAGATAATAAGCAATTGAAAACTGAAGAAGGAAAAATAGTATATATTATAATCTGTCAATATAATGACCCCAAATCCTATAGGTGTGTAACATTTATATGCATTATATGTCTACTTGTACATATGCATGACAGTGTGTTTACTTTTTCTTCTATTTGCTTGCAAAAATGATGTGTACTCTAGATTGTTGCAAATTTTGCTTTTCTTTATTTATGAGAGGAATATGAAGATGAATGTATAGAACAAACAGCAGGGAAGTGTGGAATAAACTAAAAACAGACTTTAAAAATAGCTCCCCACAAATAGGTACATATGATAAAATTATGTTCTCCCCTTCTATAGAAATATACCATGCATGTAAAAAGAAACCTTGCAACAGTTCACTTTATCACCTTCTGCTAATTAAGATACATGAGTCATTTCCACATCTGACAGTTCTAACTTGGAGGAGAAAAGAGCTTTCAGGTCATTGGGGAGTTTCAGGTCTGTCATACTGCACTGTGTTGGCTCGTGTGGTGAGCACTATTGATATGAAAGATGTATTACATTGCTGTCATTACTTTTACCAGTTGTTATGGGTGCTTGTAGAAGTAGAGAAGGCCAATGAGAGAACTTATCGAGGACTAGAGTGAGAAGATGAGTTGAGAGGTCAAAGAAGTGAGGAAGCAGGTGAAAAAAAAAAGTATGATCATTATGAGAGCGTGAAGCATGAAGAGCTTTGCAAACAGGGAAATAATGAATCTTTCCAGTCTGGAAGCACAGATAAGCAAGGAGTATATAAGTCTCAGAAGAAAACTGAGAGATGGGAAGTTCTTGTGGAGAGAGAATAATAGATGCACATGTAGGTTATAACAAATAATCAAGGAAATTAATTGCTAAGGATACATGGAGATCAACATATAAGCTGTGGATATGTGACAAGTCATTTCAAGAAAATAAAGACAATACTAGAGATATTTCCAAGGCTATAGATGCAAGTTCTGAGGAGAGACAAAGAGTGCATAGCCCAGTGGCAAGACTGTTCAAAGTAGACAAATGATGGTGGTGGTGGTGGTAATGAATTTGTACCATGAATTTGCTGTGTCTATCCTATTGCTGTCAAGTTGGTTCCAATTCTTATCTAACTACAGAATTAAACACTTCCCGTTCTATGCCATCTTATAATGTGTTCCTGTTTGATCTTTTTGTTGCACTCAGTGGCTGCGCACTCCATCTCATGGAGGATCTTTCCCTTATTTGCTGACTCTGTTTTACTAAGCACACAATCTTCTCCAGGGTGTGAGCTTCCCTGATAAGAAAGGTTATCTGTGATGAGTGTTCAGTAGGTCACATCTCTTCCTAGAATGGTCTAACATTTCAGGAGTGATAGACAACATCATATTTTGACTCTCATGAACTGATTTTAATTTTTAATTTAATTTTAAGCTTCAATCTAAACTTACAGATGAGCAATTGATAAACTGTTAGATAGTCTTATTTTAGATTCTAATATTGAGTTTTTCCATTGTATCTTCCCACAGATGTTGTTCATTTGATTTCTATATATCCCATTCGGCAAAGTCCATGTATACAGTCACCATTTGTGTTGTTGAAACATGTATTTATGATAAAGTCATTAGTCTCATAAAATCCTATCACATAGTCTCTAGCTTTATTTCTATCACCATAGCCATATTTTCAAATTAAATTTTCTTCCTCTTTGTTTCTAACTTTTTCCAATCAACTGTAATTGTCCATGCACCTTGATTGGAAGCTTGATCAATTTCAGACTAGAGATGATGGTAAATTTCTACAGTTTCTACATAACTACCTTTAGTGGTAGGGCAAAATTTAAATAGTAGTTATCGTGACTGGATTCCATAGCATGTGGTTAGATATCCTATCATAAAGATAGCATTGTACTTCAAGACAGATTGTGAATGTCCATATTGATAATATATGCAATATCATTCCCCTTAAATCTGTCATTCCCAGCAGAGTAAACCATATGGCTTGATTCAAAACTTGACTCGAAATTGGCAACACCACCTCACTAATGCCTAGGAAATGGAGCCCTGGTGGCACAGCAATTATACGTCAGACTCTGACCCATAAGTTCCGTAGTTCAAAACCACCAGGTGCTTTCTATTTCCATTAACACTTACAGTCTTAGGAAATCACAGGGACATTCAACCCTGGCATATAGGGTTCCTATGACTTGGCATTGACACCATCGCAGGGAAGAGAGAAAAAGGGAGAATGCATAGAACATCAATCTTCATGCTTTCCACTTCATTTTTATTACTTCCAACTTTCTGAAATTCATACTTCATGTATTGCAAAGTCCAATTATTAATAGGTATATGTAGCAGCTTCTTCTAAATTTGAATCATTTCCCGTGAGCAAATGAATGTCCCAAAGAATTTACTACTGAAGACTTTACTACTCCATTCATGTCATTATGGTTGACCCTACCTTAAGTAGGATGCTCTTCCTTCATCATAGTTTGAGCACCTTCCAAAGACAGATGCTTGTCTTGTACAGCTATATCTGCAGGGCTATGCTGTTATTCATGACATTTTTAGTATCTGACACTGTTACACTACTATCCATAAGATTTTCAGTAGCTAATTACCTGAAGTGGAGATTCTATGCCTTCGTCATAGTCTGTTCTAAATCTGGAAGTTCTGCTGAAGTCAGCTCACTTTGGGTGATGCACATGTTATTTGAAATACTGGTACCAAAACTTTCAGCATCAAAGCAGCCTACAAGTCACCAAAGCATGACAAACTTATGATTGGTGGAGCATGATCATGGAATGGCAAACATCTCTGTTCATGCAAATGGGAAAGAAAGAAGCTATCACACTAGCCACCACTGCCCCTGCATGTGGCTGAGAGGATGGGAAAACACTGATTTTGGTTGAAGGTAATGTTCATCCTTAAAAAGAGTCAGGCTTCAGAAGCAGTATTGAGGAAAGTATTGAGGAAATAAACTATTTGTTAATAATTATAACATCTGAGATTAGGAAATCTAGATTTAGAAACCAGAGCAGTAGTAAATAATGACCAAGAAGTATAGACCTGAAGATCTGTTATCAAACAAGTGCTCACATTTGCTTGCACAATGGTTCAAGGTTTCAAAGATTGCTATTTTTTTAAACAAATAAACTATTAACCTAAATATTCTCAAATTTACCTTCATGTTGTTTTTGGTATTGCTATTAGATTGAGGTTCAGAAACTGCTTCAGGTTGGAATAAATCCTAGAATGTCAAGTGGCTTAGAAGTACACTGTCTGTAAGTGGCAAAAGAAGTGGCAGAACTATTGAGCCTCTCGACCATGTAGGATGGCTCTGTGGGGCAGAAGATGTATGTGCAGATCTGGAGTCCATTCCACAGCTAGGAACAAACCAGGTGCGTGATAATTGGGTTTTGTCTGATATTTATGTTTTGCATCAATTTGCCTGGGTCATGATTCTCATTGTTGCTTTCTGAAGTCATTTTATTGGAGGCTGGTACATCGTTTATCACAATCCATACATACATATATTGTGTCAAGCACATTTGCATGCCTGCTGCCATCAGCATTCTCAAAACATTTGCTTTTCCACTTGAGCCTTTGACATTAGCTTTTCATCTTTTCCCTCCCTCCCTGCTCACCCCTCCCTCACTAACCCTTGATATTTGATAAATTAGCATTATTTTATAATATCTTATGTTGTCTAACATCTCCATTTGCCTACTCCTCCACTGTCTGTTCTCCAGAGAGAAGGTTGCATATAGATCCCCTTGTAATTGGCTCCCCCTCTCTACCCTACCTTCCCTTCACCCTCTGCATATCCCCCTCTCACTACTGGTCCTGAGGGGTCCATCTGTCCTGAGTTCCCTCTATTTCCAGTTCCTAGTTGTACCAGTGTGCCTCTTCCAGTCTAGCTGGATTTGTAAGATAGATTGGTTGTAAAATTTTTAATTAAAAAAAAAGGCTCACTGCCATTGAGTCTCTCTTGACTCACAGCAATCTTGTAGAACAAACCCTGTGAATTTCTTAGATGGGAAATTTCTATGTCAGTAGAAAATCTCATCTTTTTCCTGAGAATCAGCTGGTAGTTTCAAACTGCTAACATTGCACAACTTGCAAGGTCAAGTGATCATTCATGGTGTGACATTATCTAATGTTATCACTTTCATGATGGGATCTTCTGTAAGTTGCCAAACAGTTGTCAGAGCACCGTGACCTTACTCAGATCATAGCCCTGATGCAATTGAAAGGGTTTTTCTGGGGTGTGTGGTCTACATTCTATATAAATAGATGCTTTAGAAAGCTTGCTTGTATATATTATCACTTGCTTTTTCTGGATCTGGATCTTGTATCTGCCTCATAGACCTCAGATTCTTTTGACTTAAGTCAACTTCTTGCCCTATTTTATGCAATCACTGGAGTCATCAGTGGCCTGCTGACTGACCTGGTTGCTTTGGATTCATCTGTTTCCAGTTATAAGCATGGCACGTTGATCTTGGATTCATTAACCTTTCAGCCTATGGTTTTCCTGCCATTCTTGAGTCACTAGTTCCTGAAGCTACATGAGTTAGGAAAAACCTCTGCTTCTAGAACTGTGTGGGCCACTTTCTTGATATAAATCCATCTCTCTCTCTCTCTCTCTCTCTCTCTCTCTCTCTCTCTCTTCTCTCTCTCTCCTTCTCTCTCACACACACACAAGGAAGCAAAACAAAATAAGTACTCAAGTATATATTATCACTGCATATGCAATTAGCAACTCTTACTAAGACTCAATATGGCTGCCTATTATAGGAGGCAGGGAACTTTCCTGAAAGTTCACCTTACATAGGATACCTGTCATGTTCCTTCTATTGATCACCTTTATCTTTGGCAAGAAAGTAAGATTAATTTATTTTATTAAAATGTCATCATGTGAAACCCAGAGAAAGAGTAATTATAATTGAAGGACATTTGGATGTGGAATTGAGGGGAGAAAGACTTTGACACTATGTAAGTGACTAAACAAAGAGCCCCTTCAACCATTCTCTAACATACACTGATAATTGTTATCAGCTATTTTAGAGTCCACTGAGAAAGTTTTATCTAAAGATAATTGATAAAAATTATGGATAAATGATTAGAATTTGCATTATGAGATAAGTCAAATCATTATTGATAATGTAACTAGAGCATTAAAATAGTGTCTGACAGAATGATATGCCTGACAGATGCTCATAATGCTATTATTGTTATCTCAAAGAAGATATTGTATACCTGGGTTTTGTGAGTCACTTGTTTTATGTATGGTTCAAAAGGGTAAAAAAATTGATGAATTACAGATATATCAAATGATATAGACAATATCAGTTCACCTACCCATGTTTCAGTTGAACAACTATAAAATAGGAATAATGGCAAGAATGTTCAGCATGATTTTTTCTGCATCTCCCTCCCTTGACCCACTGAATCACACTCATACACTTAAAAATATCCAGAAAGAATAAAGGCATACAAATTCTCAGTAAGCAAGGTTTCTTTCTTTCTTTCTTTCTTTTTGCTGACACTTTCTGATACTAGAACTTGCGAAAAAGGAAAATGAGGTTCCCCTCTGCTTACTGGGTACTCCCTCTGTGACGTTTGTGTGTGTGTGTGTGTGAGAGAGAGAGAGAGAGAGAGAGAAGAGAGAGAGAGAGAGAGAGAGAGAGAGAGAGAGAGAGAGAGAGAGAGAGAAGAGAGAAATGAATGAGAGAATGGGTTAACCGGCACATGAGGGTATACATGCAGTGACTAGATAGCCATTGTTTCATGTAAAATGCTTTCACCCTTCCTGTCAAGAACTGGACATGGCAGAGGAAGGCAGGGTAGGTGGGATGCAGTAAAAGGCAGGGGTTATATCAGGTGAGATACATTCAGGTGGAAGCAGATCACATAGGTCCCTTTTGAGATCGTTAGTATCAAACGCTTCTAGAATTGCTGATGTTTAATCAGTTTACTTTTCCCTATGGCACTTGGTGGGCTTATAAAATACCTTCATGAAGGAGTTCTAAATGCCCCTGGCAAGGGAAACAACATTAATAAAAAGACCTTTACTACTTAAACCATACCTTCTTAAGGCTACCTCATCCCATAATAAGCAAAAAGTATTATAGGTGGAGAGAAAACAGGACTTTCAGGTATTGTAAAAAGTTAAAATATAAAAAAAGAAAAAAGAAAAATAGACTTATTTTCACATAGCAGGGTAAATGGACAATATGGGAAATTCTATAAAACCAATTATAGTTTCCCTCTACATAGAACCCATAAAACAGTGGTTCTCAACCTGTGGGTCACAACCCCTCTGGGAGTAGAATGGCCCTTTCACAGGGGTCACCAAAGACCATATTTCCAGCGGTCTTAGAAACCAAGACACTGCTCCTCTAGGTGGGTACGCCCCCATGCAGATACGCCCTCATACAGTGGGCGGGGAGGGGGGGGCTCACTGCAGCATGAAGAACTGTATTAAAGGGTGGCAGCATTAGGACGGTTGAGAATCACTGCTGTAAATGATATCGCTAACTTAAAAAAAAAACTCTAGTAGTGTTTGAATGGTTAAACTAACATGACTAACGGAAGATGAATGAGGAGACTGCTCAAAAAATACTGGGCAGCTCAAATAGAAATTATGATATTTTAAGCAGACAATAGCTCTTTTAGGAAACATGAATGTATTGATAAAAGCAGGTAACAATGGGAGTGTAGTAATTGAAGTTGACTAGGATATTAAATGAAAGGTTAGAGGTTGGATCTTACTAAACACTCTGGTTTCAATAAAAGATGTGACAGTCTGCTTCTGTGAAGATGTACAACCTTAGAAACCTGTGGAGGCAGATCCGCTCTGTCCTGTAAGGTTTCTGTGAATCAGAATAGACTCAAAGACAAAGGGTTTGGGATTTGGAGGGTTATATTTGGTAATTCTTTTGTTCTCTGGGTGGAAGAAGGGCTTGTCTCATGGTACCAATTGCCATTTTATTACTAACTAGACACAGAAGTGGCTTATTGTTGGAACTGAAAAGCAGTATCCAGCTTGATAATATGATACTTTTATATTGACATCAAGTCAATGTTGACTAATGGTTTGGACTGCTCCCTCGGTGGTTAGCAGCCTTCCAGATCACATGGCATGCCACAAGCGCTCCTTACACAGGTATTTTATAATCACACACACACACATCTATTTTAACTCTAATTAGTTCCATTTTATTTAATGTCCCTTCAGCCAAAAAATGTGGAACTTCCTACAATAGCACGAAAAGTAAAAATGAACAGGGGCAGGGATGTGCTTCTCTTCTGTTAGGGATTTAAAAGGTATTTGTAGAAATCTCATCCTAGATTAAATCTTCTCTATAGGACTTGAAAGAATTTGTCATAAGGGTTAAGCCTATGGAAGGTGGAGCCAAGTTCTGCTGCACAAATTTCATTTCCCTGACGTTTTAATTGCTGGAATGTTCTTTGGAAGGGTTTGAGACTTTGTTTTGATAAGTAAAACCAATTTCTAAATATTGTTTCTTTTATCAGTTTGGCATAGGCTCAAATTCAGAAGTGACTGGGCATTTATATTATATTTTATTATTTCCTTTGACTATACTTAGATTCCACCCAGCTGGAAGCTTTCTCAGGTATGGCCGATGCTTGTCTTGAGAGCAGCAAGCTTTCCTTTGACACTTTCTTTATGACACAGAGCACCTGCTTGGCTTCACCTCACCCTGTTCCAACCTCACCCTGCTTTTTAAAGGAATTTTAGATACCCGAATGCAGGTTATATATTTTATCAACTGGTTTAGAGCTGTGAAAACTACATTTGGCCTTTCTCCGTGTTGCTTATTCTTGACCCACTCATTGCTTTGCCTTCATCCTTGACGGTTGGTGGACTCATAACATCTGACTAATGACTCATGTTGCTTTGACTCCATGCAGATATGAGAAGTTCTCACCATCCAAAGTCTAGTGCTAATACATTTAGATATCTCCTTAGTTTCTGTGCTCTGATTCATGTGACTGACTTGCTGGATTTAACTAAGATTCTTCCTATTTCTTCAACCTTTTAATTGCCTGGCCTTATGATGTGTAAAGTAATGAGATGTATCCATAGTCTGATGTTCTAACACACTCCGGGGGCTCCTTTCTAATGCATCAGACAGGCCGTAATCAGTAAATACAAGTTAATTCCAATAGTATCAAAGAAAACGTAATTAGAGGAGCAGTGTGCTGTGAAAATTATCGTGAAAATCATTCATAAAGCCAAGTATAAAAGCATTTGAATTCTCTATGGTTTAGGGTTGTATGTGCCACTGTTCCTCTCTATTATGGCAGATCCAAAGTCGACCTAAGGTATGATTTCATGGTTTATTAAAAACAACCAGGTAGAATTGGTATGGAATGCAAATATGTTCAAATGCTTTATGACTCTTCTTCATTATCAATAACTTCCTTCTGATCTCCCATCCAAGGTTCCTTGCTGCAATAGACTTTGAGTAATCTCACTAGATACAGAACACACTACATCTTTTCTGAGGGAAAATAAAGTTCATAATTGACTTATACAATACTCATTTTCCAAGTTAGAAATGTATTCAATGATTTAATTCAGCAGCAAGCACTGAAAAGTTAGTCAGAGTGGCCACACTATAACTGGGGAAAGTAGAAAAAGACCTCAATACATATGAGATACAATTTTAAATAAGAAGATAAAAGTATCGAACAGAAAACCTGTAGCCTTCAAAGATTAAGTATTTCTTTTTGTGTTTGAGCTATCAAATATCTAAATGTAGGACTCTTGAAGTACAACTCTATGTAAGTTTTTCTACAGGAGGCTTTAAGAACAATGATAAATACATTGTTGAACCTATTACCTTTATTTGATTATTCATTCATAATGGAAAAGCAGTCTAGGAGAGATGGTTGGGTCACCTGGAATTCTGTGGTTTGGGTCCCTAAATTTCTACATGGCAAGATGTGGGTCATTTGCAGAAATCCCATAATTTAGTCTAAATTATAAAAAGAAAAGAACTGTTCTGTCCAATTTTATAAACTGAAACATGAATATGTTAAAATTTCAAACACTACAAGAAAGCAGACAACAAGAAACATGTAAGTCTTCCTCCACTCTTGACTAGACAATAAAAGATGAAAAACAGCATCTCGCTGGGAACAAGGTAGAGTTGATTATTCTTGGAGTGAAAATGATCTTTTACTAGAAAGGTTCTAGAAGGAGAACCCCTGAAAAAGATGATTACTTAATTCACAAATATTAATTGAGTGGCTACTATGTACAGGCCTAGATTTCTTGACATTTTCTCTTTCTTCCCTTATTTTCCTGGATATAATCATATCTATCTGAAAGATCCAGATACTCCCTATTCATAGAGGTCAGTTTTTCTGTGGCCAGGCAAGATGATAACAAGCTCTTGATCAGAAATCCATGGTCAAAAGCTCAGCACAAGTCACTTGATTATGGGTCCTACTTTGACCTTGTACTTTAGCCTCAGTGATGGGACTCTAGTCCTGTATGGTGTTTTGTTCTGTCTGTCATAGTCAATGTTTTCATGATCAACAGAGCAGGCTGGTAAGTTAATCAAAATGAGTGTTGGAATCAGATTTTATAGGAAGAAATATTTTTTCCTCAGACTTATTAACTATGTGCAGGCAAGTATCTTTGACTTCCATGACAGTCAATTTCTTCAGCTGTTCAATGAAAATATTAATTTCACCAATTTCATAGTTTTATAGGGAAAAACAGTTTCTGTAAGATTTTGAGTGTTAAGTTTGGTTTCCCATATTAATGAAAAGGAATGTGGCCCAGCATTTCTCTTGAAATCCCTTCATTTAAAATGAAAATCTATCCATTGACCAGTTAGATTCTTGGGATTCCTTCTCTTCTATAACAATTTTCCCTTGTAATATCCATTTGTTAATATCTCCAAATACTGTGTACTTCATCTATTACCCAAACTTGATACCTACCTATGTTTTCTTAAACTTTCATGATGTAGAATACTGGTACATGCTGTCCATTATGTTCTACTCTGACAATGAATTTCCTATTCTGCCTTATAACTATTTCTCCTCAACTTTGACAAAGCTAACTCACCTTTGGTGGCCTTGTGGATCTGAAGGTCGGATCACTTGTAGTCTCATCTGTCCAGCTACCCATGTTTGGACTTGGGTTTTATATGGCATCTATCACTCCCCCAAGAGGCATCATCACAATCAACTGAAGGCATGTTTAGGAAAAGAAACTGTAAGTTTGAGTTAATTCCATTTCCCTAATACATTTTGACCCTTACCAGAGAGGTCAAACTTTTTTACAGTAACAATCCAACCTCGATGCACACAACCACTTGGCTATTAAAATAGCAGGATTGACCTAGAGTTCAGGAGGTAGCTCTGATCGTCAATATCCCTCAAGCAATATAACCTTTCCCTGCTTTGGAGGCTCCTTGTAGCTTACTGAGCCACAGGATAGAGATCCTGTGAGAGTACAGAGCACAATGAAAACACAAGCAATGTCATTTTCTTGTATTTGATGGCTAGGAAGTGAAATTGCAAAGTGTGTAATTCCTTTACTGAGTTAAAAGGAGCCAAGTATAACACCTCTGAGGATAAAATAAAATATCCCTTTGACAGAGTGAAGAAAAGCAATGTATAGTTGTCAATCATAAATAAAAATGGGGTCAATTTATGGAGCTGGGAACTTTGAAACATATACTTGGACCAGATACTTGGAATCATGTTATTTCATATACTGTATCTTCATGTAGAATATGACTATTGATTTTATTGGCTCATAAATTTATTAATATCTTAATTGCACCCAGAGACACAGATGGATTCTAAAACAGCTCAAGTGGAGATATGCAAACTTCTGAAATTAAAATAATATGAGTAGCCCTTTAGGTTCATGGGCAGAGGCTGCACTAGTTAGAACCTATCCTATAACTCATAACTGGTCACTATAGGAATTTTTAGTCCACTATTGAAAGACACCCTGGCAGTGGAGTGGGTTACATGTTGGACTGTGAACCATAGTTCACACCCACCAGGTTTTCTGTGGGAGGAACATGAGGCTTTCTGCTCATATGAAGCTTTACAGCCTCTGAAATCCAAAGGGACTATTCCACTATCTTTTAGGGTAATATGAGTCAGAACCATTTCATGGAAAGCGGGTATAGTTTCAGTTCAGTATGAAAGAGTACTAAATCAAAAGCAAAAAAAATCTCACACCTTTTTATTTATGTAGAAACACGTTCAGTTGAAGATCTAGGGCATCCCTCCAAGTCAAATGAGAAGATCTAGGGAATAGAAGACCAATCAGTCATTCTTTAATCATTTTTTTCATTCTCTGTTGTCTATAGAATATCTTATGTCCACTCCAATTTTTCTCATTTTTCTCCTCTAAAATACAAAGGAACCTTCCTAAAGTTATATTGATTTTCTTGGAAAAGATTTCAATATACTGGATTTGATATGTCACATCTTTTATACAAATATAACTTCCAAGCTGTGGGGATAAAATATATCTCAAAGGATGACTGCTTTCCCGAAGTGCTTTAATATCAGAGAAATGGCAGGCAACCCCAGGGCAATGTCCAGCGGGTCTTGGGAGAAACAGGACTTAAATGAATTAAATATTGATTGGTTGGGTAGGTTTTGAAATTTCCTTTCATTTGAATTGGGTCTCTGGACAAAGGATTAGATTTGGACATGAAATGACAGAAAAAAATAATTCTTGAAAAGACAAAAACTTCATTGACTGAAGGTCCCTTATAGGTCTTATCCTGCCCTCCCAGCAGCCCCCGCGCCCCCGACCACGGATTCAATTCTCTCCATATCCTTTCAGTGATTTTTCAGACTATACTTAAGCACCTCTTGGTAAGAAACATTAATCAATTTATTAAGTAATAGGGGTAATTAGCCAGGTTGGAAACTGAGGGTTCATAACTTTGGAAATTCAATAAATTCTGTTATTGGGAAATTATGTCATTTATTTCCTTGAGCTATCCCTTTATGGTTTGATGTGATGTCAAAATACCCTAGTAATGAGCTGTGGGGTTTTCTTTCCAATTTTCTAAAGCCATATAAGACAGTCTGGTGCCTCCGAGCAATGAAATATTCAGAAATGCTAACTCAAACAACACATATCAGTGGAGGTTAAACTTTTCCTTTTCACACATCTATGATTAGGCACATGTGTGGTTGGCCACTCTGACTTCTAAAAATATCTATCATTTGCACAATTAAAAGTGTGCAACCATGATTATAATTATTTTTAAATGAATTTCCCAGGCTGAGTCCCAGTAACGTAGTGGTTGAGTGCAGAACTGCGGCCGACTGACTTGATGGTTCAAACCCAGCAGCAGCTCTCCAGGACCAAGGCTGGGCCTCCCACTCCCACCAGAGGGCAGTGATGCCTTAAAAAATTAAAAAATAAAAAATAATGAATTTCCCTTTATGTTGCATTTTGTTTAACATACAAATCATAAAAATTAAAAATAGAGGGAAGCTTCATTTCATCTTGAGTAGCGAATTTCCCACCCCTACCAATTCCCTAGTTTGTTAGGGCTAGCTTGCTATTGGATATGATTCTAGAATAAATGTCACTAGCATTTTAAACACCAGCTGGGTCACACGTGGCTGGAAGGTTTTTGCAGTGCTACCAGATATATGAAGAAGGCAGGTCTGGCAATCTTCTTCTGACAATTAGTCAATGAAAATCTTATCTGTCACAACAGAACATCCCTTAATAGAGAGCGAGAAGGTGAACCTCCTGGGTTCTAAGGCAATGCACAACAGGAACAGTGGTCTCAACCTTACCAAGTATCTCAGATATGAAAATAACTCAGGGGCTGAGCCCTGGTGGCATAAGTGGTTGAGTGCAGAACTGCAGCCTGCGGGCTTGGCGGTTCAAATCCAGCAGTGGCTGGGTAGCGCCCACAACCACCAGAGGCAGTGATGCCCACAAAAAAAAATAAAAATAACTAAGGACTAGGCCATAATGGCCTCTCCTTTATCCAATGCTCCACGAGTAGTAAAACACTCAGTCGTAACTAGCAACAACAAATATCACTAGGGAAGCAATCACATTAAATCATTCTTCCTCTTATTTTTTAATCATTTTTCAATGCCTTGCTCACTTTTGAGAGGCAATGGTAGCTACAAGTACCTTACTTTTTGAAAGTTCACTTTATGCCACTCACGTTTATCCAAGATATATATTGCTACATGTTTTTACTGTTAAAAGAAACCCCCAAATACTTTTCCCAAAAATACTTTGTTTTTTAAAAAGCAAAAAGCTAAAATTAATGTTCAGTGTTTGTTTTCTAATGAGCTTTCAAAGCATGTGCACATCCTGTACAGCAACAGTGCCATTGCTAACTTCCCTCTCCAAGAATTAATCACTCTTAGCATCTCAAAATCAAGCTTCTATAACTTTGAACTATGCATTCAAATACTAAATGTTAGTGCTATTTTAGGCTTTTGTGTTAGTATAATGTAGTGGGTTATTTTTTAGGTCATGGAAGTGTCAAAACTTTTCCTACATGTTGACTCACACCATGTTCGCTTATGAAATGTTTTTCAGGAAGGTTATACTTTTGGAGGATGGGTGCAGCTTGTATTGTTCTCATTTTAATTATACTAATGAAGAAAGGGAGAAACAAAGAAAACAAGTAACTTTCTGAAGGTCACTGGGTACTAGTAGGAAGACTAAAGATCCCTAACGATGAAATCTTCCAAATATAGTTATATATATGTTCTTTTAAAGCCAAGGTAGCTTCAAAAAGTTCATGGAGAAATAGAACTAAAATATAGTGGATACTTTCCATGAATGTTTAAAATACTCTTCATGTGTATACATACATTTATCTTAAATACTTGTCTGACAAGTTGTCATATTTAGCCATGCCAGTTTTAATGCTGAAAGCTATGTTACAGATATTTGAAAAATCAACAGAATTAACCATGATGGGCAGGTCTCACCAGAGATTCCAGGCAACCACCAGTAATCTAAGAAGCTTAGAAAATACCAGGACTGGAGGAAACACATTCACAACTGGTAATAGATAAGTAATAAATCATGTTTGCTTAAAAAAAGAAGAAAACTTAAAACACTATGAAGAGCAAAGACTACATTTTATGATATGGATTATACTGCTGCAAACACTTCTGCCCAACCTCTGCAGTAATCTAGCTGACTAGGGAAAATCCACCCACCATCTACAGTGCTCTACACCAAAAAAGGCACAACTACCTGCCTTCTGTGGCACTCCCATTGCAGCAGGCATCCACACATGCCTTCTGTGGCACCCCAAGCTTACATGGGCCACACCATCACAGTTTCTTGTGAGATCACCCAGTACAGCACCATCCTTGCATGTCCCCTCAGAGAAACATCCAACTTACCCTACAAATAAAAGAAAACTGAATGACTAGAGAAAGAGTGAAGTCACAGGAGGATAAAGCAGTAGGTCAATCCCATAATGCAAGTAGCTGGAAGAAGGTTGAAGAAGCATTTCTATGAGTCTCTGAGAGAAAATCCCGTGTTCCTTGACTCTCGAGAAAATGGCACAGGGCTCCTCTAAAGAAACACAGTGCAAACAGAAACCAGCCCCAACACCATCAATGGAAAACCAGGAGAAACAAAGGGAAATGTCAGAAGATGCCCTAAATCTAACAACATGAAGAGAAGAAACAGACATTGAACTACCACAGAAAGAAATTTTCAGAATGCTGCTTGGAGTCATACAGGATCTGAGCGAACCAATACAGAAAAATGGACAAAATGATAGAGGAGATAAAGACCATACACCAAGAGCTTAGATAGCAGATAAGAAAAATCAGTATCAGGTTCATGTACTTCACCAACTGACTGGAGGAGACACAGAAACGCACTGGTGACCTAGAAGACAGTCAAGCAGACTTTAACAAATGTGAACAAAACTATAATAAGATTATCAGAGAAGGTGAAGAAAATCTAAGAGCTAGGCCTGATGTTAAAGAGGAACAGCATCAGAATAATTGGATTACTGGAGGAAGACACAACAAAGAAGTCAAATGCAAAAATAGTGAGAGAATTTTCGGAGGAAAATTTCCCCAGTTTAATAATTGAAAACTTGGCAACCATTCAGTAAGCTTAAAGAACACCAGTTAGGCTGAATCCCCCAAAGAAATTACCAAGGCATATAATAGTTAAATTATCCAACTTTGAGATAAAGGAGAAAATCATGAGAATAACTAAGAAAAAGCAAGCAGTCACATATAAAACTTCTCAAATAAGAATATTCTCAGATCTATCACTGAACACTATGAAGAAGAGGAGAGAGTGGAGTAACAAATTCCAAAAGTTGAAGGAAAATAATGCAACTCAAGAATATTCTATCTAGCCATATTATCAATCAAGACAGATGGAGAAATAAGATTATTCCGAACAAGAAAAATCTCAAAGAATACGTTAAAAGAAACTCAGCCCTATAAAAGATCCTTGCGAACACAGTATGTGCAGAGGATCAGCACTCGCCGAGCACTAATAAGAGAAAGCCAGATAGAACAACTCCACCCAGAAGGCAACAAAGAGAAAATAGCCCCTGAGACAGCATGGGCTTACAGGTGTAAAGAAGTCAAGAATGAAACACTTACGCACACACACACACACAACTTACTGATGAGAAAGGGACATTAGATAAGATGATATCACAGAGTCAAAAGATGGGTGCAATAATCTTGAATATCAATGGACTAAATTCAGGCATTAAAAAGGTGAGGTTAACAGGCAGGCTTGCAAATCACAACCCATTAATCTGCTGAATATAGGAGATACATTTGAAGATTATAGATGAAAATAAGCTGAGAATCAAGACTGGAGAAAAACACACCAAGCAAACAGCAATTCAAAATAAAGGAGGGGTTCCAATCCTGATCTCAAATGAAATTGACCTCAAAATGCAAACCATAAAAAGAAATAAGGAGGGACACTATATAATGCTCAAGAGAAATGTGGAAAAGAACCATTAAACATTTTAAACATATATTCCCAAATGAGAGACTCACTGAGTACACAAAGGAAATGTCACAAAAGATTAAAAAAGAAATCAGAGGCTCAACAATTATAATAGGGGACATTACTCTCTGAGAAAGATAAATCACAAGGAAAGAAACTCAACAAGTTGGCTAGAGATCTAAATACTGTAATTAGTCAAATGGACCTGATAGATATTTACAGTGGAGTAACAAATTCCAAAAGTTGAAGGGAAATAATGCAACCCAAGAATATTCTATCTAGCCATATTATCAATCAAGACAGATTCATGCTCTTTTCAAGGCCACATGTTCAAAGAAATAAATATGTGCTAGGGCCTAAGGGGAATCTGCATAAGTATAAGCACATAGATATGATACAGACCTATCTCTTTGAACACTGAGCCAAAAAGTTGGAAATAACAAAAAGAAGATGAAGAAAACAAAGACAAACAATTAGAGAATGATTAATTTTCTACTGAAAAGGAGAGTGTACTGGCCCAGATCAGAGATGACATTAAGAAATTTCTAGAAACCATTGAGAACGAGAATAGGACATACCAAAACTATAGCACACAGCAAGGCAGTTATCAGAAGAAGTTCCATATCAAAAAGCGTTCACATGAAAAAGGAAGAGAAACTT
Organism: Nesogale talazaci; assembly: GCA_004026705.1. NCBI lineage: Eukaryota > Metazoa > Chordata > Mammalia > Afrosoricida > Tenrecidae > Nesogale > Nesogale talazaci. Next base: position 110,791 of record PVJH01001994.1, read on the forward strand.
ATGATATGCTGACACAAAATTTACAACAATTAGAGCAGAGTCAAGGGAATAATTCTACTAAAAGAAAAAGGAAAGAAATAAATAAAAATCAGAGCTGAGATTCAGGAGTGGGAAAATAAGAAAACTATGGGGAAAAAATAATGCTTCTACACGTTGATTCTTTGAAAGGATAAACAGAATCAATAGTCCACTGGAAAACCTAATTAAAGAAAGGAAGGATCAAATTTCAACAGCAAGGATGAGGGATCAATCAGGGCACATTATAACAGACCATAAAATCAAAAATATAATTATACAGTACTACAAAGGACTGTACACCAATGAATTCAACAACTTGGAGGACATAGACCAATACGTGGAAAAGCAATCCCACCCTAGACTATCCCAGATGGATATCAATAATCTCAACAGACCCATAGTAATAGAAGAAATAGTCAAGGTTATAAAAAAAATCTCCTGGAGCAGATGACTTCACAGGAGAATTCCACAAAACATTCAGGGAAGACCTAACACCTATTATCACAAACTCTTCCGGAACATAGAAAAAGACCGAAAGCTCCCAAACTCTTGCTATGAAAGTAGTATAACTCCGATACCTAAATGGGGCAAGGATCCCACAAGAATTGAGAACTACAGACCAATATCTCTAAGTGAGATAGTTAAGATTTATTATATCAACATGGCCAACAAACACATATAGGATTAATTGAAGGACAGATAGCTAAATGACTTGGTGAGTCTCACCTTTCTAGTTCTTTGGTCTTCTGCACTCTGATGGTTGGACCAGGATGCAGCTGCCTTAGCCAGTTCCCTTCTTCAGCTGGCAAAACATCCTTGAAGAGAAGTCACAAGGACTACCCTGATGCAGCCCTGGGTGCTAGAGCAGTCATGTGGAGACCCCTACCAGCACTGAAATGCTTACATGCTCACTGATTCAGCAATTCTCCTGCAGTCAACCTCATTGCACTTGTTTTGTGAGATTGAGGAGGACTTTGTAGATTGGAGTTGGATTTATGGGCTTGAACAGCATAAGGTTTGGATTCTTTCTTAATGTACATGTTCCCTTTATATAAAACTGTCTCTTATACATATGAGTAGCTGTGGATTTATTTCCCTTGACTACCTTGACTAACACACCAATGAACATCGATGAAAAAATCCTTAACAAAATATTGGCCAATCAAATATAAAAGTTTATAAAACAAATAATTCACCCTGATAAGTGAGATTCATACGAGGGATGCAGGGATGTTTCAACATATGAAAGACCATTAATATTATTTGCCACATTGAAATGAAAATTATAAGAACTACATGATAATATTGATAGATGAGGAAAAACATTCAACAATATTCAACACCCATTCTTAAGACACTCAAGAATAGAGGAATGGAAGGAAAATTCCTCAATAATGCAAACTATATACTTAAAAATTAACAGTTAACATTATAGTCAATGGGGAAAAGAAGAAGATAGTCCCACTGAAACAGGGGACCAAACAAAGATGTCTCTCATCCCCACTTTTATTTAATATACTGAAGGTTTTAGCTAACACATAAGGCAAAGAAAAGACATCAAAGGGAAGTAAGAGGTGAAACTATCGCTATTTGAAGATGATATTATTTTATACAAGGAAAATCCTAAAAGTTCCACAAGGAGAGTACTGGAAGCAATAGAGGAATATGGTAAAGTGGCAATATACAAGATCAACAAACTGATGTCTTATCAAACTACTATACACATCAGACAAGACCACAATACGGGAGACCGAAAAGATGGTAACCTTCACAGTAGTCAAGCAAAAATTAAAATATCTTGGGATATATCTGACTACAAAAAAATTTGTGTATGAGGAAAACAATGGAAAACACTATGTCAAAAAACAAAGGTGAGCTCAACAAATGGAAAAATATCCCATCCGCATGGATTTGAAGACTCAATATAGTAAAGATGTCAGTTCTATCCAGGGCATTATATAAGTTTATTCAATTCTGATACAATCATCATCTTTCTTCAAAGAACTGGAAAAACTGATTACCAACTTCATATATATAGGAAAGAGTCCCAGAATTAGCAAAGAATGCTACAAGAAGAAGAACAGGGTGGGAGGGCTTGATCTACCTGACCTTAGCACATATTAAATCTCCACAGTGGTCAAAAGTGCCTGATTTTGATATAATGACAGAAACTTAGAATAATGGATAAGAACTATAAGCCCAGAAGTAAAGTCATTAGCACACAGACAACTTATCTTTGATAAGGATCCCCAAAATATCAAATGGGAAGCAGATGCCCGCTTCAAGAGTGGTGCTAGGGAAAAAATGGATATCTACTTGCAGAAAAAATGAAGCAAGACCTTTATCTCACTTGATGCACAAGCATAAACTCAATGTGGATCACAGACCTCGAGGTAAAACCCCAAACATTAGGGCCATCAATGAGGGAATTGGGATCAACCTGAGAACTTTGGCAAAGGGGATATATAAGCTATCAGAAATAAGGAAGGACACAAATACAGATGAGACACAATTTGGCAAGTGGGATACAGTGAAGATAAGAAAACCTGTGTACATCAAAGAATTCATGAAAAGAGTAATAAGAGGTCAAGGATGGGGAAAACATCTTTAGCAATGACACATCAGACAAAGGCCTTATTACTAAAATCTACAATAACCTGAAATCTTTCAAAAAGAAAAAAATCAATTGCCCCACTGAGAAGGTAGGCAAAGGACCTGAACAGAAGTTTCACTAGGGCAGAAATCCAAATGGCTAATAAACATAAAAGAAATTGTTCTCAATCATATCATTAGCTATAAGAGAGATGAAAACTAAAACAACTATGAGATAACACCTAATACCCTCAAAGATCACCCAATTTCAAAAAAATTAAAAAGCAACAATTGTTGAAGAGCATGCGGGAAGATAGGAATGCTCATCCAATCCTGGTGGATCTGTAGATATGTACAACTATTATGTAAATCAATTTGTCAATATGTAAAACAGATGTAAATTGAACTACCATAGGACTCAGCCATCACCCTACTGACATATTCCCAGAAGATGCAGGAAAAAAAAAAACACAGACAGACATCTGTGTTCCAATGTTCATCACTGCACAGTTCACAATTGCATGGAGTTTGAAACAACCCAAATGTCCATCAATAGATGAATGAATAAAAAACTGTGGCACATACATACAATTGAGTACTGCATGTTGCTAAAAAGCAGCGATGAATGCATGAATCACAATCCCACTTGGGAAGAACATGAGAAAATAATGGCAAGTGAAGTAAATAAAGCACAAAAGGACAAGTACAACATGCATCCACTGAGGTAAATTTAAAAATTACAGGGCGAGGGGAAGCTACTATATACATACATCCTTGGGGTAGAGTCCAGCAACTATAGCAGAGGCCAAATCCAATACAGGGATATATATATAGCAGCCAATCAATTAAGAGGGGGGAAAGACATGGATAAGGAAGAGAGAAGGGCACTAACCCAACCAAGGGTAGGGTATTATGAGAGAGGGACAAGACTTCAACCCAGAGGGCCAAATGTGAATGCAACATAACAGCATGAACCAGGGAACCAACAGAGAGCTCTGAGGTGCTGGCCCCAATCCCAACTATGTGGAAAGTTCTCCCTCCTGCAGAAAAATTCACGATCAAGATTATTCTTTTGGAATCTCTCTCTCTCTCTCTCTCTCTCTCTCTCTCACAGACACATACACACACACACACACACATACACACACACAAAACAAAACTGGTGCCATAACATTCTCAGTTGACATCTCTGCTTTGGATTTATTGGCGTAACCCCTCAGAAGCCATTGTTTTGATTGGTCTTTGCTCTCTGGATCACATTGGTAAAACCCAAACCAAGTCCTATTTTCTGCTTACCCCAAATAATCATCTTGATTAACTTCACTGTTGCCTTTAAAAGATTAATGTAAAGCTCAGCTCTTTTAGGTAGCTGATGTCCTGATGTAGTGGGTTACACATTGCACTACTCTGCAGTTTGAAACGGTAACTACTCCCACGTGTGGGAAAAAATCAGATTGTGCACAATGATAAAAAAGAATGAGGTCTGAGTCTTAAAAAGTTTTGGAGGCATCAACTAAGTCCTCATGAATAAAGTATATCAACTTGTGTGATCCAAGGATTACAAATAATAAAAATCTAAATCAAGATCAGGGAGTGATATCCAATCTTAAAATGTGAGCATTCAAATTGCAGAAGGTAATGAGTAAGTGTGGAAAACCAAAATCCGTTTGCAAGGTTTCCCAAGTGTATTAAACTCTAATGAATCCCGTCTGACCATAGTATAGGGAAAGAAATGACTTTGCTATGAAAGAGAGACCACTGTAATGTTGATTATGGCAATTACAATTAGGTTAAAATATAATAGCTTGTCATTAGAGTCCCCCTTTTGAAATATTCATAATTGTTTCAGTTTTTAATATATTGTTTTGCCTTTTTTAGACGTCCCCCCCTCCGGACACACACACACACACACACACACACACACACACACATGCACAAATATATATTTTTGAAGTCACAGCACTGAGAAGACAAGTTTATTTCTGAGAAAACTAGTCTATAATTATTTGCTATTTTGCAGATCTATATTTAAACATATAGAAATACTTTTCATTTATTTTCATACATATTTATTTATTCACACACATTATAATATGTTCTTCAAATGTATGGAAATAAATTTTACCTTATCATATTTATTTCCCCAAATGCAAAAAAAAATATGTCTTAGAAGAAGTACAACCAGAATGCTCTTTAGAAGTAAGTCTGGTGAGACTGTTTCTCACATACTTTGGACAGCTTGTCAGGAGGCACATCCCTGGAGAAGGACATCGCGCTTCGCACAATGCTGGGCAGCACAGAAGAGGAAGACTTTCCATAAAATGGACTGACACAGTGGCTCAAACATAAGATCAGTTTTGGCACAGGACTGGGAACAATTTTGTTCTGTTGCACATGAGGTCACTATGGGTTGGAATAAACTGGGTGGCCCCCAACAAGAACTGCAGCACCAATGCCATGCACGGAGCAGTATAATTACACACGGATTGAGCACCTAATCTACAGAGTGAAACTGCTTCTGAGGACAAATTTAGCTGTACTACCAATAGGCAAGTGTAAAGATCTCATTCCTTTTATTATTATTAATTTCACACATTATTAACTTTATAGATTCTCAATAAATAACTATCATGGTAGCGCTTTCTGAAAGCCAGTAAGCTAATTTGATTTCTTCCTTTCTATCCCCTCCAAATGCCATACTTCCTTTTTACATGAGTATCACCTCTAGCCAATGGGTTCTAAAAGCAATCAACTTTGTGAATGTGAATCATATAGCAAATTATGTACACTCTTGAGAAGAAAGGGAATTTCAGACACTTCATTGTATTCCTTTAAATATTGTACACATATAATTGTGCACATAAAACAAGGAAATAAAGCATGGTTTGAAATCAGGAAAGATACATGTTAGGATTGTATCTCTTGCCATATTTATTCAACCTGTATACTAAAAAAATAATTACAGGAACTGGATTATATGATGAAGAATGTGGCATCATGATTGGAAGAAGGCGAAAAGTCTATGACACTACTTTGCTTGCTGGTGAAGATCAAAGATTGAAGCCTTGAGAATAGATAACAACTCAATGTAAAGTAAACCAAAATCCTCACAAATGGACCAAGAAATAACCTTATAATAAATGGAGAAAAGTTTAAATTTGTCAAGGATTTTGTCTTCCTTGAATCCACAATCAATGCTCACGGAAGCTGTCATTAAGAAATCAAGAGGCACTTTGCCTTGGGTAAATTTGCTTCACAGGACCTTTTTAGAGTACTGAATATCAGGGAGATTACTTTGAGGTCTAAGGTGCACCGACACAAGCCATAGTATTTTCTTCTATTTTAAATCATTTTATTGGAGGCTCATAGATCTATCACAATCCATGTACATTTGTTGCTATCATCATTCTCAAAACATTTGCTTTCTGTTTGAGCTGTTTTCAATGGACTCAGAGGCATGGGAGAATTGGGCACTGAATTAGGAAGACAGAAGAAAACTTAAAGCACGTGAATTATGGTGCTGGTGAAAAAATATTGAAAGTACCATAGACTGCCCAAAGAGCAAACAAATCTGTCTTAGATGTATAACCTGAATGTTCCTTTGAGGCAAGAATGGTGAGATTTGGCCTTATGTGCCTGGCCACTTTGAGAGTGAGACCACTCTTTGAAGAAATTAATCATACTTGATAAAGTAGCAAGACACTGAAAAAGGAGACCTCGGATCTGATTGACACATTGGCTGAAATGACTTGTTTAATCATAAGACCAATTATGAAGATGCCTTAGTTTTGTGCTGGACACTCTGCTATGCCTCTTTTGAACTCTGAAAAATTTTAAATATATTATGATAATTAATACTAGGCTATCATAGTTACTTCATGGTGCTGCAACAGAAATATTAAAAGGCGGATGACTTAAAAAACATCTTAGAGGTGAAAAAACTCAAAGTCTGGATTCAGCTTGTGGGCTCTAAACGAACCTTTTTTCTCGGTTGGTTCTGGAGGCAGGGCTCATCTCTTCAGCTTTTGTAGGTCCATCCTTCTTTAGCTCCTTAGTAACTGTTTATGGCATACAGTGTTTTTTCCTGCTTTGTCCCTATGTCTATAGTATTCCTTATAATCCTGCAGTGATTCAGTCCTATTGAAAGCCACATCAATATTCCAAACTTCACTTCAGCCAACAGTTTCAGTAGTTGGAAAGACACCAGTCAGAAGGCCAGAAGCCAATTTAATTAAAAAACAAAAAAGGGTGGCCATATATAGTCATTGCCCTAATATTTTTTGGAGGGTAGTTTAGTAATATACAGCAAGCACAGTGTTGGCATATTGCACGGAAGATAGAAAGTTTGCTTCTCTTTCCCTTTTGGTAATCCTGTGCCCATCGCCTTTACGTTGTACAACTCTCCTTTAAAATGCTGACTTTGAAAAGGTCACAATGATAGGCCTATTTATCTGCTCACTGAGTTATATTGAGGAATTTGACCTTTGCAACTATAGAAAATGTGGCTATTGCGTAGCATATGAATGCAGACTTTTCTAGAATTGGACCTTTACATTAAAATTATTGTTTCAAATGTAAAAGTGAGTGCTGCATACAGGACAAGGCAGCTATACCAGTGATCTCCAATGCTTGACCCCATTCTGGGAACCGCTGCCTGGATTCTGCTGTGCCCTGACCTTCGAGAGTAATTCCACCCAGTCTCTGTGGGAGCCTACACCAAGCAGGCACACCATCCGGCTAGCTTGAGGCAGGACTGGAACTCCTCCATCTCCACAGTCAAGCACCTCGGCTGTTACCTCTTTTCTAAATATTCCTTTTCTTCTGTCTTTCTTCTCACTCCCTTCTATCTTTCCCATTTCAGTCAGTCTTCAGGGGCCCAGTTAGTTGTTTTTTTAATCTTTTCCTGTTTTCTCCTTCTTTTTCTTCTTCTCTCCCTCTCTTTCCTTTTATATACCACGAATGGCTTTCAGGCCACTACTTCTGCTTAGTGTAATGCCACCCAAAGAGCAGAGAGAACTCCAGCCTGCCCATTGTGGGAGCGCTGCACACCACACAAGGTAGCTGTAACAGCCCTCTACCATGCCCAACGCTGCTGAGGAAACCTCAGTCTGGCCTCTGCGGTGATCTTGCCGACGAGGGCAATATCTCCCAGCATCGGTGGGACCCTGCAGTAAAAGGGCACACCAACATGCCACCTTGGGGTAGGGTTTAAACTGCCCCCCCCCCAAAGCTCCACGTACAGCTGATCAGGGATTAGCTTTCTCCTTACTCTTTATTTTTTTCTTCTCTCTTTCCTACCCCAGTCAATCTTAGTGAGCACATTTGTACTTTTCCCTTCTTTCTTTCTTTTCTTTTTTTCTTTCTTCTTTTCTCTCTTTTCTTATCTTCTTTTCTGTTTCTCTCCTCTCCTTCTCTTTCCTTTCACATGTCACTCTGGGTTCCCAGCACCCTACCCTCTGCCTAGGGCAACTCCACCTACCCAGTGGGAAGAGCTGCAGCCTACCCCCTGGGACAGTCCACAAACAACACAAGGCAGTGCTACAAACAGCATGGCACAGGGATCAGCAATCTATTTCTTTACTTCTCTTTTTTTTTTCTGATAGTCCAGTTGAGGGAATCTCCCACCCACACTTGTTGCCTTAACATGCAGCTGGGGAAATCACATCCGTCCTCCACCATACACCAACAAATTAAGTGATAGCCCATTCAAATGGCTGATAGAATGGCCATCTACCCCTCCCCCCCAAGGTCCTACAAATGACTTGGGGAACTCTTATCCATCATCAGTGGTGCTCCACGATGCTATGGGAACATCTGCCTAAACTTGATGGCAATCTCTCTGACTAGGGTAAATCCACCTGCCATCTATGGTGTTCTACACAAACAAGAACACACCTGCACATGCTCCTCAGCATGTCGCTTGTAGAGGAAAATGCCACAAACTACATAAGACACTATAAAACTCTAGGAGACACACCACTATGGATTACTGAGAGTGAAGCCAATGAAATACTACCCTTACGTGGGCCCACAACCACTCAAAGAAAGTTCAGTGAGAGGACAATCCAATTCACATTCCAAATAACTGAACACTGTTGGCTAGAATAAGGGTGAAACCACAGGAAGATAGAGGGGTAGCCTAACCCTCCAATGCAGTTACCTGCAGGTAGTTTGTAGAAGGACTCATACAAGACCCCCAAGAGAGAGCCCAGTGCTCTTTGATTCTGGAAAAATGGTACCAGGCTCCTCCAAAACAACACATATACTGCAAATGTCCCCAACAGCCTCAATAAAAAAGCAGGAGAAACAGAAGAAAATGTCAGAAGATGTCATGAACTTCACGATGTGCATAAAAGAAGCAGACATTGACGTGCCACAGAAAGAAATCTTCAGAATGCTGCTTGGAATAATACAAGATATGAGGGAAGCACTACAGAAAAAGAATAAAATGATAGAGGAGATAAAGGCAACGCACCTAAGGGTAAATACAAGAGCTAAGGGATGAAATAACAAAATCCAGTAGCAAGTTGACAGATTTTTCCACCAAACTTTAGGAGGCAGAGAATTGTACAAGTGACCTATTGGATAATTAAGCAGACCTCAACAAGTGGGAAAAGTAGTCAGATAAGACAATTAGAGAAGCTGAAGAAAACCCGAGAGCCATGTCTGATGCTATAAAGAGGAGCAATATTAGGATTATATGACTACCGGAATAAGACACAACAAAGAAGTCTACAGTGAATATTGTGAGGGAATTCTTAGAGAAAAAATTCCCCAGCTTAATAAATGAAAATCAGGCAACCATTCAGGAGACTGAAATAACACCAACAAGAATGATTCCTAGGAAGAATTCACCAAGACACAGAACAGTTAAATTATCCAACTATGAGGAAAATCATAAGTACAGGTAGGGAAAAACATTGACTTATGAAGGAACACAACTAAGAATGGGTTCAGACCTATCAGCAGACACAATACAGAAGAGGAGGGAGAAAAGTAATATGAACCAAAAAATTGAAGGAAATTAACACAAGCCCATGAAAACTATCTCGAAGCAAATTATCTATTAAGATAAATGGAGAAGAAAGAATCTTCCCAGATAAGGAAACCAATCCCTGGACAAAAGATCAAAACTCACTGAGTGCAAATAAGAGGCTGTCACAAAGATGAACTCCACCCCGAGGGCAACAAAGAGAAGACAGTCCCCAAGACGGAAGTGGGAAGTGGTAAGAAGTGGGAAGAAGGTAAGGATGAACCATATACACACAGCACAAACTGTTAATATAAGTAGGTAAGAGAGCACAAAAGGCACAAGATAACATCACATAATTCACAAATGGATGTAATAACATTGAAAATCAAGGGACTGAACTCAGGTATTAAAAGGCAGAGGCTAAAAGAATGGCTCTGAAAACACAACCCATCTATCTACTGTCTACATAAGACACATCTCAAGCAGCTTGGAAATAAAGGCTAGAGAAAAATATACCAACTAAATGGCAATGCAAAAAAAGCATGGATAGCAATTTTAACCTCTGAAAAATTGATCTCAATTACAAGTCATAACAAGAGATAAAGAGGGGCACTATAGAATCCTCAAGGGAACAGCAGACCAAGAACCAGTCAGCATAATAAATATATACACACCCAATGAGAGACCTACAAAATTAATAAATCAAACACTCCAAAATGAAAAAAAAGGAACCACAGGCTCAAAAATTATAGCAGGTGATTTTCATACACAACTCTCTGAAAAAGACAGATCACAGGGAAAGAAAATTAACAAGACATTTACAGATCTACATAGCACAATTGGACGGCTTTACCACTAAAAGGCAAAAACAACAACAACAACAGCAACAACAACAAACTGAAACATCCCATTCTTTTCAAGTCTACATGGCACATACTCCAAGATAAATGACATCCTGGAACACAAGTCAAACCTGAGTAGATTCAGACACATATAGATTATACAGATGTATCTCTCTGACTACTATGACATAAAACTGGACATCAACAAAAGCGCAATGAAGAAAACAAGCAAAAACAATTGGAGTATGAATACCTCTCGATTGCAAAAGGAGTGGGATTGGCCCACATCAAAGATGAAATCATGAAGATTTCAGAAATCAATGTGAAGAAAACACAATGTACCCAAAGCTTTGGGACACAGGAAAGACATTTATTAGAGGAAGGCTGATAGCAGTACATGCACATGTGAAAAAGGAAGAGAGATTTGTGGTTAATACACTCACAGAAAACTTACACCAATAGAGCAAAGTCAACAGAATGATTCTATGAATAGAAGGAAAGAAACAACAAAATTCAGATTTGAGATAAAAGAAAGAGAAAACAGTGGAAAAATTAATGTAGCTAAAAGTAGGTTCTTTGAAGGATTAACAGAATCTATAGAACACTGTCAAATCTAACCAAAGAAAGAAAGGAACACATTTCAATTGCAAGAATGAGGAATGAAACAGGGGATATATAAACAGACCCTGATGAAATCAAAAGATTAATTATACAGTACTATGAAGACTTATACGCTAGTGAACTCAACAACCTGGAAAACATGGACAAATACTTGAAAAACAATCCTTCCCTAGGCTATCCTAGATAGATATCAAGAACCTCAAGAGACCCATAGCAATAGAAGAAATAGACAAAAACTTCTTCAGGGCAGATGGTTACACAGGAGAATTCTACCAAACTTTAAGGAAGAACTAACACCAATCTTACACAAACTCTTCCAAGACAGAAAACTGCCAAACTCTTTCTATGAAACTAGTGTAACTCTGATACCTAAAGCGGGAAAGGAACCCACAAGAAGTGAGAACTATAGACCAATATCCCTAAAGAACATAAGTAAAAATCCTTAACAAAATACTGGCTGATGGAATACAAAAGCCTAAAAAAATATCACCATGTCCAAGTGGGATTCATACCAGCATCTAGGAAAGGTTCAACACATGAAAGGCCATTGGTATTATTCATCACATTGATGTGAAAATTATAAGAATGACATAAAAAAAAAGAATGACATGAAAATATCGATAGACTCAGAAAAAGCAATTAGCAACATCTAACACCCATTCCTGTTTAAGACACTCTAGAAGATAGGAATGAAAGGAAAATTCATCAATATTATACAAATTGTATATGAAATACCAACACCAAAGTAGTAATAACTGGAGAAAAGGAAAAACAATTACACTGAAAAAGAGAACTAGACAAGGATGTCCTTTGTTCCCACTCCTATTTAACATCATACTGGAAGTACTCACAACATAAGACAAAGAAAAGACATCAAATGTATTAGTCGACGGAAAGAAGAGGCGAAGCTATCATTTTTCAAAGACGACAGTATGATTTTATCATTGAAAATCTCTGAAACTCCACAAGTGGAGTGATGGAGGTGATAAAGGAATATGGCAGCGTGGCAGGATACAAGATCAACAGACAAGTCTATCGGACGGCTATACATAACAGATGAGATCACAGAAGAGGCAATTAAAAAGGAAGTACCCTTTACAATAGCTAAGCACAAATTGAAATATCTCAGAATATACCTAATTTTAAAAAATTGTATGAGGGAAACTATAGAAAACTATTACAAGAAACCAAGAGTGACTTCAATAAGTGGAAGAATAACCCATCCTCATGGATTGGAAAACTCAATATAGTAAAGATGTCAGTTCTGCTCAAGACACCATATAAGTTTAATGCTTTCCTGATACAGATACCATCACTCTTTCTCAAAGAATTGGTAAAACTGATTACCAAATACATATAGAGAGGGAAAAAGCCTAAAATTAGTAAAGAACCCCTCAAGACAAAGTGAGGGAACTTTAGCATGTATTATATGATCACAGTCGTCAAAACAATCTACTACTTGTATAACTACAGATTTTCAGACCAATAGAAAAGAGCTGAAAACCCAGAAATAAAAACATCAGCACACATTCATCTGATTCTTGATAAGAGTAAAAATATATCAAATGGGAAGCAGAAGCCCTTTTCAACAAGTGGTGCTGGAAAAACTGGATATGGATCTGCAGAAAAACAAAGCAAGGCCCTTACCTCACTCCATGCCCTAAAATGAACTCAAGGTGGATCACAGACCTCGAAGTAAAATCCCAAACTATCATGCCCATTTATAATGGAATTGGGACAAATCTAAGACACTTGGCACATAGAATACATAGGTATTCTGAAATATGGAAGGATACAAATACAGCGGCGTCACAAATGGTGAAGTGGGGTTTACTGAAGATAAATCACCTATATACATCAAAGAATTTCAACAAAAGAGTAATAACCAGAGCCTTGAGAGTGGGAGAACACCTTTATCAAAGCACATCAGACAAAGTCCTTATTACTAAAATCTACAATACTTTGCAAGCTTACAATAAGAAAAAACAACTAACTGCCCACTTAGTAGGTGGGCAAAGGACATGAAACTGAAGTTTCACAGGGGCAGAAATCTGATTGGCCAATAAATATATAAGAAATTGTTCCCAATCGTTGCCATAAGAAAAATGCATATTAAAACAACTATGAGATACCAACTAACACCCTCAAAGATAGCCCAATTCAAAAAATCAGAAGTGTTGGATGGGCCATGGGGCAACATGAACTCATTTCCATTGCTGATGGACCTGAATGTATGTACAACTATTATGGAAATTGATATGATGATATGTAAAACAAAGGGTGATTGAGCTACCATACAACCCAGCATATACCCAGAAGAGTCAAGAAATAAACCATGGTCAGACATCTGTGCTCCAATGTTCATCATGGCACAGTTCACAATTGCAAGAATTTTGAAACAATCCAAATTTCAATCAACAGATGAATGGATCAAAAAACCGTGGTACACACATACAATGGAGTACTACATGTTGCTAAAATGCAGTGATGAATACATAAAACATGGGAAGAACAGGAGGAAATCATACTAAGTGAAGTAAGTCAAGCACAAAAGGACAAGTACACCATTAATCCACTGAGGTAAATTAAAAAAAAATATGGGGCATAGGGTAAAAACTACCATATACTATTTTTTGGACCATAAGATGTACTTTTCCCCAAAAAAGTAAGGAGGGATGATGAGGGTGCATCTTATGATCTGAAGGTGTGGTACCCCAGAACATTTTAGTATACCTGTATATTTGGTTCAGAGTATTATTTTCTTGTGGTCAGGTGCATCTTATGGTTCACAAAATACAGTACATACATCCCTGGGATGAGTTTTAGCAACTATTGTGGGGCCAAGCCTAATTCAGGAACATATATGGCAGCCAACTAAATATGAAAGGGAAAGAAAGAAGGGGGGAAAGAGACATTGGAGGAAGAACACCCAAGGGGAGGGTATTATTTATATCTCCATAGGAAAAGAACAGAGAGACGAGATTGCAACCTGATGCACCACGACATGATTACAACATACTGACATCTACCAGGAAACCAATACAGAGGCCTGCAATACAGAGGGACTATGTGGACAACACTACCCATACCCCTCATAATAATGCACTTCAGAGGACAGCACTGGGGCTAAAGTTTCGGGAGAGGGGGGGCATCACATTAAAGAACATGGGAGAAACAAAAAGGGATGGAGAAAAAGGAGAAAACAGCTTGGCCCACCAAATCCTGAGGACGATGTTCCAGCTCTGAGCAGACAACGCACGGGGAGGATGGTAGGGTCAAACCTACCATGGGATAAGGCATCCTTCACTGAACCAGGATGCTGCAGGGGACGGCACTGGAGACACAGTGTCCTGCACTGTCTGGCCCAATCATGCTGGGGAGAGGCACTCAGGGTATGCAGCAGAGCAGCAGGTAGAGCAGAGGAACAGAGTGATAAAACCCCGAGGAATATCAAAATTAAACTTTGGACATAAAGTGTGGCACCCCATCAGATTCAAATGGAAAACTTTTGGAAAGGCAAACAAACAGATTGAACTACCTATAGGCTTTTCCATTTTTGACAACGGCCTTTTTATTATTGTTTTGCTTTTGTTTTGGGTCGTTGTTATTGTTTTGTTGGTTTTGACTTCCTTTGTGGTTTTATTTGACTCTGCCAGGTTTTTTGCACTTATTAATGTATCTGCATGCTTATTTAGATAAAATATGCAGGATGAAGAAAAAATGGAGATGAAGAGAACAGAACCAATGTTTCCAGGGGGATACAGGAGAAGGGTAGTTTGGAGAAAGGAAGGGGTAACCAACCTAGGGACAACAGAACAACAAGTGAACTATAATCAATGGAAGGAAGGTCATAGGATGCCTAGTGGGGCTTAATCAAGGGCAATGTATCAGCAAGGAATTACTAAAGCTAAATGAGGATGAACATAAGGAGCAAAGGGCATTTATAGAAGCCTAAATACAGGCATGTACATATGTAAATACATATATAATGAGAGGGACATAGAGCTTTTTACTCATATCTATATGTTAAGAATTAAGGTTTCAGATGGGCATTGAACCTCCACTCAAGTACTTCCTCATCAGAAGAACACTTTGTTCTAACAATCTGGCATTTTGTGATGCTCACCTTCCCTTCAAGATCACTGAAGACAGAATGGGGGTTTAAGCATATGTGGTGAAAAAAGTTGATGGTGCCCTGATATCAAAAGATAAAGCATCTGGGGTCTTAAAGGCTTGAAGATAAACAAGCAACCATTTAATTCAGAAGCAACAAAGCCCATATGGACGAAGCACACCAGTCTGTTTGATCAGGAGGTGTCGATGGGATCAAGTATCAAGCATCCAAGACCCAGAAAAAAATCATAAGCAAAGTGAATGGGGGGACATGGAGTGGAGACACAATCACAGTGCCCATCTGTAGACAATTGGACATCCCTCACAGAGGAGTCACAGGGAAGAGCTGATTCAATCAGAGTTTAGTATAGCATTGATGAAACACACAACTTTCCTCTAGTTCTTTCGTGATTTCTCCCCCCACCCCCCATTATAATCTCAACTCTACCTTACAAATTGGATTAGACCAAAGCATGCATACTGTTATAGATAAGAGCTTGCAATACAGGGAACCCAAGATAAACTCCTCAAAGCCAATAAAGAGAGTATAGATACCAGTAGAATTAGGGGATGGTGGGAAGACAAAGAGGGAATGGATCACAACAATCAATCTATAACCCCCTTTTCGGGAGAAAATAATGGAAAAGTGGATGGAGGTGACAGAGGATGATGTAAGATAGGAAAAAATAATCTATTACTTAAGGGTTCATGAGGGAGTGAGGGGGAAGAAATGAGGAGCTGATATCAGGGTTTCAAGTGGGAAGAGAATGCTTTGAATATGATGATGGAGGCATATGTGCAGATGTGCTTGACACACTGGATGAATGTAAGAATTGTGATGAGAGATTTAAGAGGCCCCAATAAAAGTATTTTTTTTTAAAACAAAAACGTAAAAATAACTGTCCATATTTTTACTTACTTCTTGAGGTTGGAAAGAAATAGCAAGCAAAGAAAAGTCATTTACCTTCTAGAATTCCAGTAACTCCAAGATTTACTTCCAAGGTTCCCATTGGCTCAAAAACACCGACAACCTACATTACTTAATATATGGCATCTCCTCTGTTTTCACCTCTGTCAAGATCTAACTTGTTAATCAATAGTACTTTTTATAGCTTGCTCAACAGAGCAGTAATCAATACAATACCAAGCCAAGCATGGTTCTAACTTTTTTCTCTCCCCTTCTTTTCTTTTTCTTTTCTTTTTTTTTTTTTTTGGGGGGGGGGGGCATCACTGCTCTCCGGTGGTGGGAGTAGGAGGCCCAGCCCCACTGCTGGAATTGAACCTCCGTCCCAGTGGGCCGCAGTCCCGCGCACAACCACTACGCCACCGGGGCTCAGCCCGTCTCCCCTTCTTTTCTTAGAAAATATGCTCTAATATATTTTAGACCTTAACTTTGAATGTCTATTCATTCTCCTGCTTCTAGCAGCTTCTCAAAAATGATCTGATTTGAATTAACGTTAGAAAAATCTTTCAGTATTGCTCACTACCTATTTCAGACTTTAATTAGTGGCTTTAATACCTTTGTTTTCATAAATGTAAAATATTGATAATTTGAGTGTCTACATCTTACATTTTCTTTCATTCTTTTATCCTTTCATGTTTGTTATGTCCCCTTCTCCTTTCTCTTTACTCTGTGTTTTAGAATAGCCCCCTAACTGATGGAGTCCCTAACTTCTTTCTAAATTGACCTATCCCACCAATGTTCTTGAGTTCAAGACCAGTATGGCCTGTCAGCTCCAACACTCAAGATACTCAGAGATTTATTCAAAGTTGTCAAATGGCAACTCTCTAAAGATAATCTTTCTGTCACATCAAAGATGTTATGTAATTTCCCACAAATTCAACAGGAAATAAATACAGAGAAACTACTAGGGTAGTCATTTCTATGTATGCCCATATAATTTAAGACATAAGGATACAAATTTGTACTTATTTAAAATATTATATTATTAATGGGGCATTTATCCCCATCATAAGAGCTAATGATGCCATACAGATAATTCAACAAGAGGAGATTTAATACACTATAATTCGTTAATTGCTTATTGAGGACATAGAGATTACTCTATTTTTGTATATTCTATTATAATAATATGAAAAAATACCCCTTTCTCTCTGGCTTGCTTGGAAATATGAAAACATATTTCCAAAGATCATAAACTCCCTTTAACATATCTCTTAGAGTAAAAATTTTATTATCCTACATACTACTCACTTTGTCAGGAATTAGTTGGCATCAGAGAACCAATACAGCAAGGGTGCTAAATATGTCGATCATGATCTACTAGTTCATCACACGTGTACTGTGGGTAGATCTTATGGCATTAAAAAAATAGACATATGCCTATCAATCCTGTCAACTGATACACAGCACAACCAATCAGATGCAACATCAGATGTCAAATGCGTGCACAAACAACTGCACTAAATGCAGCACAACTGAGAAGCTAAGCTACTGCCAAATTTTAGATCTTGTTTTTTTCCCTCTTAAATGTAAGAAAGGGTACTAAAATGAGTGGGGGAGTTGGACCAAGTAAGAAGAAAAAAATGTATCACTTTCATATGAAATGGGAGATTTTGACACTACAAGACGACATTCAGCTGAAGCCCAGAGCACATGAACAGTTCTAGAACTTACTCACAGAGGGAAAGGATCCAAACAGGAGAAAATGTGCTACCTCCTTGACTGCATTATTTGGCTCTACTTATTTATGTGAGTCAGCCTTTTCCCACAGAAAGATCATTAAGCCCAAGTACCATTCCAGTATGACTGATGGTCATTTGGAACTGTGCTTGGGGCTGGATGTCAGCAACTACTTTCTGGACTATGCATCCATGGCTCATTCCATTCAGGGCAAGTCATCAGAGTAAACTCAGGTAGTGGCAAAAAATGTACACAGTTAATTGTGATGTGTTGTGCAACAGGGACTCATGCAGTTATGCAAGGTACATAAACATACATTGCACTAATAAAGATTTCTCAATGCATTTATGAAAAAATGTAACAAATAAAGAAATTAAAATATATGCTTTGCATTTTTGTAGTTGGTAGATCTTTCTGACCTGATCATTTTATAAGTAGCTGGCAAGCTGAAAAATGTGTGAGTGCCCCTGCTACACAGGACTTCGGAGATTCTAAATCATTATGGGTGCAGCTACCGGGTTTGAATCACCAACCTTACAGTTAGGTGTTCAATGTTGACACAAACAGGCCTATTCTAGGTAACAGGAAATTAAGACAGAGAGTGTAGAGAAGAAGAATATCTAACAAGCAAAGTGGATGGATACTATGGTTTAATAATTTTTTCATTTTGGTCCATCTTTCTGGGCTAAGAGATAGTAGCCATCTAGTGAAGTCTTGCTATATAATAAAGAATAGGTCATTAGATGGTGTTGGCTAAATGTTACATATGAAAAACTGACGCATGAAGAGGTTAAATAACCTATCAATATCACAGAGCTAAAAGAACCATGAACACTTGTTCTCCCAGGCTCCGAGTACTTTATACATACTTATTTCCTCTTATTCATTACCTTATTCATGTCCTGGTTATATAGTGTACTATAACAGAAGCATCATAAGTAAATAGCTTTAACAAACATATTCATTCTCCCATAGGATAAGAAGGGAGAAGGGAGAAATGAGAGGAAAAGAAAGGATAATGGGAGGTCATGCAAGTTTTTAAGAAATAGAATAATGATCATTAGCTCTCCAGGATTGAAATTAAACATCTGTTCTCTGAGACTATCTGGGCAATGGCCTTTCCCTCCAGGTCAAGGGAATGCTGGCCATACGCTCTGGATTCTGTTGGAGCTCTCTCAGTCATGCGTTTCAGCTGGGCTTTCCAGGTTCAAGGGGACAGCAACTCTGTTCCTTCAGCTAAAGGCCAGGCCCATTCTCTTAGCAGCAGTGAATAGCAACATCATTGCTTTGGTCACTGTAGAACTCTGTGTTAGGTGAGGTTGATGACAGAAATAAATCCAGAGATACTCATACTTGTATATGAGAGAACTTTATATCAAGGAGCAATTAAATATTAAGAAAACTTCCTAGCTCTGTCCAACTCAAATCTACAAGTTCATTAATAGTCCATAAATCCCTCTTCAAACTCATGTAGCCACATGCAGTGGTGGAGAAGGCAGGAAGGTTCTCAGGACAGTGGATGCAGAACTGTGTGGATCCAAGGTGGGTGGTAACACAGCAGGGCTCTGACAACTCTTAGGTTTAGTGGAAAAGAATCCCAGCAGGTAGGAAAGCAGAGTGAGAAGACCCCAGTCCTAAAGACACGCATCAGTCTGTGACCTAGGTGACATATCTGACTCCATTGCTAGCTATGAGTGTTCAGTTGATACCGAATCATCTAACTATGATATGCTCCTTAAGGTATGACAACCCTAACCCCTCAGCTTTGGGCAGCAACCTAAGTCCCACCCCCATGGCATTCTGTCACTTGTGAATGGCCACTCCACCCTTGGCACCAGAGTCTGTGAAGATGGGATTCTTTGAAACCTGCGAGACAGTAACTCCAGCCCCTTTAGACCCAATAGGCTACAGCTTCATGACCCTCTCATTTGAGACCAGGTGGCTCTATTACCTGTGGTCCCTTGTGTTCGTCTCTGCTTCCTTGATGTCGTTACTCTTTGCACCTCTTCATCTAGTCCTGCCGTTCCCTTAGTGGAGAAGTGTTACAAAGTTTTACCAATAAGTTCTCGAAGGCATTACATTCCACCGGGAAGCCCCTGCCCAAAGGCACTCAACTTTCTCTCTCTTCATGGGTCAGCTTCCACCTCATCTGTTCTGCTGCTCCCCTTTGTCCACCACTGCTCCTTGCATTATTTCTGATATGACAGCTCTCTCAACTTCCTACTTGGTCCTCACAAGAATTACCTTTAACATCCATAATTTCAAGGGTCTCCTCAAGGTCATCTAAATTTTTACTTCAAGGCACTTAAAACCCTTCCAGCTTTTCATCACTAGTTACTTCCAAAACAGCCTCCACATTTCAGGTACCCAGTTGAGCAGTGGTTCTCAACCTTGACCATGACCCTTTAATCCATGACCCTTTAATACAGTTCCTCATGTTGGGGTGACCCACCATCCATAAAATTATTTTAATTACTTCTTCATAACTGTAATTTTGCTACTGTTATGAATCAGGGGATGCCTGTGAAAAAAACCCAAAGGAGTCATGATTCTCAGGTTGAGAATCACTGTGATATCTCACTTCTGGCATCAAATTCTGTCTTGGTCATCTATTGAAGCTATAAAACAAATAGTAGAGGAAGATGGCTTTAACCAAGAGGGACTTTCTCTCTCTCAGTTTGTTGCTGTTGTTGTTGTTAGGGTCCACTGAGTTGTTTGCAA
Organism: Nesogale talazaci; assembly: GCA_004026705.1. NCBI lineage: Eukaryota > Metazoa > Chordata > Mammalia > Afrosoricida > Tenrecidae > Nesogale > Nesogale talazaci. Next base: position 131,315 of record PVJH01001994.1, read on the forward strand.
CACTATGCAAAACAGGAGGGAGCAGTGCTTAGTTCTGTGCCATCTGATTGTTTCTACTCTTGAGCCCAGTGCTGCTGCCATGGTGTCAATCCATCTCCAGGAGGGCCTTAGTCTCCTTTGCTGCCCTTTTACTTTACCAAATATGATGTGCTTCTTCGGGGACTGGTCTCTCCTGAAAAGAGGTCCAAAGTTTGTAAGACAAAGTCTTGCCCTACTTGCCTCATGCAGTCTTCTTCAGTCTTCTTTATTCAATGTCCAACTTTCACAAGTATATCAGGCAATTAAAAACACCGCAGCATCTTATTCCTCAAAGTAACATCCTCAGCTTTCAAAATTGTGAAAAGGTCTTGTGCAGCAGATTTATCTGATGTAATGCATCTTTTGATCTCTTGATTACTGTTTCTATGGGCATATATTGTGGATCTAAGGAAGACAAAATTCTTGACAGCTTGAACCATCCATCTATCATGATGTTACTTATTGGTCCAGTTGTGAGGATTTTGGTTTCAGAGTTTAGGAGACTAGAAGCTTGAATTCAGGTTACTGGTTCTTGGGGAAATCCCGAATGTGTTGACTCTAAAAGAAGCTCCTTGTATCCTTCCAACAATGAGCCCAGTATTCCTTGTAGATGGCCAAGTGCCTTGCCATCACTCTTCCCCTGGGTCTAGGAGATTCTCAACACAAGGATCCTCACTAGAAAGGATCCTCTCCACTCCCACATTTTCTTTCCCACTGATCTGTTGACTTTTCACTTTTCTTTCCTTGTATGATAAAAAGATGATGGAGGCTACAACCCAGGGAGACATCCTTTACATCAGCGCAAGGCTGTGGCCCAGGTAAGGGTATTGCATCCTATATGAAGTCCTGCAGAAGTGATTTGGTAATCACATTAGATCACAACATGGGAAATGATTACCCCATTATACTGCTGTCAAATTATAACATTAAATAACTGTTCAACCACTGTTGAACAACTTATGGCCCAGCCACGTTGACACATATTTGGCGGTGAGCACAATTAAGTCCATAATATCATTTTTTCATGAATGCCTCTTCATCCACATATTGATTTTAAACTTTCTCAAGTTTTTCTTCATTGCAAACCCACTTCACTACACTGCTTGGAATATACATATGTTGATATGACTGAAAAAGCAAAAATTGGCATTGTTTGTGAAGACTTTAGGTAATTTATATACAGGAACCATCAAAGTCTTAAATTCCTGCTGCTGTGTGGCTGAATAGAAAGAAAATTTGGGCTCTATAGAAAACTATTTTTCCTAGAATACCTTCTCTTTTTACTCCTTAATCTAATAAATCCATAATCAAATGGCGAGAAATGAGTGCACTTAGGTTCACAGAGCTAGCTGTTTCTTTTCTTTAGGGAAGTCCCTGACTTATGAGACTGTTTTAACATTAGTCAGTTCTGACATAAGTAGAATATCTCTTTTCTAATGCCCTTTCCTATCAACATCTTTATAAATTTCAATTTATTTGTCTTTGAACTTCAGTGAATAAATATATGAAAATGATGACATGAGAAAATTACATATAATAAGCTAGTGTCTATGACTAATGATGATGTGTACAAAACAAAGCAGTGGAAATTGTGGTTGCCCATATCTCAGATACATCATCAGCCAGGAACTACCTGACACCTAAATATCTATTTTGAGGTCTATCTTATGGTTAATCAGAGATTCCTTTTCATCTAAGTGTGTGACAATTCTTATCTAAACACCTCCCACAAGTTTGCTTTATACATATATTTTTATACATTATAAAATTTTCAAATATTCCATTGTTTTTGTAATTGTATAAGTAAAACTCAAAATAAAAGTATGTTAATATACTTTTATTCTGTCCTTAATATTTCATTGTGTTTGATTTATAGCATACCTATTAATTCATCTATGCTTTTATTGATTCATATTTGTTGATGTATTTCAAAACAAATTACAGGCATTTGTTTACTTCCTCCCACATACGTCAGCATGTACATCTATGCTCCTGTCTCTCTCACAATCACATAAAACATCAGCACCATGTATTTCCTGTTGAATCTTAGATTCTAAACTATTTTCCCCATCCTATGAATAATGTGGGCTCACCAAGTGGTGCAAACAGGTATATGTTTGACTTCTAACTGAAAAGTTAGTTATTAGGATGACTGGGAAGAAAGAGTTCACAGACAAAACATCAGTCACTGAAAAGCCCTATGAAGCACATTTTTACTGTGAAACTCATGGGATTTCCATGAATTAGAACTAACTCAGTGGCCACTGGTTTGAATATTTTTGGTCATCTGCTTTTGAAATGGAGTTTCTAAAACAGAAATTTATTCTTTGATCTAAAAGAAGACAGGTTAAGAGAAAGGAGCAGGAAAATGAGTGGTCTTTCAATATATCAGTATATTTATATTATTTTGGAAACCAAAAAACTCTGTTAGTCTAGGTGAAGAATTTGACTAGCAAACCTCCAGGTCCATGCCAGCCATTGGTCCATTATATGGCAGTTTATAGCAGATACAGACCATAATTCACCAACCATAAATGTTTGTGTAGAGTTCAGTCACTTAACAGTTGAATCTGTGTAAATCAACAATTCATGTCTTGCTGTCTGAAAGTCAGTCCGTACTTGTATAATTACCTTATCTCAACAGTGTTTTAAATTCTGTACCAATGGCTAAATTAATAACACTATCAATGATGTCATTATGCCTCAGGGTGATGATTTGCAATGTCCTCTATCATAAATGATAGTGATATCTCTATAGTAATCCAAGGGCACATATAAACCTGAGATATATGAATGGATTATGAGTTCACATGTCATTCTAGCCCCACTTTAAGAACAATAAGTTCTTTGGGGGGGGCATCACTGCCCTCTGGGGTTCGAGCGAGCTACCCAGCCTTGCTCCCGGAGAGCTGCTGCTGGATTTGAATTGCCAAGCCAATGGGTCACAGTCCCATATTCAACCACTATGCTCAGCCATCCAGGCTCAGCCTAAACAATGAGTTTTTATGACACAGCCCTTCTTGATTCTTGCCCTCATGAGGAGATCACTGAAGAATAGTGCTTTAGCACCGTGTGCTGAAGAAATCAGAAAGAATAGTATCTTGGGTCTCAAAAGCTTATTTGGAAATAACCACACATCTAAATGAGATGTAAACTAAGCCCATAAGGAAGCAGCACAGCAGTCTGTACACCCCAAGGACTTGAAGTAATAAAATCCTAGTTAGAAAGAGAGAATGGTTTGAGACCTTAATTTGTGAACATCTGCTTTTCAAAAGGCTATAGATGGCAGTGGACACCCAAAATTCATTTGTAGCGCCTACACCTGGATTAAGCCTCTAGGAAATCCTTTGTGACCATACTCCAGGCGTTATCAGTCAGATAAAATTGCAAGGTCAAATATGGAAAATGTAGATATGTAAGAAAGCATCTGATCTCCCTTTTGACACACTTAAAGCTTGTTTTAATTTTTAATAGTCTTCTTTCTTTTCATTTGATATTTTCACAGTTTTTGTCTAATCATTGCTGTTGGTTTTATATAATCAACTAGTTTTTGCTTCCTTTTTTGTTTTGTTTTGTACGATTTTCCACATGCAAAATCTAGGATGTGTAAATCTAAAAACACATTCATTGGATTAATAATTACCAAAGATCCTGGCAGGAAAGAATGGGGGAAATGGGGAGCGAGCCACAATGAATTCAAGCAGAAACTGTTCTCAAATTGATTGTGGTGAGCTGGCATAATGCCTTTTGATATGGCTGAATGGTTCATTTGTGGTATAGGTGAAACGTATGCCCACATAACTATTTCAAAATGTCACACAGGCACCACAAAAAGTCTGTGAACAAAATTTTCCATGATTTTTTTAAGTCCTTTAATCTCTACAAAAGAATCTTAGTGGTGTAGCTGTTAACCGCAAGGTCGGCAGTTCAAAAATCACCAGATGATCCCTGAGAGAGAGATAGGCTTTCGACTCCATAAGGAATTACAGTCCCAGAAACCAGCTGAGACAGCTAGTTCTAAGCTGCTACAGGGATGGTATGAATCAGAGTTCACTTGATGGCAGTTCATTTGGTATCTAGAGCATCAAACTCTACACAAATTTACTTTCTGAATCTTCTAATGCAGTCAGGTCAGAGCTGTCGTTATCATCCAATTACAATGCCAGTGTGCATTCTATGCTTTTTTCTTCACCAGTTTTAAGCACTTAAGTATTGTTGGTACTTTTATAGTCACCGATGTGGCCAGATATTTTATGTACAGCACTGGAGTAATCTGTATCTGTCAACCTCTATTGGTAATTTTTGGTAGACTGAAGTAGTAATTAAAGGTAAAAAGCATTTTCTAAAAGTTTCCCCTCAGTTATTAACAATGCCCCTAATGTAATTCTACGTAGAAGGGTTAACCAACCCATTTAGTTGTTAGTATTCATATTCTCTGATAAACATTTCATTTAAGAAACTTAAAAGTGTACTTATCATTAGTTACTTTATGGTTACAGTTGATAACGAGCAAAAAAAAAATCGAGCCACAAGAAAATCATGCTCATTGAGTTCACCCTCCTTGGAGAGGAGACAGGAGGAGTCTTTGGCGTGTTTGGCAATTCCTTTCTTCTCATCCATTTACCAGAAGAGGCTTCTTAGCTCCACAATGACACTGCTTGCCTCTTGCCCAGCAAATCCATCAGCTTCTGTCATTACAATTCTGAATCCGGATAGTTTCAGCTGGACAGAGAAAAGAACAGTTCTCCTGGGACTCAATGTCCATGCTGCTGTGTGAATCATCCAGCAAGAGGATGCAGAGAGCAATGTCAGAGCCATAAGGTTTCTTCCCCCACCCCACCCACCCTTTCTTGGATGAGGGATCACCTCATGGGCTCCCTGCCAGAACTGCTTTGTAGGCTGCTCCAGCTTATGGGCCCTGAGCAAGGCTTTGTCCCCATTTGGCAAAGCAATGTACCGCATAGCTGAACCACCGCACTGACTTCGCGCTGACTGATGACCACGCAGGTGAAAAAGGAAACCCTCTGAGGGCAAGATGATGGGGCCTCAAAGAGGGGATACCTGAGCTCAAAGCAGGGACGGGAGCACACGAGGCCAATGACATGCCCAGAGGGAATAGTTAGCCACAAATGCATTTCGATCTGGAAATCTTACTGGCACTGCCTCCCCAACTCTCCCAATGAACAGAGAAAAACTGGAATGAAAACATTCTCACACAAGCCCTCCAACCTGACAAATGAGAAAAATATTACCGTGAAGCTAATAAGAGGATTAACTGTCACTGGATGCAATGCACCACATTATCCTAATCACCATTCTTTTCCATGACTCACATTTGAAGCCATTTCAATCCAAGTCACTTTGAAAAGTGGCTTTCCCAGCCTCCTCTCTGCCTATTTCTTCTGCTTCCCTCAGTTATTAGAACAGCATACAGATGCTGGGGTAGCCAAAATGCCTGAGGCATTTAGGGAGAGCAAGTTTGTGTGAGCAGAAACACATCCTGCTTTTGACCTCTCTGGAATCACTCCTGGTGTGGAAGAAATATGACACAAAGACAGAAAACATATTTTGTAATGTAGGGTTTAATTTATACAGGGTAATAGGGATAATTCCCAGTTAACCGTGGAGCATAGGAAGTGAAAGGAAGGGGCTGGAGAGAACAATACAAAATTTGAAAAATTAACTCTTTGACTCTTGCTAAGCTTGGTTCAGAGGCAAGGATGTGCTGGAGGGGAAACTTTATTGAACTGGCTCAGGTGTCACGTGGTCAAACTGTCTGATTCTTGTTTTTTTGTTTGTTTGTTTCTTAACCAGTCCCTGGGGAGTCTTGGCTGAAGAAAGCTGTTTCATGGACATTCATTCAACTTTGCTTTGATCCTGCTCCTTAATTCTCCCAAAGGATGTGGTTTGATGTCTCCAGAGGAAAACACTTACAGGAACCTTGGCCACACTAAAGATTTGGAATCCCTTAAGCAGAGCTTAAATGCAAAGCACTAGGTGTGAAACAGGCCTTAGCTACAGTGGGAACCCTAAATCCACTGCAAGTCTTCACATAGAGTCAGTCTCCTTTGGACTCTTTCAACCCAGTGATGGATTGGAGAAGAATCCATTTTTTTTCAAGGTAAGGTGTGCTTGCTCCTATCCCCCTGACTGGCTCAGAGAGGGTCAAACTGGCATCCTTAAGAACCTGCCTAGACATTCCCTGCTTCAAACCTTGATCCCTTTGCCAAGCATGCTCTCTGAAAACCTGCAAGATGAGATGGGGAAGGGGGGGGGGCGGGTTGACAGAGATTAGGATAAATGGGAAAATTTGAGACAATCTGTGTTACCTGGGCACTAATTCCCAGGCAACATTTTAAGTGAGGGATTTTAACTATTGCCACCTAAGGATAATCAAGAGAGGTGAAGATTTTACACAGGAGCAAAAGTTTATTAGAAGGATAGACTGCAGAAAGGGAGGTGGAGGACCTATACAATACTCAACCTTTCCTCCAACTCAATACCGTTGCAAGCTTTTTGAAAAGCTTTGGTGGGGAGGCTCTTGTGATGAAGCACTAGGTAGGTAGAGATTTCCCAGAAAATAGCCTATTTAGAGAGGACGATGTTCCTTCAGGTGTGCAAGCAACCACTCCCTAAAGATGAAACAGACCTTTTATGACCGACCTCGAAGCAGTTGGATCAGCCTATTCGTCCATGTCTCTGAAGGTTAGGCTGATGAGTTGGTAGCATCTGAATATGTCCCTGCTGTTGATTGAGCTCAATGGCCTCAAAACAACAACAACAAACCAACCCATTCACACTTACAGCAGACTGCAACTCAGAAGGATCCTGCCAGAGAGCAGAACTGCCCCACCCCTGGAAACCTTCCACCCTTGGAAGCAGACTGCCGAGATCTCCATTTCCTTATCCCAAGATAGGTATAATAACACTATCTATTGAAGATTACAATAAATTATATTCCTATGAAGCAAATAGAGACACTACAAAGTATTCCTGTGTGCACAGTGCATGGCACAGTACCTGGTGCTTAGTGAGGGCTCAATAACTATCAGCTAGTTTTATACCCACAAGGTCAGCAATTTGTGGTGTCATACTAACTCCTATCGCTGCATTCCCTGGGGGAAAGATAAGGCTCTCTGCTTCTGCCAATGAACTCCAAAGGAACAGCTCTACTATATTCTGTAGGATCATGATGAGTCACAGTTGAGTTGATGGCCTGGAGTTTAATTTTTAAATTACTGTTAATATTATAGAGGCTCTCATTTCTCAGTGTGATTTACTCAGATCTGCATGATGACAGTTATTATGCACTCTTATAGTTCACTGTGTTTTTCTTCTAAGCTGGTCAACAAAACTTATAAAAATCACTTAGTAAATAAGTGGTAGTCAAATTGAACTGCAACAGAAGGGGATCAGGAAAGGCAAATGATAGTGTAACTATGACAGACAGAGTGTCTTATGTTCAACAGGAGGGCAGAGACTTCTCAAGATTTCTGATTCAAATCTGACCTTGTCTCAGCTCAACCTTTGATAACACCCTGTTTGGGGCTGTGAAAAAAGATCTCTGCATGAATCACCACTTAGGCAGCCAAGTCTCCTTTCATTCACATTTATGAATGTCATATTCTTTATTGATTCTCAGAAGGATTTCTAATCAGACAGATTCCAAACAGGTTTTAGCCATTGCATTAGGACACTGGAAATTGGATAAAGGGGATAACCTCTGAATCCTCCTTTAGTCATTGATCTTTGGAAAATCAGTCCTCTGTGGCTTAGATAGCTCTGCAGATTATAAACATGTCCGGCAAATATACCCTTCATTTAGATTTGACCTGCAATTGCAGCAGCATTTGGCAGCAGAGAACAGGCCTGCCTAACAGCTGTAGCAGGTGTTGTAAATCAATGAAGGATACATATAGGGGTCTGTATCCCACGGGGTCACAAAGCCTTCCAAGTAGATTATCTGCATAGATTTCAGGATAGCAAAGTGGCATTGTGAATATACAACTCCCATATTCATTTTCTTTGCATTTACCTGGACTTCAGAGTTGTTGAACAAGAAAACGACATTGTTCAACAAGGAAAAGCTCTAAAACTAAAATGGAAGGCATGTTTAAGTAAAAGTAGTTCTCAAGGAAATTAAAAATGGTGAGAAAAGCAAAGAACGTGAAAAATAATATGCTTTCAGAGACAAATATTTTAAAGCCTATATTTGCTTAATAGAAAGATATTATGCCCATGCTTAAATATATATGCACAATAACATATAGAGATAAATATGTAAAAACACACACATATAAAACATGCATTTACTAAAGCCTCACCATTTTATAAATATATTTACTAACGTAAGTCAAAACATTCTTAGTTACTATTTAACTACTTCAGTGGTGTGTCACTTAGTTAATTGATACCTGCTATGAATATGTGTTCCTATACGGTGTACCTATGATCAGATAGAGAAATAAGGGAGGAAATGGAGAGAGTTTAGCTAGGCTGTAAAGATAATGGGGGAAAAACTGAGCCATAGATATTTATATAACACACTGTCTGTGATCCTTTCTCAGTTCTGTAATGATAAATAACAACTGACACCAATGGACACATTCAGCCTCACTGAAGACCTGGATACTAAATGCATATACATCCTTTTGACAACAAAGGCAGTGTTGTTTAAATTTGGTACACAATTTCAGACATAGACATTATATCCGTATTCATTCTATCTGCAGTGAGGCAATGGGGTGTGAAGAAATGCGCATTTGTTTAGACCTTACTTGTATTGATCACTTCTTCCTCATCAGTAAACTGAGAACAAGACTACAGCCTGCCAGGGACATTGGACCTCGTGGATCTTCAATTGTTTACATCCAGCACGTGCTCTGTGTGCCCAGGTATGGGGCTGAACCTTATGGAACAGGTGCCTCTTTTTCTAACTTCCATGAAGATACCAAATAGGCTATCTAGGCTATTTGCCTTTCAAGGCTGGTGCAGACATAAATAATGGTCTCTTAGTTTTACATAAATATGTTTTCATTATTCTACATCAGAGACAACTATAGGACATTTGAGTAAAAAGGTCAGTATGTGCATATGTATGATTCCCCCCACCCCAAGAATTAGTACATTGCTTTCTTTATTGGAGTCCCTGGTGCCTGCAAAGAGTTAGCTCACTCAGCTGTGAATCAAGTGGCTGGAGGGTCCAGTCCACTCATAGGTAAATGAGAAGTAAGGCTTGTTATATAATTTGGAAAGCACTCAGGAGCACATATATGACATATTCTGACATATGTGAAGTCACTTGGATTTGAAATAGATACAATGGTAATTGTTTGGTTGCTTTTGGTTGTTTGGGCTTTTTGCCTGTTGAAGAACAGTCATATAGACTTTGAGACTATGCCCTTTCTAATACTTTTTCATCTGCAATAAAGTTTTTAAAACAATAAATTGGCAAGCGATAAGAAATTGGCAAGGGTTGGTATAGTCACTGTTATGCAGAGCATCCCCAATTCAGAAGATAATGGGAACTGTCAATAAAACTGGGATTTAATAAAGGATAAGTGTCAGATAAACCTGATGGATTGTTTAGACAATTATAAAGTGCTACAGGAAAAGCACACATTATGAATGTAGTCACTTGGCTAAGAGAACAGGATGCTGAGAGAGAATTGGATGAAACCTTGAACAAAAGGGAAGAAAAGAGAAAAGAAAATAAAGACATCTCCAGTAAGTTGTGGTAGAGTCAAGAGAAATTCCACAGATGATACGTGTAGGATCTCCTCTTCTGTTTATTCATCTCTATTAATGATCTTTTAGAAGGTAGTAAACAGTCTGCTAATGAAATCTGCAGATGATAGTAAGTTGAAGAGTGTTGCAAAACATCAACAAGGACAGAGAAATAATACAGATGGTCTGAGAGGAGTTACAGGACTTGGGATCAAATAACAAAATGAGAATCAGGTTGGGAAAAGACCGGCTTATACCCCAGGGAGAAGATGAGTGAAAACACAGATATTCACGGGGAAGAAAGAAAACCTGGAAAAGAGTTGTTGGGAGAAAGACTCATTAGAAGGGGGCTGAGGCTAAACAGCACTCACCACACTGGTGAGTGGGTGCTACCCAAGGGGAGCCTCAAAAGAATGATGACTTTGAACTGTGATGAAAAGACATCACAGTAAACAAAGATGCAAGTATTTTCTGCACCTGGAATCCTGCTTTGGGTGTAGAGAAATTTCTACTAGAAAATCTGGAACACATTGATAGCATAAGCGTAAGAGGTATAAGCAACAGGAAGCCTGTTATAACAGCCGATTCGAAGAGCAAAGCATGGCTGACTTTGCTGAGGGCTGCAAAGGAAATCCTGGAGATGTTTCATGAAATCTGGATGTTACCAAAAAATAATAAAGTAGACGGTGCTGGAAAGAGTCAAAGCAGCAAAGACAGAGAGAACACATTAAGTTAAAGAAAGAATGTAGTGTGAGTAATAGAAAGAAACTCCAAGAGAGTGACCTAGGAAAATGATACTATGAATTGTTCTGGGGAAGACTAAGGATCAAGTTCAAGTGTGCTCAGAGTAAGAAGCTTAAAATGATAAAAAGCATTTACTCGAAGGCAAAAAGGACCCTTGGGAATGGCATCTAATCCATACCCCTGTCTCTGGACAGAAATATTTCTAATTCTCTCCTGATAAATTATGAATGATATTATTTCCCCAAAAAGAAAACCCAGAAAAGAAGCCATGTTGGCGAGGAATTAGGCAATTACAGGTATTTTGATAAATTATACTTTCCACTTGACACATCGGGGAATCTAGTTCATACTTAGACTCCAAGTCATTCTGTGACTCAAAATAATTCAATTAAACTGTACACATCTGTTTTCTGTAGATAGTAAAAGTCAAAATAAATAACGACTATATGAATTACTTTGTTGATTTACTAATTCATATATAGATAATTCAGTCTTTATATTAGCTCATTAATCAGTCAGTATGACATCATTATTTGTTCTGTGAGAAAAGGGCTTGAGTGCATCAGGTTGTGTTCACTAGTCTGTATTAGGATGAAATTAATAGGCACTAGGATGTGTTCTCTTTCCCTAGTTACTAAGGTAAGAATTCTTGTGGTACAACACACAAGAGCTCTGAAGTGGAGAGAACAGGTATGGGTACCTATTTCAGAGGTATTGTTCTACCTCTGTCATCAAGTTCAAAGGCTGGAGCCAGAGTATCCTGATTTGAACCCTAGCACTGTCTCTTACTATTCACAAATCATGGCCAGGCAAGGAACTTCTCTGGATTACAGCCTTCTAATTAGTAAAATGAGAGAAAAATAGTTCATACTGCAAAGATTCTTTGAAAAGATTAAAAGAGTAAAGCATATTAAGATATTAAAACAGGATTCTGGCACACAGAATGACTTCAACATCACTATCTTTTCCATTTCACAAAGTTTCTTTCTTTGTGGAAGGAAAGGGTTGGAAGAAATCTAAAATCTTAATTCTATGTTTACAGTTTTTCATTGAACTCAGAATTTTTGATTATGCTGGGAAGACAAAATTAGCACACACGAAAGAAAGAAGTAAAAGTAAACATCATCTTATGCAATGCTATTTACATGTGCCAGAAAAAAATTAATGTCAATGAGACAGTTTGGAGAAAGTTTATGAATGCTGTGGGTCCTGAGTTAGGAATAAAGAAGAGACATCATTTTTTCTAAATAGGTAATGGTCTCAATGAAAATAATTTACACTATTTATTAACATCAAAAGACACCTCAGTGGCTGTGAGAGAATCAAAACCAAATTGTGAGGTCATTAAGGTAGACATAAGATGTGCAAAAGAAAATGATAGGATGACTTCCCAATCAAAATCTCATTAGACCTCTATCCTCATTATATATTCTCTCATATTACACCAGCCTGAAAAATAATTACACATTTCAGTAAAATCCAGCTAACTGGACTGTTTGACTGTACCTACCTACCATACTGAGGATGAACAAGATTAGCTTAAGTTAATCTTTGCACTGTCTTTTTCTTTTAAAATTCTTAAAAAATTTCTTCCCTGTTGTAGTTGTTGACTGCCATCAGGTCAACTGCAACTCATGGAGCTGCTACACATGCAGAGCTCAGCTGCTCCACGTGGTTTTCAAGACTGCGACGTTTCGGAATCCAGACTCCTGGCCCATCTTCAAACATACCCCTGGTGAACTTGCACCACCCGACATTTGGTGAGTGGTCAAATGCTTAACAATTCCAGTCACCTTTTATGTCTTCGGAAGCTAGTGGTTAAACAATTGGGTGGCCAACCTCAAGATCAATAGTTTTGAATCACAAGGTTTTCTGTGGGAGAAAGATGGGGCTTTCTGGTCTATAAAAGCAGCAGTTCTCAACCTGTGGGTCATGACCACTTTGGAGATAGAACAACCCCTTCACAGGGGTCGCATGATTCATAACAGTAGAAAAATTATAGTTATAAAGCAGCAATGAAAATAATGTTATGGTGGGAGAGGGTCACCACAAAATGAGGAACTGTATTAAAGGGTCACGGCATTAAGAAGGTAGAGAACCATTGCTATAAAGAGTTAAGAAAAAGAAAAAAAATTTAAAACCAGCCCAGAAAGATTAAAATGGACATTCCCCACGCTCCCCAACCCTCTAATTAAAAACCAGAAACAAAACAACAACCAAAAAGAGTTAACAGTCACAGAAACTCGAAGGGGATGCTTCCCTCTGTCCTGCAGGGTCACCATAAGTCGGATACCACTTGATGACAGTGGGCTGCTTTTGTAGTGTTGTTTAATTTCTTCACTACTTGGGCTAATTTCTCTTGCTTCTCCAACTCTACATGATTTATTACAATACTGAAAAACTTATTTCCTATTAAATGTACCTTGTCCCTTTCCCCCCTGACCTTTGGCTTTTTGCATGCCATCCTTCATATCTACAACACCTTTTCTTCAACTCGAAATATATTGATTCTGCAATTTGAAATGTATTTTTTTTCATTTTCCATTTTTAAAATGTCACCCTTTCCATTATATTTTCCCTAGTTACCTCCTTCTAACTTGGTTTAACACAACCAATAGTGCAAGGTTTTGAGCCCTTACATATGTAAGTGGCCTAAAAAAATGGAATTTAATGATAGTGGAATTTTTCCATGAAGTCTTGTAAAGACACCATGTATATGTTTGAGTTAATTTTCTTTCTTTCTTTTTATTATTTTGGTAAAATAAGTGTAAAGAGTTCACAAGTGCAAAGGGGATCACTGAGGAACAAGGAAAAACTCCAAAACTCCTAGCCATTGAGTTGATTCAAAGTCATAGAGACCCAGCAGAACACGATGGAATTGCTCCTGTGCAGTCCCAAGACTGTAATTCTCGATGGGAATAGAAAGCCTCTTCTTTCAAGTAGGTAGCTCTGTCTAAATGGACGCATAGACTATCCATCCTTCAAAAGAACAAGAAAAGCAGAAATAGCAGGTGGGGGTGGAAAGTGTGAAAGTTCACTTAGGACCTTGTTTTTAATTGCACCCATGAAGACTCTTGGAAACCAGTTAATAAAGCGCTCTGAGGGACATGTACGCTATTATTCCAAAAGCCTTTGGAATGTGCTTTTGGTGCATATTTGGCTACATCGACATTGTGCAAAACATTTTGCTGATTGTTGGTGCCCTTGTCCTCAGGATATCTGCACGAGATTAAAGCGCTTATAACCACTAATCAGACACACAATTTAGTTCTCTGCTAAGGCATATATGCACACTCACTTCTATCCATGTGCTTAGTGATCTGCTCTGTGTTTGTGTCTTCATTTTTGTTTACCCACCAGCCTAAAGGGATAATGGCATATCTACTCAAATGATCTCGTGCTGGATATGGGAGACACTAAAGAAACAGCAGGGGTGGCAATTCTAATGCTACATTGTGTTATTACTCAGCCAATAAATCTGGAACCCCCCAATCATGGCTGCACTTTTGGACATGGAACAAAAAGGGGTAAACTAGTTGGAGGGGTTGTTTGATTTAGAGGATTTTTCTGAAGGGGAGCATATATACATAAATCAGAACTATAGTGTGGATTTTTACACACTTTCTAATTGACCAGACACAGTGACAACAAATTAGATAGAAACCCAGCACTTGCAAAGAGAATAAGAAGTGGAAGGCTTACCTGTAGCTATAAAGCAATATCTGAGAAGCCTCTTAGCAGGCTTCTTACAAATATGGCTCAGGATAAGGCAGCGTTTTGTTCCATAAGCATGACATTGCAGCTAATTGTGGCCAACTAACAATGTCCTAAGTACTTACATCAAGATATGTGGCCAAATGGAATTTTAAAATACATGCTTTGTTGTCTTTTTCCTGTGAAAGACAGTGTTTTGCATATTACTTCCTACACATTTTCTATACTTTGCTTTTACTCTACTTCTGCAGTCACTCATTACTATTGCTTTTCCATCTCAGTAGTCCATTTCTCCTTCATCTTTGTTATTCGTGCATTTATTATTCTGTGTTTTATGTTCTGTTATTATTCTCATCTCTTTCAGCTTGGTCTCATTCTCTGCCTAAGATACAGAGCATGTCTAGGTTAAGATAAATTGTCTTACCTCAAGGAGGTAAGATACATATTTTCTGAGCACAAGAAGTGTATTTAAAGGTATGTTTGTGAAGCTTTATACAAAAGTTCAACATAAAATACCTAAGAAAACTAATAGTTTAAATTTATCCAAGTCTTTTCACTCATGATAAAACCAGCGATATGCCCCCATATGATGCTCTTCTCCAGATCACCAAAAGCCCTTGAGAGGCAGGCGATTCTACACGATGACCAGGAGCAAGTTCTGCTATTCTGCCACTTAACAATTTTGACAGTGGAACAGTTAGTCATACTCTCAGTGTCTTCATTATCTCATCTATAAAACTTAGGAAAGTGAGTTTATAAAGGTATTTTGATGCAGTTAATCAAGTCTATTGATGGTTTCATTCAAGAGAACTTCAAGAAGTTCCAGGAAAATAATCCATTATCTTTTCATTCTATGTTTCCATGAACTTTTTGAAGCACCTTCAAATGTGCCAGGTTTTCTTCTAAATGTTTGAGTCCATTACTGGGCCATACAAATGAAGATTATTGCAAATGGGAAGTTCACACCCTCACAGATAGATAGAAGAATTCAGATCCTAATACACAGGAAAATTTCACCATACAGGAGCTATCAGTAAATATAACCATGACTTATTTTTTAAAATAAAATATGGATTTCATAGTTATACAATTTCATATCAACTTGAAGATATACATGTGTAGAGTGATATTCAACCTGTCAGGCAGGTGACAACTTGATGGTGTCTCCTTGTGGATGTGAACTTCTAATAAGGAGTTCACCAAATAACCTCCCCGTCCTCTCCCTGTCTTGATTTTCCTGCTCATTGCTGGACCCCTTGGGTGTTTTCCACCAATGTTGGATCCACCGGGCTTTGCACTCAGCAGCTTGTGATATTCTTACATTCTGCATCACTTCCCATGACTGCCTGAGTCTGAAGAGGGATTTCTGGACTGTCATCAGACTGATGGTCTTCAGTTGGTCTGGGCTGGAATGATTCCTGAAATGATGCTCTTCTTTCCACATATCGAGTGGCACTGGATTAGTTTCTCTAGTTAACCCAGTCTAACACAATAGACAGCTTTTCCTTGGGTAATAGTCAACTTTTTGTGGTGGAAGAACACTTTACATTATTAACAAAACATGTACAGTAAAAGTAAAGGTTTATATATACCCCATCTAGAACATTCATTAAAATTTTTGTTTCTTACAAGGTTGCAAAAGCCACAGGAGGATGGGAAACACACGTTGTTTAACTTTTCAACTTTCTAAAAGTTGTAACTTTATGTTTTAAAAAATCCTGAAATTTATTTTATTTCAGACTAAGGTACTCCATAAGGAGCTGGGGATGCTGACTGGTTGGCACTGGCTTGCTAATTGCAAGGTCAACTGGTCAAACCCACCAACTATTCCACAGGAGAAAGACGAGGCTCTCTGCATCCAGAAAGATTGACAGCCTTGGCAATCCTACATGGGTCTGAGCTGACTTGATGGCAGTGAGGGGTAGCTTAGCTAATACTAAGCTGGTTTGTTAAATGTCACATATGCACACATGCATGGGCACAGACACATACAAAGGTGATTTTAAAATACAAGTATGTGTGTCCAATTTCTGGTTGTGGCAACTGAAACTCCCTTTGTAGATGTAGTCTCTTTGATATTTTAGAAAATGCACATAATATATCTTCTAGCTGTGACTTCATTGTGTAGCCTGACACTCTGGCACCATTCCTTCCATTAAATGTTATTTTAAATCCAGTATTGTGTGCTGATATTAAAATTTAGTAAAAGGTTATTTAAGTCTACCCTTGACTCCAAGAATAGTTCAATGAGAAATAACTGGCATTTTACATATGATAGAAACTATATATCAAAGGAGAATACAAACAAGGTTACTAATAGGGTATTTAGCACAATATAAATAAGGTTTGTTACAGTGAAGTAGAAAGACTAGATTTGTTCTGAACACTGAAGAAACTACATAGTTTTGTTGTGAATCTTGGTTCTTACTTTCTAACATTGTGATATTAACAATTAACATTATCTCTCTGTGTCTCAAGTTCCTCATTAAATGCGGATAATAAGAGTACCCCCACAGCATTACTGTGAGAATAAAATGAGTTTAGCAAACAAAAGTATATTGTCATAATCAAGAAGTTAAACTGTTGAATGGGCCCAGAAAAATGAAGCTCATTTTCCTCTTAATAAAAGTCACAACATATTACTTAAAATTGAGATCTCAAAAATTTATGAGTCCATCGTGACTCATGGGAACCCTATACAGTGTTTCCAAGGCAGTAGATTTTTTTAAAAATTGAGCTATAATTAACATATTATATAATCCAGTGGTTCAATCACATCAAGAAGGGCCATGCATTCATCCTCACGATCAAATTTGGAGTTTCCTTTTTTCCCCTCCATGTTTTACACATTGATGGTATAGAGAGATCGTATTATAAGATGTTACATTTCAGCCTGAGTATAGTTGCTAAATCCCTTTAAAATTTTCACTACCTGATTTGGGGGTCATTGTCATTTCTAGCCAATGAGTATTGTAGATTCACTGGAGGTTCATTCCATGTAGGTTCATTCATGTCCATGGATTTTTGAGCTACTAATATCATCCATAGTTTTCCACAATCTGGATGGTTAGGATTTGGACAGAGGTACCATCCTTTTTGCCAGGTGTGGGTTTTACTAGTAGTTATCTTTAGATCATAGAGGTTGGTGTGTCCCTTCCCTTTCGACTTAGCTGGTTCCTATAAACGCTTGTGTCATCAGATAGCTTCATCTTTCTCCAAGGCTGGTTGGTGGATCTGAATCACCAATACTGCAGTCAATTGTTGTGCTTACAGTCCTAAAAGCAATGGATTACACTTCAACAACTAACTCAGAATTTGACACAGGCAAACTCCCTATTGAACCACCAAAGCTACTTGAAAAGTATAAAAAAATTAAAAGTCAACACTCAGAAAATGGTATTCTCAGGATAGCAATGAGTATATATTATCTTATATATGTTATGTTTCACAATTCTTGCTGAATCCGAGTGTAAGCTTTAATGTGATAAAGGAGAATATTAAAAGGGCAAATTGCCACATGTCTGTGTAAGATATTTTCTCAACGTGCTCACATTTAATGAACAGGACTTATCGAGTTAGGGAGAGGAAATTTAACACTAGTAATTGTCATTCTTGAAGCCATCTCTTCAAAGAAACACATCAAATAGTAACCTATCAACTCTCCTGGGATCCTGGAATAAGATAGTCTCAAAAAATAAGCAAAGAAAAGATTCAGCTCATGACTGGGCTTGGTTGTACACTAACATCATCCCAAAGTGGTGCTTCTCCTTTTGACAAAATTGTCAGGTATCTAGTTTACCAATCTATAAACTACATCAGACACTTGCCTGAAACCTGGGCTTCCAACTTCATGTAAAATGTGCAAGAGGAGAGATACTGAAAAAGATCCAAGATCAAGGATTTCTCACAGTGAAATAAATCAATATTGTTTACAAATCACATTTTACCTGAGGCCCAGGAACCTGTGATTTGTAACACATACCATAATTGGCAAATTTTAATAAGCAGATGAAAAGCTAGTAAATTAGTTACCAAAAGCATGTCCCTGAAGTAGGCCAGATTGAAGGGGGGTGGAGTGAGGGGAGGGGGAGCCTCCTGGTCAGATATCAGCTTAGCTCTATACCCTATCAGCTTCAAGGATAAATGCTACATTGCTTTGGTGAATTGATTGTTAGAGCCCTCCCTGACTTGACAGAATGACAGCTCTGATAATCGCCTCCCTGTTTCCTGAGTTTTCTTTCAGAGCAATGCTGCTTCCCAAGATACAATTACAGTCCCCAGTCACAGACAGTGATTAGTTTTCACAACAATCTAAGGCTTCCCAGGAGCCACAGAGCAAATTATAGCACCATAAGAAAGGCTGTCTTCAAACCCCATAGGCAGACCACCCCAGGGAAGCGTGGTAGGGACAGGAGAAATGACCAGGCCAGTTCTCCTGAGCAACTTTCTGAAATAAGTCACTAAATATCCTAAGGACACTAGAGGCTTAATCGTTCACAATAGGGCACAAGGTTCTGTTTGTGGACTCTTGGGACTTTTTAATGTGTTTATTTTCTCAGCTAATATATATGAAGTGCATAATATGTACCAGAAACTATAATAAGCACCTTGATAACGATCACATTTGGTTTTCATCATAAAAAATAAGGCATGTGCACATATTAGTAATGTTTATAACGATAATATTAATTTTACAAGCTAGAAACTTGAGGCCCCAATGTATTTAACAGCTTGCTCAAGGTCACATGGTTAACAGGTGAAAGAGCCAAGACTCAAATCTCACAGCACGTTTGTCTCCAAAGCCTGGAACTTCATGACATGCTCCACAGGCTTTTGTGAATTCAATTTGGATGGGAGGTGGGGGATTCAGTTTTTTTTTTTTTTCTGGATCCCACCAAAAGGGAACCATATGGTCACAATCATAGAATGAAAAGCAACCACCACTTCTCCCTTTGACTTAAGGTTTAGGTGAGGGGTCAGTATACTAAATATATAAGAGAGAGAAAAAAACAAACAATAATAGCCCTCACCCTATCAGAGGAAGAGAGAGAAAGCTAACTGGTTTTGACCATTCTCTAGGGAGGAAGTGGATAGATAGGAGTTTGTTGCAGATATTCTTTCTCTGAATTGAATCCAAACACTAAAGCATATAATATTTATAAAAACCTTACCTAAGACAGAAAAATAATGCATGTCCTGAGAAACACTGGCAGACACCAACATTAGAATTCAATGGAAGGAAATATGAGCCCATAACATCTGGAGAAACAATCTAATATTCAGATATGGCATTCAAAGCAAGGCAACATTTGGGGATGGAGCAAAGCAATGACTACAGTGATTCATCATTCCTATCTATTGTGGTTCAAATGATTGAAAATCAACCAAGCGAGATACCCTGAAAAAGCCAATAATGATTTCATGGTATCATTACTACACATCTAAGAAAATATACATTGCAAAAAACATTGAGATTCATGGAAAGGTCACACAATAAGTTAGTTTCAAACAGAGACTTACTTCTATATTCTATTCTGCCTTAAATATCAAAGGAATCTTAATGCCTTAACTAACATCTACTAATCGTAGATTCTATTAAAGGGTTTAGAATAAGTAGTTACTCTTAGCTCTTCAGTATAACCATTTACAAAGCAAGAGTTACAGAAAAATCAAAGATGGTTAGGCAAATAAACACAGATATAAGCCATGAATGTAAAGATTGTGAATTACTTTACAGGATGTTTACATTGTGCACACAAAATTTTAGTGAAAAATTACTGAATATGTACTGGGTTCTGAGAACTGTACTATTTACTGGGCTTTATATTCCTTGTTAGTTCTCACAACTACTGAAGACAAAATAAGATCTTTACAAGTAGTTAATTGGTGGATCATTTTTTTAATCAACTGAAAAAGCAAAGGATTTTTTCAAAGTTAAAAGTCACATCCTTGACTTTTATTTGTTTGACCAGTAAGTAGAAGCAATCTTAGATCTTGAGTAGTAACAGCTCTTCTTTTGGCTTTGAATTAGGATCCTGTTACCTCTGATGATGCCGAAAAGAATGATCCCCTAACTAGGCAGGAACTAGCCCCACATTGACTCACTCGTTAGTATCCTCAGCTACTATTCTATCCTTCTGAACCTAGTAAGGAAACAGTTCCCCGTCAGCTACAGAATGTACCCAGAAAACTGACCTATGACTAAGAGGGGAAAGGATGCTAGATGGCTGCTTTGCAGGGGAAGATATAAATTATGAAGTATTTATAGTCGGGTCAAAAGAGAAATTTAGGTTGCATAAGATGACTATCTTGAAATACTGCATAAGGCTATAAATAACAACAAGAAGATCAACAGGTAGACGTGATAAAGGGAAGATTTTATATATATAGTGACAAATATATGTTTTTTTTAAAGAAATAAGATGGCATAAGGAAATGAAATATGGCAAAGAAAATTCTGTGTGTTATCAAGGGTGGAGATAGGAAAAGAGAAACTAAACATTTAGTTTGGCAATCTGCAGAAAGTTTCTTTAAAAACGGTTTGTGTCTCCAATGTTATGATACAAAAGAATTCAAATATTGAGAATAAAGTCTAATATTTATCTGACTTAAGGGAACAGAAACATATAATACTATATGCACTACATTAATGCTTCAATGCAGTAACATTGAAGACATGTTTGGTATAGATAGAAACTGGTAACACAGAGAATCCAAGACAGAAGGATCTCTCAGGACCAGTGGTGAGAAAGATGATAATGGGAGGACGGAGGGAAGGTGAGGCAGAAAGGGAAAACAGATTGCAAGGATCTACATATAGCCTCCTCCCTGAAGCATGGTGAAAGAAGTGGTGAAAGGAGATGTCAGATGGTGCAAGATATGACAAAATAATAATAATTTATAAATTTTCAGGGGCTCATGGGGTAGTGGGTAGCAGGGAGGGAGGGGAAAAATGAGGAGCAGATATGAGGGGCCCAACTAGAAAGCAAGTGTATTGAGAACTATGAGAAGAACAAGTGTATCAAAATGCTTGACATGATGGATGTAGGTGTGGATTGTGATGAGTTGTGTGAGCCCCCAACAAAATTATTTAATTAAAAAAAGACATGTCTACAACTCAAGTTTCAAAAAATTAAGCAATAACAGACTATTCTTATGAATTATGCTATTAAGAAAAGTGTATAAATGAAAGGAAAACAAAATTTTTAAAAGCTTAACTATGTAGTTAAGGATTCCTTTGAATACTCCCCCAAATGGCTCAAGGACACCTAACTCCACCCGCCCACCACCAAAGGTAAGTTGAAGGAAGGTGGCCCTGTTTAGAAATATGTTCTCTTTCATTTGTTAATGAGTATTTTTAAAGCAGATTGGGGTGGTGCCTAAGTCCAATTCCTATTTTTAAAAACAGCAGGAGGAAACACCCAGAGAGAGAATTTATAATACATGATTCATTCAAGTCAAGGAATATCATAAAACTCAATGGCTACAAAAACTTAATAAGACAAGAATCTTCTCCTAGAGCCAACAGAGAGGCTAACCCTGCCAGTACCCTGACTGATAACTTTAATCTCCAGAAATATCATAAAATAAGCACAAGTTCTTTAAGGTTACCCATTGTGATAGTTTTATAATGGTAGCACTAGGGGACCAAGGCACATGCTTAATGAGGGGTAGAATTGAAGTTGTTGCTTTTGATTTTCTACTTTTCTACATGTTTTATGAAAACTGGTTTAATGAAATAAAAACTGGTTTTATGAAAACATGTTTTATCACTGGTATTAAAATAAAATAACGTTTGTTTTTCTTTTTTACTTTTTAAACTGTGAGACATGTTTCTCAAGTAAGACAAATCATAGTTCTATTTTACCCTAGGAATATAATCTGCTTTTGGTTTGGTGCTTATCTCTTGCTGATTTTCTCAAATACTTAAATTTTCTACAACTTCCTCTTTGCTTTTCTTAGGCTGAAGCT
Organism: Nesogale talazaci; assembly: GCA_004026705.1. Lineage (NCBI taxonomy): Eukaryota > Metazoa > Chordata > Mammalia > Afrosoricida > Tenrecidae > Nesogale > Nesogale talazaci. The sequence goes on from PVJH01001994.1 coordinate 153,488, forward strand.
CAAAGCTTAAATATCAGCATAAAAATCAATGGCTCTTTGAATGGAATTTAACAAATTCAGGCAATCTTAGGAGACCCTTCCCTGATTTTTTAAAATATTGTAGGATGATCAAAACAAGTCTACTCAGTTATTATATATAGTTATTATAAGGAGCTTTAGTGGGGAAGTGGTTACCTGTTGGGTTGCTGAGTAGTACAAGGTCTAGTTCAAAACCACCAGCCACTCTGTGGGAGAAACAGGAGGCTTCCTACTCCCTTAAAGCGATACAGTCTCAGAATGCCATAAGGGCACTTCTACTCTGTCCTGTAGGGTAACTCTGAGTTGGGATGGAATCCATGAGGGTTGAGCTTTTGTTTGCTAATATGGAGACTTGCTTCAGTGTAATGAAAGGAGCCCTGGTAGCACAGTGGGCTAAGTATTGGACTGCTGACCACAAGGTCGACAACTCAGACCCACCCAGCCACTCCATAGGAGAAAGATGGGCTAGCTACCCTAGTGAAGGTTTAAGAATTGGAGTCACTCTGAGTTGGAGTCAACTCAATGGCAGGGACTTAGGGCACGGAAAAAGACTCGAACACTGTATGCTGGGGTAAACCCTACACATGTCACAAGAGAAGATGACCGTGATGAAGAATTCATAAGGGTTTGTTAAACCCTTTCAAAGTGAGGGCAGATTTATATAACATTAAAGGACAAGCAGTTGTCCACAGGAGTCTAGGTAGCACAAGAGGCAAAGTGCTGGCTGCTAACCAAAAGGTAACAGTCCAAACTCCTCAGCAGCTCCATGGGGAAAAAGACATGGCATTTTACTTCTGTAAAGACTGAGAGTCATTGACGTCCTATGAGGCAGTGTAACTGTGCAACAGAATCCAGTGAGAGTGGATTTTGTTTTCAAAGTTTGAGAAATTGCCTGTAGGTTGGATGTTTATAACTCAGAACAATCAGTATCTATGGCTATTTCTCTTCATTAGGTCCTATTCTGTATTTTGAGATGCAATCAAATCTTGCTAAATGACTATAGTGCACATGCCTTACTATGAAAATGTAGTATTAAATATGGTCTCATTATCTAGAGTAAATTTGTTAAACAACAAGATCGTATTTAGGATATAAGAGTTTTGTATATGGTTGTGAGAGATATGCAGGATGGAGAGTGAAGCTTAATTTTAGAATATAGGGGACTTTGAGGAAAGATCTGGAATGGGGTGCCATCCCATGAGGAGAGAAGGTTATCAGAATTCTGGAAAAGTAATTTAACAACCTAGATGCCAAGATTTAGAAATGAAGATGATGTTGGAAGCTGACAAGCGCAGAAAATAAACCACAGGAGATCAGAAGGATCAAACCTCCTTCCAGGACATTTTCTACAGAGTCCACTAATATGCTACTTTAAATCAGTTGCATGTTTATATCAGAGTTAACAGTTCGGAGGCCTTATACAACTTGAGATAAGGAAGTGTCATATACTTAACACTTTATATAAGGTGACCAGACGTCCCGCTTTTTTAACAATTTAACAATGTCCCGTAGCATTTTAAAATTAAATATATTACAATACTATTTTTGTGTTCTATGAACATTTTTGTTCATAGATCAAGTTTTTAATCAAGAACTCCCCCCCACCTCCGCTCCCATATCCCTGGTCAATGGTGTCCCACTTAAAATCTGGTCACTTTACGAATGGAACTGAAAAAGACCTTAGAGAACACTTTCTTTTATCAAGACATTCTCTGTACAGATGAGGACACTGAGCCCAGGGAAATCATTCTATAAGGTAAATTAGACACCATTTCTTGAGTGCCTCAAATCCTTCAATGGCAGGATTTCTGTCCCAAGCTATAAAAGATGAGCTGTGTCCAGCTAACACGATCAAAGTTAAAGGTTAAAAAGGTAGTGTAAAGACAATAGAAAATGACTAAAGCAGCTATTACTTCAGTTATTAAGGCCTCAAAAAGAAGGGAAAATTCATTTCATTTGAAGCAATTACCTCTTCTCAAAAAAACAGGAATTGGAGTACCATAACAATATGGCACACTCTTGAAGATGACAGGTCAGAAGGCCTACATCTTATGTGAAGGAGAAATCAAAGAAGCAATCTCTCACAAAGATCAAAACAAAAGCTTGAGGCATCTCAGATGCCAATTCTATCACTTCTCTAAGACACTCCTCTTCAAGACAATGCACTATCATCAAGAGTCTATATATTTTTTCTTCTAACACAATGACTTATACTCAATTCAAAATGACCAGATCAACCAATAGGAAAATAAAAGTTATTATTCTAGCATGGACATTGACATAGAAACATTATTACCACGATTCCACAACTTGTGTGATGAGATCTAGATAAGGAAAGTCATTTAATCCTATTATCAACTGGAAAGAAAACTAAATCAAGACTTTTCATTGATGTGCACATGTACATGTCTGCCCAGCTCAACATTCAGGGATATTCAGTTTGAAGTGCAAACACAGCCACAATAGGAAGATTTACATCCTGGTAAAGGCTACAAAGCATGATTGCTATATGGTAATTTGTTGTGTTTTGTTTGAAGGGTGACGGTAAAACACTTTGCACATCACTGACTGTGTCTTTATGTATGGGTCATTAAAGATAGCATCAGACTTTCTGGAGGTTATCAAGGCCCATTCAAGAATTCTGCCTTTTGGCCACTACAACAATAATTGCCAAAATAATAGCAAAGTGACGAGGGCAAGTTAAGATTCAAAAATGTTCCAAGCCCCATCTTGCTCATTTTCCGCATCTCCAAGTCAGGCAGTGCATGTCTAGAGTCACTGAAATGTTTCTTGAATCAACACCAAAATTCAGGGGTTCGCACTTCAATGGAAACATCTTAAAAATACAAGATTACTGCTTATACCATATAGGATATAGCAAATGATCACGATGGGTATTCAGGGAAACATCCAATAAAGGATAGAATTTCAAAAAATTAAGTATTAAGAAAATTAGCCAAGTTTCTAATTAAAGGAACTTGTTTATTAAAGATCATTTTATTTCTTAGTTGAGGGTTTACATGAAATGGAAACTGATCTATCAACATCTCCATAATGGCAGGCAATACTACAAAATAAAACCCTGAGTGTTCACCAATCATATTTTAGTGCTGAACCCTTCATGCAAACAGCTGTTAATGATGCTAAATATAGTTTTCACAGCATGCAAAACGAACTAATGACCAAGCCTACATTTTAGATTCCAGAGAGGTTCTTTCCTTTGGCATAATTAATCCTGAAATCTGCAGAGACTACAGTCTGCTGATCTATGCAGCGGTCAGAGGGAAGGATTGTTTATGGCACCAAGAGTCTATCAGCCACGCTCTTCAAGTTTCCAGAATTAAACGAAGCATAACTTTGTATGTGTATATGAAACTGTATTTGCAAGTAATATACACCAGTTGGGACTTTTTATAGGACTGCCTATGTGTGATCATGAAAAGAACCTCCTTGGTTATCCATAGATGGAGTATTTAAGAGTCACCTGTAGACTCTCAATCTATTGGCACCAATCAACTAAATCCCCATAATGGTTAACATAGGTCCACATCATTCAGACTATTAGGTGTAAGATGGAAAACATCAGTTTCTCACAAACTATGCTGCAGTAACATTTATAAAATGGTAAAGTTTGACCTTAAATGAAGACTTGCCTCTCTCACGTAAAGGTACTTTGCTGGAACTGGAAGTCAGGCATTTGGCGGCTACTGGTAAAGTTGCGAGTTCAAATGCAACCACTCTGTGGGAGGGATATGAGGCGCTCTGTTCCCATCAAGATTCACAGTCTTGGAAACCCTGCCTTTATACAATGGCCATGAGGTGAAATCTGCCTGATGGTGGTGCATTTGGTTTTCTACCACAACACAGTTTTGGTAGCACCCACTTAATCAGTGAGGTCTTTTACGTACAATAGAAAAGTAATGTTACATAATCAGTCTTCTTGTAAGAGATCAGTCATTGAGCACCTTATAGAACACAAGTCTGATACAAATGAGGTTGTCCTGAAATACAGACAGCCTGATGGAAACTGATAACTGATACTGATACTAAAGTTAGAAAGTAAAAAAATAAAATAAAGTTAGAAAGTATTTCTGTATACTCTAGTATGGAAGTTTATATATATATATATGTAATAAACAAACTTTGTACCAGGACATTTTGCAGACTTTGATATCTCTAAAATTATATAAAAATTTTCCTGAAGATTTAATAAAAGATTATACTAAAAGTGAAAATACAGTAAAAGATTCCAACCTTTACCATGCACAAGATCCCAAGAAAAGTTTCTTTTCAATGTTATGGGAAAACTGCTTTCAAGTGTTATCTTGAAAACTACCCCTATCGCTTCCCTTTCCTCCATCCTTCTTTCTACCTCCCTTCATCGCTCACATCCTCCTTTCTTTCTGGACTTCTATCTACCTTTGTTCCTACCTGTCCTTATCTAGCTTTCTATCTAGTTGACCTAGTCATGTCCAGAGTATCCATGAACAGTTTATTTTCATATGTTCAATAATTCAATCTTCACTACTTACATCACAACAGCTCATTTTACCTGTATTATCTTAGATTATCCTAACAGCACTCTTAAGAAACATACAATGTATTTTTCTGCACTTTACAGGGGAAAACAGGCAAGGAAGTATACCCATGGACAAAATGATAGTTGGTATAGAAGCCTGGTTTTGAACCTCCAAAGTCTTTCACAATAGTTTGAGGTCACAGCCATGGTGACATAAGGCCTCCCAGTTGCCAGATGAACCTAATTAGTTCACAGAATCATGTGCTCATTCAGAACAAACCAGGTTACATTCATATCATAGTCTGGCACAGAAAATTACAATATATACCCATGTGCTTCAGTTTGGGGTTTCATTGAAAAATACCATACCTGCATAAATGATGATTATTGAATGAAAATGACTTGATAATTACAATGTTTTTGCCTACAATAGTTTTACTGTGTATTTGTAGAACATATGAATGTACACACACATATATATGGGGACTTTGAAAAGGAGAAGATGGAATTCTAAAATAATGGAATTTCCCCCCAAATTATTGAAGCCCCAGGTATTTCTTTGTTTATCGTTAAAGCACTAATGTGGTTCCAATCAGCAATAGTGATTTGAAATACTGAAACTACCAAGAGCATGCTTAACACTGCAAGCGTCACAATGATTCTAATCTACATGGCAAAATGAAAACAAAATACCAAGATATTTGAAAGCTGATTTAGTTTTGTTTTGACTTTCAATGTTATCTTAATCTAAGTATCTGTTTGCTAATATATTCAGATTTTATGAGGCTAATTTTCAAAAATTTTAATGCAAATGGAAAATAAGTAGGCATATATACTTTAAAAAATCATTTTATTGGGGGCTTACAGAACTCTTATCATGATCAATACATACATCAATTGTATGCAGACTACATTTGTTGCCAGCATCATTCTTGAAACATCCTCCTTCTACTTAGGCCTACGGTATTAGCTCCCCATATTTCCCCTGCTTCTCGACTCCCCCTCCCTCGTGAACCCTTAATAATTTAAAAATCATTATTATTTTGTCATATCGTACACTGTCCGATGTGTCCCTTCACCCACTTCCCTGTTTTCCGTCCCCCAGGGAGGAGATCCCTTCAATTGGCTCCACCTTTCTATTCCACCTTCCCTCCACCCTCCCGGTATGACCACTCTCATCATTGGTCTTAAAGGATTCATCTGTCCTGAATCCCCCATGTTTCTGCCTCCAGTGTACATCCTCTTGTCTAGCTGGATTTGTAAGGGAGAATTGGGATCACAATAGTGGGTGGGAGGAAGCATTTAAGAATAGAAGAAATTTGCATATTTCATTGTTGCTACACTGTACCTTGACTGACTCATCTCCTCCCTGTGACCCCTCTGTAAGGGACGAGGTTTCACTTACATCTGATGGGCTTTGGATCCCCAATCTGTACTTGCCCTAAGGTCATATGTACTTAATGATCCAAATAGTCTTTCAATTCTAGCAGAATTCATCAATAAATAAAAACATGTGCAGGTCTCTGCATTTTAGATTTATTTGTGTGTGACAGGTCTTATGCTAACTTGACTAGGCTGGAACACTCAGTGGTTTGGCAGGTGAGGCCTCCCATGACAGATGATCTACCATAATGTAAACAACTCCATCATGGGATCTGCAGTGGACCCTGCAGTTGCAAGTGATAGCCCCCCGCTGATATTCCCACACTTGTGGTCTACTTGAAATTCAAGGAAGTCTCATGGGCAACTTCCCTTGTCTTATAGACCTGTATCTCACATCTGCTGCATCAATCTCCAGGTCTTAAGCAAATGGTCTGCCATGCTGCCTGACGGGACTTGGGACCCATCAGAATTTCAGTTCATCTTGATTCTTTAGAGACTCTACCAAACTTAAGTCTGATCTACTGACATCCACCAGCCTGTGATTTTCTTGCTTTGCCTTCTTAACTTCCTGGTTTATCAGTCTTGGCAGCTACACCACCAAGAACAACCTCCAGCTTAACATCTGACCTATAGACTTCAACTATGTAAGCTTGACCCACTTCTATCCTTGTGTGAGCCAATTTTCCTGTTATCAACTCCCTTTGAAAATACAAAGTAAGTATCACTGGTTTTTCTTCTCCAGAGAATACAGCCTAACACACATGTATTATAAAAAACATCCATATGAAAAATTCACAATTGTAAATCACTTTTATTTTTATGTTCATAACTACTTTATTTTTTTAACTGGGGGCTCATACAACTCTTATCACAATCCACACATCCATGCATTATGTGAAGCACATTTATGCATTTGTTGCCATTATCATTCTTAAAATATTTGCTTTCTACTTGAGCCCTTGATATCAGCTCATTATCTCCCTCACTTTCTGCTCCCCCACAAATCACCTTTAATTTTTTTCTCTTTTCTATTACATGTTTATAAAACACTGCCTTATTTTCCAGTGAAGCATCTTGTTTCTTTTTCTAAAAGTTTCTCATGAAAAACTATCATACTCCTCTTTCTACCCAATGCCTTCTACAAAGGAGATGCTTCAGGTTGGTCAGTATAGAGTGGCCAAAAAACAGACTCATTAAAACTACAGCATTCTATGGGTGCTTTGAAATATTTTGATATTACTAGTGGGCTCAAAATGTAAAGGCTGTATCCTTAAAATCTGTTTTAAAAAGGATTACCTGTAAAATACATAAGTAAGTCATCACTGTTATAAAATATAAACATATGCACATTTTCAAAGCATATACTCTTGTACTGAACATAATGGGCTTTATATGACTGTGATATGCTATTGCTAAGTTTGAGAAAAATAGGGCAGGGGAGACTATGAAAATTCCTTCTTTTTCATTTTATTCAGTTGTACATATTTACAATATTGAAGATCATAATACATTTTCAAAGAAAATTGTAACAAAAATGCCCTACCATAATTTGAGTCAAATATTTACTCCAAGGCAACAATGCAACAAGTCTATTAAAGAATTTTTCTTGAGAAGAAAATCCTAGAGAATATCTACAAACTGTTTCAACATATTCTATTCCTATAGTTTTCTTTTTTTCCTATAGTTTTCTATTGGGAAATATATAAGACTGTTAGAAGAAAATGTATATGCTAATAATGTGATCTTGTTTTCTTAGACGCCTCCATTTACATTGAAATATGCTGGAAGGAAGAAAAGATAAAACTCCAATTTCAAAATGGGTTTGATATTAATGACCATCCATTTAAGAAACATTTATTAAAAACATCTTTACTATTTAGAGTATCCTTGAAAAGAAGTAATATTTTACAATAGAAAGTTGTCCTAGAAAATCTATAATTATACATATATTGTGCTTTAGTATATCATATAGTTTTAAAAAGCATACATTAAACTGGCAAAATACATCATCTGCAATGAGCTGCTAAACATTATAACTTACCCTATCAATCAAATTATTGGTACTAATGGCCTTTTTGGATCAGGAATCTATGAAACTGTTTGTATTGCATGTAAAACAAGCATATATTCATAGAGATAGATTTTGTGTACTTTTTATAACTACCTTGCAATACTGAAGGTGGTGAACTATTCAATTTAAACTAAAATGGTTCAGGGCTATTAATATTTCTCTGTGACTAATTTGGCATGACTTATCCAAGTAGAGCTAAGACATACCACGTGGTTTTCATCCATGCTTTCAGAGAAGTACTGTGGTCAGTGAGGCAAAGGTAAGCTGACAGAACTCAGTATGATGGGGATGTTTTTCAAAACTCTAACTTACACCAGAGCCCCCAAGGAATTAATGTAAAGATGAATGTGCCAAAGCTGACATGAGGATGAAAGCGATATTTTATATACTTCTGTCAGCAAACCATGTTTCTGCCATCATAATTTATGGTCTTTGCTATTTTGCCCTTAGCAGAAATAGCTATGCAATGTAAGCAATTATTTGGGTACTGGGAGGTATTTTGGATAGAAGTGTTTTTACTTAAAATGAACAAAAGGAAGTTGTGCAATCACGAGCCCTTAGATAAATGACAGGTATTAACACAAAAAAAATGAAAATATCTAATACTCTCAATCTGATACTCTCTTATGCCTGTCACTTCATTCGAGGAATAAATATGAATAAAATGAATGACTTTGGAAAGTCGTTACTTTATTATGAGAAAATATCAAAATGAGTCGCTTTCCTTCAATGACAGTAAGTTGAAGATTTTCATTGAATTGATAATTTGTAAATTTTAATGACTACCATAGAAAACATTAAGAGAATAAATACTGTCTGGAAGACAAAGTAAAATATTATAATTAAATGTGCAACTGTTATAAAACCAAAGGGAAGAACACATTCAGTGTTTCCCTAGCTAAAAAGGAACTGAAGAGAAAATTAGATACTCAAGGTGAAAAATTGAAGAAATTGATAGGTAAAACCTTGAACCACTCTGGAAGTTAAAAAAAAAAAAAGGTGGCTGAAATAAGCAATCACTTGACCAAAGAGAATTGGTGTGTATTTAATCATATTAGGAAGTATTATATGATACAAAGTGGAGAAAGATGTCCATCCTTTACTGCAGACAAAGCTGAAAAAGGTTTCAGATTACCAGTTGGTATATTTCAGCAACCAACATTGGAAGCACTCATTGATCTATTCAGAAAAAAATGGACGACAGCTACCTGGCCAACCAACGGGAAGAGATTCATAGATGTGCAAGTTCCAAAGAGAGGTGACAGTAGAATGAAACAATTATGAAACAATATCTTAAGCAAATAAAATTTTGCTGAACATAATTCAAAATATTTCAGAAATGCATTGAATGAGAACTGCCAGAAATCCAATCTGGATTCAGAAGAGGACATGACTCCTTGAGGGGTAACACTGCTAATGTCAGAAAGTTCACAGCTTAAAGAGGAGAGAACAAGAAAGATATCTACTAGTGTTTTATTGACTATGGAAAGGGATTTAATCATGTGGATCATAATAAATTATGGATAACTTGGCAAAGAATGGGAATTCCAGAACAAATTATTGCGTGTGTCCAGAACCGGTACATAAATCAGGGGAAATCCTTTGAACAATGCAAGAGCATCATGTAGTTAAATGTCAGAAAAGTATGCACAGGGACTGTATCATTTCAGTATATTTATTCAATCTTCATGTTAAGCAAATAATCTAACAATCAAGACTATGTGAAAAAAGTATGTGACCTCAGGATTAGTCAAAGACTTATTTATTAACAATGTGCAATAGGCAGATGATACAACTTTACTTGGTGAAAGTTAAAAGTTATATGTGTGTCTGTGTGTGTGTATTTGCTATCAAATCTATTTCAACTCATAGTGACCTGATAGAACATAGTTCAATGATATTGTGTGATTTTTAAGACCATATGTCTTTATTGCAAAGCAGCTGGTAGATTCATACCATCAAGATTGCTATGAGCAGCCAAATGTTTAATACATTGCACCACCAGGGCTTCTTGACCACAAAAGCAGCAAGCAAGAAGTCACATGACAAATTACACTAGACAACTCCTGCAAAAGACCTCTAAATTGTCAGAAACAAAGATACCACTTTGAGGACTAAAGTATACCAAACTGAACCATGTCATTTTCAATTGCCTCTTATGCATGCAAAAGTTGGATCATGAATAAGAAAGACTGAAGGAAAACTAAAATTGTGGTATTTGGAATCTTTCATATTCCATGAATTTCTAGAAAAATGAACAGATCTCTCTTGAAAGAACTTCAAACAGAATGTTCTTAGCCAAGAGGACAGCTAGACCAGGTATGTGGTAGCTACACAAAGTAAGCTATTGTCAATTTGAGAGGATTAAGAGTGAAGAGGTGAAGACTAGCCTGTTAATCAGGTCACAGCTTGACCTCATTTGGAGGTGCAAAGGAGACAAATAGCTTGCTAGAGGCAAGACACAGCTTCACTCCCTGGGAGACATTGCAGCTGATAAGACACAGAGCTATGCTTGTTCTCTGAGATACTTACACTGCTGGTGGATCCAAAAAAATTTGCACCCACTGGCTTGTGATCTGCCTGCATTTGGTGTCATTGCATGTGTTTCATGGGTCTGAAGAGGACTTTGTAGATTACTATCATACATATGGGCTAACATAAGATTTATGGACTTGATCAGGACTGGATTCGATGTTTTCTCACTATTGAATTGCTCACTATTCAATAAAGCTCTTTCCTATAAAAATATCAGTGTCTACGAATTTGTTTCTCTAGTCTCCCCAGGCTAACATAAGGTCATACATATCAGGCATATCATAAGGAGAAATCAGTCCTTGAAGAAGGGGCACCATGCTCAGTAAAGTAGATCATCAGCAAAACAGAAGAAGATCCTCAGTGAGACAGATTGGCATTGCGACTGCAACCATACACTCAAAGATTGTAGGGATAGTACAGAATGTTTCTTTCTGGTATACACTGAGTCCCTGTGAATAGAAATGGACTCCATGAAATCTAAGAAAAATACAACAGATATCTTTGGCATGCATTCATATATGTTTCATTACATTGAAATGATGACCATATTAATTAATCTAGGTTTCGACCGGAGAATTTAAATTCAGTATCAACATAATTCAAAGACATGGTCTTTCACCAAGCAGATAATACACAATAGCAAATCAGGGAAAAGGATGAGATATTTTATAAATTAATGAATATACAGGGTGGAAATTTTCTTTTTTATTAACTATTGCTATTTTCTTAAAGTGAATTCAAGGCTCAGTCTTTTTTCCTTGGAGCTTCTGGTAGTTTGGAACTTCTGATCAGGCAGATTGCACCCCAAACCATAACCAGTTCACCTCCACGACTCCTTTAAAATAATAAAATTGTAGAATAAATGGTGGTGGGACTGGAGAAGGTAATAATGCTAAGATTTTATGACAGTTATGCATGTAAAGGAGGAATCAATTATCTCTGAGTCACAGTTCAGTGTGTATGCATCAACATAGAATTAGAAAAGAAAATACCCTCCATTGAAAGAAATACCCCTATTTAGAGCCAAATTCCCCCTTTCAGAGACTTTCATTTTCTGGGAGAAAGCACAAGCCATAGGGATACACACCATCTTGAGTCAAATAGCAAAATGTTTAAGGAAGGGTTATGAGAATTTGTTAGCAAGATTTCAATGAGTAGGTTGCTATGATACATTTTAGGGTTATCTTTGATTCTTTGTTCTTCACGTAATGTTAACTGAAGCTACACTTTCTTGTTTCCCTTCTCAATGTAGTTTTGGAATGCAAGTCAATTGGAAAAATTCAGTGAAGATGGTTATAGTGATCATGACACACATTGGCTAAGATGAATTTAAGCAAACAATTTTTCATTCTTCATACTTTTTCCCCCTCCAAAGTGGACTGCTGACCAAACCCTCAGTCATCTAATTCTGCACTAATTCTGAACAACAACATGGAGCAAGGAAGGAAAACAACTTTGGAAAGGAAAAAGTCTATTTGTGATACGTGTCTTCTATGATTCTTTTTAGATCAGGTATGTTCCTCTCTATCATCGCTGGTGATGTTGAACACAAATGAATCCTTCTACTTGCTATATTTTATAATTATTGTCTGTGTATGTGTTTGTTTTCTTCAGTTAACTAAGAGATCTTTGGGAACAGAGACTCTCTTAATCTTTATAACCTGTGTGACCCAGTTTCTGGAAATTGCTAGATGTTTGTAAGTATCAGATTAAAAACACATGAATAAAACAAACTTTTTGCATACATATTTATATATAATGTAAAAATGTGCAGTAATAAATACTAATGTGTTATTAAATCATATTATTACATGGGGAGGACATCATGCTGAGTGAAAGGAATCATCACAAAAGAATTGATATAATATGATATACTATAAAAGGAGGCATACTTAAAGAAAACAATGTTCTTTAGTGGTGATGAGGTATGCAAATGACAGAGCGCAGGAATCCCTTTATAGGAAGTGGAAAATTTGGTATTTTTGGTAGTGAGAAAAGCAGTATAAGATATTTAAAGTATGTACAACTTGACGGAGGTAAATTGTGACACTAACATGTACATATTTTTGGCAAATGTTCTAAAGTTTAAAACTTTGCTACAATAGCTACAGCATCCAAAAAACCAGCATGTGTTACATAGGTATCTATGAATAGAAAGGTACGTATGCTACTCTGTCGGAAGTTTCCACTCTCATCAACAGTTACAGACTTAGAAACCCACAAAGGCAGGTCTACCCTGTCCTAAAGGGTCCATATGAATTGTAATTGACTGGATGGCAGTGAATTTGGTTTGGCTATTTATGCATGAATTGGTATATTTATAGGTATAAGTTATAATATGTATATAATAAAATGCATGAGGGATATATTTATGGATACTAATTAGCATAACCAAACACTCCATAGAATTCAGTTCGAAAGCTAAGCAGCATAGTTTCATCGGATATCTTGGCCAATTGACACAACATGGTCTGCAAGTATATGTTCTACAGCCTACTCTTGTGAATAGAGTTTGGAATCTTAAAAGTGCTGCAGGTGATCATGAAAGAAATAACAAAAGAAAGCAGAATATTCAAGATTCAAATGAGAAAACAGTCTACAAACTAATAGATCACACAAAACATGGCCTCATCTATTTGGATACCAGAAGACATAAATAGTACCAGGCTAACACTAGCAATTAGTCTGAGCAGAGATGGTCCTGTGTAGAAAGAGAGAAAAGCATAGACCAAAACTTAAATTCTTAAAAAAGCCAATTTAACTGGATGAACAGACATACAAGGAACTCCTCAAAACTACCATTCAGAGATACTCTTTTTACCTAAAAAGGAAATCCCTCTCAAATGCTATCTCTTAATGAAAAAAACAGCTTAGCTAATAGAATAAACATCACATGTTAGTATTGCTCTTAAAATAGATAACTAAACAAATCAAGGGTAGGAGACCAAATGGTCAACATTTACCATGAGGTAGTTATGAAGAGAGAGAGAGAGAGAGAGAGAGAGAGAGAGAGAGAGAGAGAGAGAGAGAGAGAGAGAGAGAAGGCAGAGAAACTAGATATGTGAAATTAGAAAAACCATAATAGAAATAATGAAATTGTCACATTATAAAAAATGTGATCATTGTCAATGAAGAATAGATGCACCCATCTAAAACTCAAAAACCTCAAGTCAATTCTGAATCATCGTAGTTCTATCACACAGTTGCACTGCAGAACTGCACTTCAGGGTTTTCAACACTGTAAACCTTTATGGGAGCAGGTGATCTCGTCTTTTGCCTACAGAGTAGCTAGTGTATTTAAACTGCTGACATTGTAGTTAGCAACCCAATATTGGACTCTGTACACAGAAATTGTTAAATGGAAGCCTACTTTGCTATGTAAACTTTCACTATGTGTATATGTGTAATTTAAAAATACATTAGTAAAATTTGTGAACCTGTGTAAAGTAATAAAAATTTCTGAGCAAAAGAGGTATCCTTTGCAAAATAGAATAAAAACCCCCATCCCAATGAATTCTTTTTACTTCCCTCCCTTTTTATTCTGATGACAAAGTCTTGATAAAGAGGAAGAGAGAGCACTGTTCATTTATAACTAAGGCACAGGGAGAAGGGTTTTGTGACCTTACCAAGAAATGAGGCTGGTCTTACCCTACACAACCTGAGTAAGGGCTTTGGAGCAGAGAAATATAAATTTAAATCTTAGATTTACTCCCATATAGTTAAGGGATACTACACAAATAACATAAACTCTTTAAACATCAGTGGATTGATTCATATAAGAGGAATAATACCTAGTTTATAAAAGTTTTCCATGAAATTAAATGATAAAAATATATTAATGGAGCTTATTAAAGAAATGTATTGTGTCAAGTAAAAGTTGGCTAAAATTTATGTAACGTGGCAGTCAAGTGCTTATGTTAATTTCATGATTGAGATGTAGGGGTGGTGTCTAGTCTGTTAATCTGGAGATAGTCAATGAGCAGCCAATGAGACCTCTGTGTGGGCATGGCTTTCTCCTGATATGTCTGGGAAATCTCATGTTATTTCCCTCGTGAAAATGAGAATCTATCTTCCCAGTTGTTAGGAGTCAGTCTTAGAGATGAGTAATCACCGACAAGACAAGATGACATCTTCTGAGGAGCCAAAGAAGCCACACAGCTTGGCCCTGATGGAGCCAAACCTCTGAAGCTGGAGAGGCCACATGGAGACCCCTGCCAGCGAAGAGTTGCTTCTGCCACCAGTGGACGCTATTGATGAACCCTGAGCCCTGGAAGCGAGGAGCCATGGGGAGACCCCTGCCAGCGCCAGGATTCTGCATTCACTGACCTGTGACTTCGTGAGTTAGAAGGAGACATTATAGACTGATATCGGGCATATAGGCTAATATTGGACTTATGACTTTGAACTGGACTGGATTGGGATGCTTTCTCAATGTCCCATTCATCTTGTATATAAACCTTTTCCTTATAGTCATATGCTTATCTATGAAATTTGTTCCTCTAGTCTACCCAGACTAACACATGTAACCACATATTATGAAAACAGTACAGTAGTAAAAAGTTGAATTTCATATCATTAATGGAGACATACCAAGAAACATGTTTACACAGGAAAATAAACAGAACCACATGTAATATCTTAAAATCATAGCTAATATAATGGAAAATTACTTTATGTAGTAACACCTCTAATAAATATGACAAAAATGCAAGTTTTTCTTTTGAAGTTGGGAAAAGGGGAGAGCTACAGAATGCCCATTGAATTTGGAATATTTCAAAGTTTGCCTAACTTTTACAAAAAGTATTTCTTGAATGACAGGAAAACCTCATCCCAGTCTTCTGTCTGTATATCAAAACAAAATATTAACATTTCAAAATTTTGTAGACTATTCTGAGATATCCTGCTGTATTCTGTGTTCAACATTTCAAGGATAAGTCACTCCCCTTTGCCTGTAGGTATGATTTCTCCCCTCCATACCACCCCATTCTCCCTGGATTTTATCCTCTGAACAGCTGTTTCCTCAGCTTCCACACCAACAGCTGACTGCACTTACACCTGCTACGCTATTTGAGCCCTGCTGGCTGTCGTTCTTCCTGGAGACTCACCAACTTGCTCATGACTCATGATAATCAAGACATCTGTACCAAAATGCAAGGCAGAGTATATCAAAGTTTAAAAATGAAATAAACTGGAAAAAAAGTTATCAGTTCTAAAGATTTCAGCACATTAGTGAACACTGTTTTATGGTTAACAAAGGACTTTTCTATATATGGTTACATTTAGTCTTTGCTTAGTCCCAACATACTAATATATATATATGTGAACACAGTATACTAATATATGTGCACATGTATATAATGTATATATACATATATGTGTGTCTGTATGTATTCAAATTCATTACTACTTGGTAGGGAAAAGATGGTACCATTTGCTTCCCCAGACATTACAGTCTTTGAAACCCTACTTGTCTTATAAAATGACTATGAGTCAGAATCAACTTGATTGCAGTGCATTTTACATTGGAAGTCAACTGTGTATATGTGTGTGTGTACGTGTGTGTGTATTTATATAAACTCAATGCAATCAAGTCAATCTTGACATACAGTAACTCTATAGAATGGAGTAGAACCACTCCTGGGAGTTTCTGAGACAGTAATCCTCTATGGGAGTAGAAATCTTGTATTTCTCCCTCTGAGAAATTGGTGGTTTTGAACTGGTGACCTTCTGGTTAGCAGTCCAATGCATAACCACTTCATTGCTATGGCACTCTCTCTCTTTCTATCTATCTCTCTCAGTCTCTCTGACTTCTCTATCTCTGTCTCTTTCTTTCTCTCTCTCGCTCTCTATATATGTGTGTGTGTATATGTATGTATATATATGTATGTATGTAAATTGATGACTGTGGCACTCATGTGCTGATGTTAATTTCATGATTGAGATGTAGGGGTGGTGTCTAGCCTGTTAATCTGGAGATAGCCATTGAGTAGCCAATGAGGCCTCTGTGTGGGCATGGCTTTCCCAGATACTTCTGGGAAGTCTCACGATATTTCCCTTGTGAAGATGAGAAGCTATCTCCCCAGTTGTTGGGATTTAGTCTCAGAGACAATGAATCATGGACAAGACAAGATGGTGGCGTCTGAGGAGCCAGGGAAGCCATACAGTTTGGCCCTGATGAAGCCAGACGTCTGAAGCTGGAGAGGCCATGTAGAGACCCCTGCAGCGATGAATTGCTTCTGCCACCACTGGATGCTGTTGATGGACCCTGAGCCCTGGAAGTGAGGAGCCATGAGGGGACCCCTGCTGGTGCCAGGATTCTGTACCCACTGGCCTGTGACTTCATGAGTTGAAAGGAGACTTTATAGACTAATATCAGGCATATGGGTTAATATCAGATTTATGACTTTGTACTGAACTGAATTGGGATGCTTTCTTAATGTCCTATTTCTTTTATATGTAAACCTTTTCCTTATACCCATATGCGTGTCTATAAATTTGTTCCTCTAGTCTACCCAGACTAATACAATGATATAATTACAAAATATCAGTGATTGAAAATGCTATGGCACAAAGTGCAAGTCCAATACACGATACACTAACAATGTCACAACAGCGATTGTATTTATATGCTTTCAGGTCACTCCATTGTAACCTTTACAACAAATCCACAATATAGGTGTGAGATTCATTATTTTAGATTAAAAAGTTGAATGTCATAATGTGTTATGGATTGTACTGGATATGCCAAAAAGTTAAGTTGAAAGGACCCAGTAGCTAATGCTATAGGTGCCGTGGTGGCATGCTGGTTTCTCAGTCTGAATGATTGACAGTTGGGCACCTCCAGGAGAACCAAAGGAGAAAGATTGGAGCAGTTACAGTCTCAAAAACTCACAGGAGGCAGTGAGTGAGTGAGTGAGTGAGTGAGTGAGTGAGTGAGTGAATCAGTAGCTAATGCATTCTTGAAAAATAATAATACAGATGTGTCCTCACACTTCTTGATCTTAGAATTTAAAATTAAGGCCATGTTAATCAAAACTACCCGGCACCAGCAATCCTGTTTGTAGATTTATATCCTAGATAAATAAACACGATGGTGAATTAGACATAGGCATATCCATGGTTATTATAGCATTAATTTTTGCAAAAAAAAGATGGAAACAATGTAAGTGACCATTATTCGATGAGTGGGAAAAAATTGAGTTGGGCACATGAATAGAATATTATGCAAGTATAATTAATAATAATGTGTCTGTGAAGCCTCCTATAACAGGATAGACATATACTTTTTGGAGAACATCATACTGAGTTAAATAAATCACAAAAGGTCAAATATTGTATAATACCCCAAATATTGTATGTATAGGTTTACATACAGAAAGTGATGTTCTTTGATGACTAAAAGGAATAAAGTGGGAGGGAGAAAGAATCACTGATTAATCACATGCTAATTCTGTGAAAGGAAAGACAACACATCACATGAAGGAAATCACCACCATGGACCCAAGTATATGAAGACAGAGAGGTATGCAAAAAGAAAGGACAAATAGAGTTAGTAAGGGCTAGAATATGCAATTGTGCTGCAACAGAAATGAAAACCAATAATGAATGAGTGCTTATATAAACAACTATGTATGCTACAGAAGTGATAGAGGATCTGTGAGTGAGTACATGCATGTGCATACAGAGATATCATTCTGAAAATCTTCATATACACCTTTGTAGACTATGCCAACTATATATATATATATATATATACATATAGTCTGTTTAATTCCATCTTTCACATCAACTTTTGATGGTCCCTCATATAAAAAAGAACACATGAAGGTTATAAAACCATGTGCTTAAGATGTACTTGAGATCTGATTGCCTCCAACTGCACAATGTAGGGAGAAAAGCAAGGCCAAAGCTGATTACTCTTCTTCCTAGTTTGTTAATTCTGTTTTCTATGCATGGGCATCGCATTAAGTAAACACAACACTGAGAGAAATGGTAGTTCAAGAAACTTCTTGGTGCCCCTGCAGAATCTGTACATGGCAGTCAGAAACCAGGAACAAGGGAATAGTACAGCAGAGTTTAACATCAGCAAAGGAGTGAGTCGGGATCATATCCTTTCACAATGCTTCTTTGATGCTGAAGAAATTATTGGAGAAGATGGACTCTATGAAGAAAATGTGATATCAGGTCAAAAGACTTATTAACAACTTATGTTATGCAATTGTCAAAACTTGAGACACTATCTGATAATCAAAGACTGCAGCCTTCAGTATATACTAGAACAAAATGCAAAAAACCCAGAGTCCTCACAATGAGCCCAAACAATAGATGACATCATGATAAAGGAAGCAAAGAATGAAATGGTCCAAGATTTCATTTTCTTTCTAAACACAACCAATGCTCATATAGGCAGCAGTTCAGAAATGCAAGGGCAAATCTGCTGCATAAGGTCTCTTTAACATATTGAAGAGCAAAGATGTCACTCTGAAGACTAAAGTATGCCTGGTATAAACCACGGTTATTTTAAATTCTATCATATGCATGTGAATGTTGGAAATGAATAAGGAAAGTCACCAAAGAATCAATGCATTTGAATTATAGTGTCGGTGAAAGTATTGAAAGTATCATGCACTGCCTAAAGAAAAAACATCTGCTTGGGAAGGCGTATAGCCAGAATGCTTCCTAGAAATGAGGATGGTGAGATTTAGTCCCATCATCTTGGGACATACTATGAAGAGAGAGAAGTCCTTGGCAAAGGACTTGGTAAAGGAGAAAATGAAAAACCATTGAACCAAGTGATCCCTTGTGAGTTTCTGGGACTGTAACTGTTTACAGGACTAGCAAGCCCTGGTGACCTAAAGTAAAGAGGATGCTAGACAAGGAGATGGAATGACATAGAGGTGGCAAGAGTGGGCTAACATAGTAGCAATTGTGACGATGGTACCGGGCCAGGGAGTGTCTTCTTCTATTGTACATGGGGTCTCCAACTTGGAACACATTCAACAGCACCCAACAGCAACAACAAAAACAACTAATCTTTTTTACCAATTTGGCCACCATTTATCCATACAACTTTTTCAGGTTCAACAATCCATTGCAGAAGAGAACACACAGAACTCAAAGGCAATTATATTATGGGGCTTTCTGGGGAATTCATCCACATGATTCATAACCAGAAACAACTCTGGATACAGTTCTTCAGTGAGAATAGTCTCTCTATTTTTTATTGCTAAATCATTTTATTGGGGGGTTCGCACAACTCTCATCACGATCAATATATACATCAATTGTATACAGACCACATTTGCACATTTGTTGCCATCATCATTCTCAAAACATCCTCCTTCTACTTAGGCCTGTGGTATCAGCTTCCCATATTTCCCTTCCCTTCCCACTCCTCTTCCTCTGTGAACCTTTAATAATTTACAAAGTATCATTATTTTGTCATATTGTACACCGCCCAATATGTCTCTTCACTCTCTTTCTTGTTGTCCATATCCCAGGGAGGAGGTTATATGTAGATCCTTGTAATTGGTTTCCCCTTTCTACTCCACCTTCCCTCCACCATGTTGGTATCACCACTCTCACCACCTGAAGGGATCTTCTGTCCTGAATTCCCCATGTTTCTGGCTCCAGTTTACACCCCCTGGTCTACCTGGATTTATAAGGTAGAATTGGGATCATGATATGGGTGGGAGGAAGAATTTAAGAGCTAGAAAAAAGTTGCATATTTCACTGTTGCTACATTGTACCTTGACTGGCTCATCTCCTCCCTGTGACCTCTCTGTAAGGGGACGTTGCTTCACCTATTGATGGGTTTTGAGTTCACAATCTGTACCCCCTTCATTTACAAAAATACAATTTTTAGTTCTTTGATGCCCAATACGTGATCGTCACACAGACTGATGTGCTTCTTCCATGTGGGCTTTGTTACTTCTAAGCTAGATGGCTGCTTGTTTGCTTTCAAGCCCTTTTGACCCCAGATGCCATATATCTTGATAGCCAGGCACCATCAGCTTTCTTCACCACATTTGCTTATGCACACATTTGTCATCAGTGATCATATCAGGAAAGTGAGCATGCAATGGTATGATTTTTAGTTCTTGGAAGCCTGATAACTGATCCCTTTGACATCTAACGGTACACAGGCTGGTGTGCTTCTTCCATGTGGGCTTTGTTGCATCTGAACTAGATGGCAGTCTCTTTTTCAGCTCTGCCACGCACTAGTTCTTTCACTCCATAGAATGGATAGGAGGTTCACCACATTGTCTCAAAATGATCTCCAGGATTCTGCTGCCTCTGCCACTACTGTTTCTCTCCCTTAGTTCTTTTAAAAATGTTTCCCCCATTATTCTTCCTATCTCTTACCAGTTATGTTATTACAGTTCAATGTCTCCTGGGTCTATAAGGTTTCCAGGACAGAGCCCTGGGTCCAAAGTACTCCTTTCATGAAGAGGCCATCAGACTTGCTAAAGCAAAGGCTCCGTGAAAAAGTGAAAGGCTTTGGATGAGATGGCTTGACACTGTGCTGCAACAGGGTCCGCAAACATTGGAACGACCATATGGATGGGGCACAAGAGGCCACTGCTTCACTCTGGAATACCTGGGGTCAGTATGAGTAAGAAACCAATGTGGTGACACCTAACAACAACACAATCAGGTTCCTCCTTTCAGCCTCTGGGATGGCTTCCATGTCTAGCAGGACAGCAATACTGACAGATCTTAGTTAATTCACTATTTCATCCTCAGCACTTAGGAGGACACCTAAATAAAGTCCAGCTCACTTAAAGAATGAACGATTTGAGAAGCAAGTGAAGCTGGTGGGAATAACTCTTTTAAGAAGAGCAGCATTCTGCCCTTTCTACATTGTGTGATATAAATCATTCTCATGAAAAGATTCATCAAGATTTCTAAAAGTCACTACCACCCACAACCATTTGGGTTAGATCTATTTTTAGTATTTACAGAGACAGTCACACTCTACCACAGTCATTGCTGTTTACTTGTAAAGAAAGGATATATGATAACATAACATTTTGTCACGAAGATTACAGAACAGAATTAACTCCCACCCAGAGAGAAAATGTTGCTATATTTTAACTATTTTTAAACTGTAACTACTACTTTACATAATAAATTTGGAGCATAGACATACTAGAATCAACTTATTTTTAAAGTTGTTTTTACAAGTAAACTGTTTCCTTGGGACATATGAGTGCACTAGTGTGAAAAAACTCTGTATATAAAAATCAACGGGTCCGGTCAAGGCCTCAAGTACTTGACTGGTAGTAGTCATCACACATCTACGAGCCTCAGTCTCTTTATTTCTAAAATGCCTTTCCTGATCCATGCATATAGCTTTTATTAAGTTCCAATTTTTAAAAACTGCAATTACATGTCCTTGATAATGAAATGATAAAATGTCCTACAATTATCAGATAATATTGGTTTATTTATTTCAAAGACTAATAAAAATTGTGTATGCATATGTTTTCTTGATTAGCTGAAAATAGAAAAGTGTTACATAAGGTCATATGATATATTTGCTGAAGCAAAATAGAATGTCACCACTACTTTGGATATAGACAGCAAGGGTGTCAATAACTGCTATCAAGGAAAGCCTAAAGTATACTATTCAACCTTAGCAGGACTTCAAACAAATACCAACTCTGATAAGATAACTTTTACCTTCCAACTATGTGTTTCTTTGCTTCTATTGTACTGAGGTTATTTTCTGGGATCAGAATCACCCGTTGTTTTCTTTTTATATATGCCATGGAGTTTAAAAAGAAACCTACACATTATGGTTGATCAATTAATAGTTATTAAGGACGAGGAATTATGTTTGCCCAGCTCTCATTTTTTTCTAAAAATAATTTATATTTCTTAATGTGAGTATTCCTTGTGGGGGTCAGTCAGTCAGAGGTGAGTTACCTTTCAAACCTTAAATCTTCTCATAGCCACAGATATTAGTCACAAGTGCTACTTCCTCCATGTACAAGCATTTCCCTAACCAGATTTCTAGAAGGATTTGATAGCAACAAGTATTGGTCATCACACATGTTTGGGAAGACATGATGGACATGAGGGAAAATAGCACTTTTAATCAAACCTCATGTCAACTTATACTTTTAAACATTTTCCCTGAAATTGACTTTATATGGATATAAGGATTCCCATATTTGATTTCAAACACATTTCTTCTTCTTCTTCTCCTTCTCCTTCTCCTTCTCCTTCTCCTTCTCCTTCTCCTTCTTCTTCTTCTTCTTTAAGACAGAGAAAGACTACTGAGTCTAGACATCAATGAAAAACTAAATATTAGCCATAACTGGCTTAAATAGGTCCTTATAAACTCATTTTCTTTTTTATTTTCATAGCGTCAAGGCTCAAAATGTGCATATGCAAAACTTGAGTGGAGGAATGATGGGAAGGAAAATAGCTTGTGAGGTACAGTAATAGTTTGCAGTAATTGTCAACATTCCATTTAAGGGGCATTTGCTAAGTATTGCTATGTGCATTGCACTGTGCTATAAATACATTATCTCTAAAGAGGGGACATTGTTATTCAATGGTTTAATATTCTTGTTCTTTATGTAAGACCTAGGTTTAATTTTCTGCCAATGAGCTTTATGCATGAAACCATTGCTGCCATGGTTAAGTGTTTTCCTGCTAATTGGGAGAATATGTGCCAGCCTACTTACTTAAAGAGTGACAAACAAAACAAAACAAGGCCCACCACCATCAAGCCCATTCTGATTCACAGCAACTCCATATGGGGTTTCAAAAGCTATTGATATTTCTGTGAGCAAAGAGCCTCATCATTCTCTCCTCAGCAAGCTGTTCCATCTTTCTCTAGTGGGCTTAGACCATGGAACCTGCAATTAACAATCCAATGATTACCTGACAGCATCACCAGAGATCCTCCATGTAATGATGGCAGCCTTGGATGCCATATGGGGCAGTTCTAGTCTTCAATAGAGGGTCTCTTTGGTTTGGAATCAACGTGGTGGCAATGGATTTGGGTATTAGTGCATCTCATATGTAGCTTTCATGCGTATTAAAACAGAGACTGGTAAGTTGCTATGATGCTGAGAAGGATCCAGAGTAAGATGGACTAGAAATGAAGCATTGGTTATCAACTTCTAAAAATCAGCCAATGAAAACTCTATATATTACAACTGTTCTATCCATAAGCGCTTTTGGAGATGGTGCATGATAGAGCAATGTCTTTCTCCACTGGGCATGGTGTCACCATGCATCAATGGGCAAGGCTATAGCAGCTAAAAACAAATTCCAAGTAACAAACTTCTAGCAACATGGCAGACTAAGCAGATAAGTTACACAGATATTCACAAGAAGAACAAATCAAACAAGTAAGGATGATGATCCTGAAACCATGAGAATCAGAGGAAAAGATTGATTGAATATTGAATTCAAAAGAAATTGATTGAATATTGACTAAGAGAAGAAGCTGAACAAAGGTAATCAGAGAGGGACCGAGGGGTGACTAATCAGCTGACATGATAGAACTAGATCAACTAAAACTTTCATAGGTAATGTTTGATTGGGAGACTGACATGATTTTCAGCAACATACACCAGTGGCTGCTGACTGAGAAAGCTTCCCACATCCTCTGGGTGACCAGAAGAGTACACATCCAGTAGTTGATTCCCTGCCTCCCCATCATGCTCCAACCCACCCCTCACCCACACAGGCCTGCTCTGCCTGAGGTTGCAGTCACACACTTACAGAATGTGCTCCTGATGGAGCCCTTCATGACTGCAGGTATATCAGAACAAGAGAAAATACAAGGTCTGACAAATGGTAAATCACTGGTCATTTTATGTGGGCAAAAATTTCTTTCCAAATCCCTCACATTGCCTCAATCTCTTCTCTGGACTAGAAAGAATTGGAGCCAGCAATCTGGCCTTAGCAACCATCTGAACTTGCACAGACTACTTTCAGATTAGGTGAATGACCAAAGACAACAACTAAACCAAGCTTCATATCACCTTAGACATCCCACATCCTTACTTCCAAAGCTCTTGGTTTGTAGGGTGCCAACCCATTCTGGGTGTTGTCCCCTCAACAATGTTCTCCTCTCTGGGTCCACTCTCTTCTCCAATGTTCTCCTTTCTTTGTTTTGATTTTTATTTTGGATTTCTCTACCTATCCCCCCCCCCCATTTTTGCTTTTTGTCTTTTCTACTTTCATCTTTGTTTTTTTCTTCTGTTTCTCTTTTACCCCTTTTCCTTTGTTATTTGTTCAATTTCCTTCTAGTTTGTTTTCTTTACTATTCTCTATTCTTTTTCATCCCCTTTCCCTAATGGTAATTATTGTATTTTAATAATTAAGTTCTTGTTTTTCACATGATTAATAGCAGCAGTTCAGAAATAGATAATATTGAAAGAGCAAAGGACTTGTTAATTAATGCAAGACTGAATTAGCAAACTGAAAGACAAAAATCTGAGTTGCTTTTCTAGTAGGTGAACAATTAGAAAAAAATAAAAATATTCATAGTAAACCTAAGAATTGTGTAGGACACTACCAAGATGAATGATTTGCATGTGATTAGAACTCCAAAACAGGAGGGGACAACAAAAACCATGCATAAAATTGTCAGAAAACTTCAAGAATATCAGGAAAGCTGAGAAATCATTGCGTTCAAGAAAGTGAACAAATCCCAAGTGGAACAGAGCAAAACCTACCAGACACCAACTCAGCTACAAGAGCATCCAAAATGAAACAAACCTGTGATATTGCTCACAGGCAGCCAGGGGCATCAATTTGTAATAAAGATAATTATAAAGTACACAGAGGGAATTGTGTAGCTATAAAAATTCCAAGTGGAATGAAATTCAGGTTTATTTCAACAAAGAAGAGAGGGGACAAGGGTTAACAAAGATAATATATATTTAAAAAGAAGGTTGATTTAAAAAAAAAGGATGGGGTCAAGGAAGGCACTGTGTGCTTTGCAAGAGTTAAAGGCAACAGAGGTACATATTATCTGCAATCATACACTTACTATGATCTATGAGTAGATGCGTGGAAAGACATACAGATAAATAGGAATGAGGGTCTCAAAAGCACTTGTGTGGACAAGTCAGGTGAAACTGCTGGTCTCCCTCTATCCAGTGGAAAAAAGTCTGTAGAAACTAGAATGATACAAGTAAACAATCTAATGGACGGATGGACCTCATAAACATCAGTCTCCACAACCCTGAAATAAGGACTAGATGGTGTCTGTGTACCACGAAGAACTTCTCTGGAAACACTCACATGAAAGGGTCCTGTCATAAGGAGGTAAAAAAGTGGAGCAAAACTCAAAATCATAATTGAAATAAAAATGACTGGTCAATCACCCATGACTATGAGCCGTAGTTACCCTCAGGTCCAGAATTGAACTCACGTTCATGATTCCATTTTCAGCCAAAATGCAAAACCGGGCAATAAGATGAACAAGCACACTTGTGAAGCATGCATTTGTTAGTAGGATCAACCATTCCCAGTCAAAAGTGCAGCATTCACCCACGGAGAATGTTCAAAGGGGTTGAGAGAGAAGGAAGAGGGGAAATAGGTAAGAGGGACGAAGGGCAATGTGGGATGGTACATTCCGTGAATTAGGCACAAGCAAAGTGTGGATTTGTTGTGTAATGTAAAGTTAATCATCAAATTTTTAAACTTTCAATCGATTCAAAAGCAAAAGTTTAGAGAAACAGGAAAGAAGAAATGAAGCACGCATGAGACAGCTATACAACTAAAAGAAGTATCCAAAATACCAAGGCACGCATCGGGATAGTTTAAGTGGTGTACCTTCTGCTTTGTATATTGTCAACAACCAAAAGAAGTAAATTAAATTTTAAAAATCTTTACATGGTTTGAAGTTTGAATAGATAATTTTTTAATTGTAAGATCAAAAGCACAGACATAATTAGAATGGTGCTGCTCCTTGGCAATTCGAAAAAACAGGATATTCTGAGGCGATCAGAAATTGCCCCAAGGGGATTTATTTGGCCTTGAGTCTATCACTGCAGTTAAATAAAAAATAATTGTGTCTGATTATTTTTTCATGTCACCTTAAAAATATGTAACTATATTTTACTGCTAACCATTCCATTTAAAACACAACCCCCTGAAAATACAAACAACAAATGAATAGAAAAGAAAGCACTATTCATTACAGTCACTACTTACCAAGCACCTACTATGTTTCAGGGTTTACCTGTGTTTCACACAGCATAAAATGAGGCTTTGAGAAAACAGGTCAATAGGTTGTTGATCTTAGAGCCAAGATTCAAAACTCGTTTGGTATTCCTCTTATGAACCTTATACTTTTACTTAGGATTTTCAAAACCTTGCAAACTAGCACATATGCTTTCCCACTGAAAAGATGTGCAATTGGTTTGCGTATTGAAAAGGGAAGAAGGAAAGCTACCACCTGCTTTGCTAACGGCTTATTTGGACCTGTCAATTGACTCTCAGCAGTGCCCACTCTTTTCCTTGAGGATGTGGCCTGGAATAAAACAAGGTTTGATCTTCCTGTGGCATCCGTCATCAGGAGGTCCCAGTCTCTCATTGTCACTTAAGCCGGGGAATGTTTCTGTTTATGAGACTCCGGGGGACCAATTCGGGAAGCTTTTGCTCCATCATGCCCTAGAGCTCTGTGGATAGCTGGTTTTCCCAAAACGGGCCTCAAAAAGCACTGCAAACACTTTGCATGAAAATGTTCAGGGCTCGGTGTCTTGTTTTTCCATTGGGATTCCCAAGATGCTTGCTCTGTATTTTATCCTTTGACTTTTCTCATTTCCTCCAAAAATGCAGCATACATCTTCCTGGCATTTTTGGTATAGTTGTAGTCTAATTTGTCTGTTTTTCCACAGACAACAATTTTAGTGTGTGTGTGTGTGTGTGTGTGTATTCCTCCTCTCTAGCCTCTGTGCCATGTTTGTGTCCATTTCACTTGACAAACTTTGCAAAGATGGGTTTTTATTTTTGTGTTGAAAGAGTCCCTTTCTCTTCCTTTTTTTTTTTTTAAAGCATGATCCTCCACAGAGAATAGAATATTCTAACAGAGCAATGAAGTTAAATCTCACAGCACACAACACACTAGGAAGAGATTGTGAGTGATTATTTTGTTTCTATACACTGGAGACATCTTTCTCACATAAAGAGGGAAGATCAGTCTTTCTTAAAAGAACTGCTCAGTATAAAAATAGAGGTGTAAAAGAGTAAATGCACACACAGAAAGAAAACACTGGGATAGATTAACTCTGGGGAACGATGCTGTCCTACTATGGATGAGGCGGTGGTAACAGAAAAATAGGCATTGAGCAAGAGTTGTGATATTGCCGCCTGTGCTCTCAATGTTCCCGTGCCGGGTTTTTAGCCCCCAGGGTATCCATATCCATATCATACCAGAGTTGATGTAGCACAATATGGTTCCAAGATCATACATCGCGATCTCTCAGTCTTTCTATCTACCTACCTACCTATCTACTCTCATCCATCTATCTATCATCTATCTATCAATCAATCAGGCACCTATCCTTTCACATGATTCTGGGACTTGCACTGGGGAAAACCATGCATGAGCATCCTCATGGAGAAATCAAGTGGTAAGAAACCAACAGCCACATAGATGAGTTTAGAAGTGGATCCTTTAGACTCAGCCAAATCTCCAAAGACTGTGGTTCTTTGCTTATCATTTCAAGAGCAATAAACCAACTTATTGCCAGATTTCTGGTTCTCAACCTCAGACACAATGTAAGATAACAAAAGTTTATTCTTAGAAGAATAATGTGTCTTGAGGTACTACATTACAAGGGAATAAACAATATGGTAGCTAAATGGCAGGATCGGATAGAGGAATAGATACAGGAATGGATGAGAACTCAGTCTGACCCTTTAAGACATGGAATTAAAAAATGATGCAGAAGTAGACTAGATGTTGATAATAATGATAGTGTCTCTGCTAGGATTTTCTAGAGAAACAGAACCAGTGAGGCTATTTTATAAATTACTTCCCTCTCACACACAAAGGTACCCTAAAAAGTATAACTATAAACCCATAGAAACATTCATTAAATAAAAACATCAAAATATGAAGATACTATTTTTCAAAATATCCTCCCAGTGTACAAAACACAATGAGAGTGATGTTTTCAATATCTCTAACCCATTCCCTGATAATCCTGTACTCTTTGATTTAAGCCATGTCAAAATATTAGTTTCAGTATCTTTAAGGAACTCAAATCACATTCCTTTAAATCAACAGTTCTCAATCCCCTTTGTGGATCAAACAACCCTTTCATAGAGATCGCTCAATTTATAACAGTAGAAAAATTAGAGTTATGAAGTAGCAATGAAAATGATTTTATGTTTGGGGGATCACCACAACATGAGAAACTGTATTAAAGGGATAGCATTAGGAAGGTTGAGAACCACTGCTTTAAATATTCTTTAGATTTAAGAACACAAAGAACCTTGAAGGGACAAGACAAAGGCTACAGTGTAGATGGGGTAAGGTTTTCAAATTAAACTCTCATAGGGCAGCCCTTGCTCCACAAAGAATGAGCAGCAAGGAGTACCAGAAAAAATAAGAAAATATTCTAAAATTGATGGTAGTTATGATTGCACAAAACTTCTTGATATGACTATACTACTGAATTATATTATACTTGGATTATCTATCAATAAAACTGTTTATGAAATACTTATTGAATCCCAATGTTTATCCTGTCCTTCAAGATTACCCCTTTCAGAACCTCAAAAGTAGTCTCTATATTAAGTTAACATTTATGCTTAAATTTAACTAGCCCAGCATATCCTCTGGAAAGTCACTGTTTTGACTGGAATCCTGAAAGTACCCTAACCATGGGAAGACATTTCTTTTACATAGTGCTCTGGTCTGCAGCCACCCACAAATCACAGAGATGTCTATATGCATTTCACTTGGAATAAATTCATGCAAATATTAACTAAAATCTTAGTAGAAATATCTTTTAATTTATCCTTCCGTGTTTGTACATGTGGAGCCCTGCTAGGTACAGGCTGTGCTGTTAATGACAAGGTCTGCAGTTCAAAACCACCAGTTGTTAAGTGACAAAAAGACAAGGGTTTCTACTCTCTTAATGAGATACAGTCTCAGTAAACAACAGGGGCGGAACAGGGTCCCTATGAGTCAGAATTGATATGATGGCAGTGAGGTTCAGTTTTGATATATGTGTGTGTGTGAGAGAGAGAGAGAGAGAAAGAGAGAAAAGAAGAGAAGAGAAGAGAAGAGAAGAGAAGAGAAGAGAAGAGAAGAGAAGAGAAGAGAAGAAGTGTTAAGAGTTTGCCCTTGGAGCATAGTGGGTTTAGCATTGGGATGCTGACTACAGGGTCAACCATTAAACTTTGACAACTGTTTTGTGGGATAAGGATAAAGTTATCTTCTCCTATAAAGATTTACAACCTCAACAACATGAAGAGCAGCTCTATTCTGTCCTATGGAGCTGTAATGAGTCAGAATCAGCTTGATATTAGTTTGTTGGTTAGTAGATTCCAAAAATGTATGGGGAAAAATCCCATTACCTTTTAATTCAATCAGTCTGAGAACTTTCTGAAACCTCCTGGTGTGTGCATGAACTTCCATGTGTGTGTGTGTGTGTGTGTATTATATATATATATATATATATATATATATATATATAGAGAGAGAGAGAGAGAGAGAGAGAGA